>VWZP01005411.1:2237685-2533963 GCA_013396995.1 Dicaeum eximium | reverse complement strand
AGGAGGGGAGCAACAAGGAAAAGTTAGTGAAGTAGTTTAAATTTTCAGAAACATAAGTGGGAGGTTAAATATTGCTCTAATTATATAGAACTAACAAAAGCATTGGAGCCATGCTGTAGAGAGGAGAGCATGTTTTAAGTTCATGCTAAGAACATGGAGAGCATGTTTTAAGTTCATGTTAAGAACATGGAGAGCAGTTTTAAGTTCATCTTGTCACCAAGACAGAGATTATAGTGTAAACGAGCTAAATAGGTTTGTGATTTTTTTTTTCATTTAGGTGCTTATATGAGGCAAAAATCCTGAGTATACACCAGGTAGGGATTGTGGTCAATGATGGCTCCCTCACTCATGAGAGAGCAGAGAGAAATTTTACCAACCCAGGTTTAAGAGATGAGTCCCTAGAACCAGTATTCTGGAAGTTAGGCTTGCAGGAACATGCAGACCAGCGTGGCTTGCTCTGCTAATGAGCATCAGGGCTGGCTGTGGTGGCTCTGAGAGGAGCGGCTGCTCAGTGCAGGGAGATATCGCTACCCTGGATTAAAACCTGCTCACTCCCTTAATCAAATTTCATGCCCCAGTGGCCTTACTGATGGAGACAATAAGGGAAGAGACCTTGGGGATACCAACAAAGCACCTGCAGTGTGCTACAGCGCTGGTATTAGCCTTAAATTTTTGGCTTGTTAGCTTAGGCCCTGGGAATGGTGAGGCAGCATAGGGACAGAGCTTTAGTCAGGCTCATTACCACTTATGTGACTGCAGGGCTGGAGAAAGTTTGTAGTTTACTGACTGCCTCTCTGTGGGCAGGGCAGAAATTCCTCCACTGGCTTCCCTAAGGTGGCATCCATCAGCAAGTGCTGTGTGGGCATGAGAAAGGTTTTGTCCAATGCCCAGCCTTTGAACAGGGCATTTCTTTTTGCTCTGCATCTGACTGCCTCCAAAGGCAGGTCACCTCTGTGTCAGTGCTCAGGGACAGCTCTGCATGCACTGTGCTCCCAAGCCAGCCATCAGTGGCTGTCACTGGGCTCTCTGAAGGGAGGAGCAGCATTTGGTGCTGGTACTGGGCAGGTATTTGGTCAGGTACTGGGCAGTACCTGACACTGACCTCCTTGGGTTGCTGGTAAGACAGTTCAGGGTTTGCTCCAGACTTAATTTTTCCTGACAAAGTTGATAGGCTTCTCAGTTTGCATTTTATGTTCATTCCTAAAATAATATCGTCATAGAAGGGACTGCCAGGTTATCCCAGTGCTTCCTACTGGCCGTGGCATTTCAATTACTACAGTGACTACAAGGAGGTAGGTTGGGCCAAAGCATTGGGCTGGCAGTGAAAGACAGGTAACATTTATTATTTCTCCTATAACCTTTTCCTCTGGTTAATTGCCACTGTTGCTTAAAAAAACCCAAACAGCCTTATATATTAAATCTGTGCTCTGTGTCTTATCTAATACCACCAAGCTGGCTCAAATAACAGCACCACTCATCTCAGCAAGATTAATATTCTTCCTCAGCTCATGGCCACTCGGAGAAGATAGCAGACCACCGTTCTGGCATCCTGAAAGGACAAAACGGGGTGAACTCTTAACAGATCAAGGAATGTCCCTTCCTGTGTTAACAGAAAGGGCCCTTTCTCAAGCCTTTTGCCTGACTGCATCTGAAGCCATTTTCCAAGCTGTGGGTTCCTGGAGTTAACCTCATCAGAACACATACTGCTCTGCTTAACTATTTAATGTGCTATTAATTAGGTATTGTTATGCATAAAATATTCAAGGCAAAACAAACAAACAAACAAAGTTTCAGGCACACAGGGCTCAAGGTGATTCACTTAAGGTGAATTAATTCTCTATGCTCCTGATCTCAGGTTATAACTTTGCTGGTGAAAGTATCAAAGAGTTGCACCCACTAACTTACCTTAGACCAATGGGACAATAATTTTTCACCTCAGAAGCATTCAGCCTCTAAAATGACGGGAGAAAAGACAGAGTTAGGAAAGATGGATAAACACACTGTGGACATGAACTGGGTAATCATCCTACTGATAAACTGAAGAAACCACCACTTGGTGCCATCTCATTGCTGTGCAATTGAACATCAGGTTTTCAATACCCCAGCTGTGATCTGGCTTGGTACCTTCTCTTGCTTTTGTGTGGAAAACCATCCCTTCCCCCATTACCCCAGGCAGATTATGTTGATCTTGACCTTCTCCAGTGATGTTTCTTTCAAAAGAGGAGATGGCAACCACTTAGTGAATGGCGACCACGCAGTCAGGATTGTCATCGTTGCTTTGCACAAGTGACACAACTCCTTCTCTCACTGAGAGTCAGTTCAGGTCTCAGCTTTTGCAGACCCATCTTTGCTTTCTGTCTAAATGCCAATTAATGATATTCAAGATGGCTGCTCTTTGTTCTAGCATCACAAGTGCTCTTCTTGCATTTTAATGACAAATTCTTCCTGAATGTGTCAAACTCAGTGTGACTCCCTGCCAGCCATCCAGCAAGACGAGCCCAGGTATTTCCATGAAAGTCTTGGGACTCCATCTCAAAATGTGACTCATTAACAGGCTAGCAGTACTTGGACATAGCAAGAAGAGCAAGTAGAGGGAAAGAGCTGGAACAATAATCTGAGGCTAATAATCCATGGATCTTGTCCAATGGATCCCCCAGAGAGCCACTGCAGCCCTAAAGCTCTTTGTCATGAGGCCATTGGAGCCATGAGCAGTACGGTCTGGCAAGCAGAAGCAAGGTGTGTCAGCAGCACCAGCTCTCCCCGAGGAGCAGATTGCTACCAGACAAATCCTGATCAAATTATTTGCTCACATTTGGATGTTGCAGTCCCAGCACAGTTTAAACATGGCCATTGACTTGAGATTATGGAGAGTGCTACAGAAGAAAGAAGTAAGAGCAGAATTTGAGAGTAAGGGAGAGGGGAATGAACTAAATAGGAGCAAGACTTGAAGACAGAGGTAGAGAGTTCCTTAAAATAGCTGTGCTTTCCTTTAATGTAAAATACAAAATCTTGGAAATAAAATGAGATAGGAAAAAAAAAAAACCAGATGGTGTGAGGACAGATTCAAAAGTGAGGCAATGCACCAGAACTAGATATGAAGATACAAATGATGCAGAAGTGGACTTAGCATAAAAGGTAACAGACAATCATAACCATTTTCTTAAGAAAAGCCCTTTGCAGTAATTGTAAACCATAGCATCAGCAAAATAAAAGAACACTTGACTTATTTTCCTCTCTACAAGAAGAGACTTGTTTTGAAGTTAAAGTAGACCAAATGTGTTTCTGTGTGAAGAGTTTGCAGTTCTTGGCATGTTAAACATTACTTTAAAAATCTTTCACACCCGAGTTATACTCATTCACTTATCTTTATAGCACTTACCAAAAAAAAAAAAAAGTCATATCATAGCTCATTTGATCAAAACAGGAATGGTTCTAAACCTTCATTCTTATCTTTTCATTGATCACTATAATACAGAGGTTTCCTTCTTCAGTTAGGAATGTGGCTTTCTCACCTCTTAGGTTAAAGCTCTAAATCAAAACAGCTCTAGGTCCTACCAGCTACATGCTTTGGGGAGTTATGAATTTTTTAGTTTGGCCCTTTCATGTGCCCAGTTCCCACAGAGGTGGTGAGTCACAGGTCCAACATTGGAGCCTGGAATTGGAGATGATCTTCCCAGCTTGGATCCACCTAAAATCCCTTTTTTTTTTCCCAGGAGTACTTACTGCTCAACAGAAAAATGACACATTGTCATGTATATTTCTTTTCTGTTTTGACAGATTTCTAGCACGATATGTTTTGTACCAGTCTCTTCCAGCTATGACAAAGTCGGTCAATATGGGTTTTTTCTATAAAATTCAAGTGGCAATTATTTACTCCTTAAAAAGGAGAACCATGAGAGTCTGAGCAAGGAAAGCAAAAAGCTTAGAACAATACTGCAATACTGTAGGGGAAGCGATCTCCTCTGGTGTGTGCCGCATGAGGAGGTGAGGCTGCTGTGCCAGCCTCCCACTCACTTTGTCTCCCATCTGCACAGCAGTCTCAGGGTCTGAAATGTAATCCTTTGTTTGCTTCTGGTCCCTGAGGGATGAAACCCTGAGATAAGGCTGCTTCGAATAAATCATCTCAGAATTTCTCTCCTCTGGTTTCCAGCCAGACGATGTATTTTATAATTTGTGAACCATCTCTGCCTGACCTGCAATTAAACAGTTGCTTGGTCCTCTAAAGCACTGCTCAGCTCCCTGTCCCACTGGCTGCTCACAAGCTGCCACTCAGCTTTGAGTGCTGCTCCCTTCAAGGGTACAGGGAAACCTGTAGGGTAGGGCACAAAAACCTCCATCTCCTCAGAGCCAGACCTGACCCTCAGATCCGCACTCAGCCAAGCTGCCCAGCGTTCTGATGGGACCCAGCCCGCAGGAGGAGTCAGAGGGTTTGAGTCACCGTGGTCCTGCTGCTGCTTGTTCCTCCTCCCACACAAACCAACTGTTTTCGGTCCCAGAATTTTAGCCTGGTTTGTAAATAACAGTCACCCGGGAAGAAGTGCATTTGCCTCCCACCTGTTAGAAGCCCTGGGAGTCCTTCATTTCTCTGTTAGCTAATCTGTTCCTAAGAGGGACAGGGAATAAAAGGGAAAGGGGGGTTAGCAACAATTTATCTCTCTACCCAGTTTGCCTAAGGCTATGACTGTGGATTGTTTTTCTTCCAACGGCTTGAAAATATTTCCTATAAGCTGCAAATCAGGCTTAATTAAAGCTTTTCCTGTGACTTTTTTTTCCTGTGTTTTTTTTTCTTCCCCCCCTGCAAAATGGTGAGCAAAGCTAGATACCAAATGACAGCTTAAGTCCTCAAACCACAGATGGCTCTCCCAGAGCTCTTCCCGCAGGCTAGCCTTTCCAGGCTGGCTGTAGGATGGATAACCAACATCGCTTTTGGATGAAAATCATGGTGTTGTTTTCTCATCTAGTATTTCTGGGAGGACAGGAAAAACTGGAGGGGGGAGGCTTACTAATGAGGCAAAGCAATCAGTATTTTTGTAGGCTTGTTTGTTATGCTGCCTGTGTCTTTGTAATGTAAATGCAAATAAACCATCTTTATTTTATTCATAGTTCTAATGGAAAGTCTGTGTCATGGTCTGAACCAGGTGGAAGACAAGATCCAAAGGGAGAACATACGTGGCACAGACTCTCAGTGCATGTGAAGAACCAGGAGACAGGGTGCAATCAGACAGCGGTGATCAAACCCCTCACTAAAGACTGCCATGGCCAAAGTCTGACTTTTACCGACCTCAGCAGTAAGACTCTGTACAATGTGGTGGAGGAAGAAGACAGAGAGCCCGTTCACCTCAACCAGTCCAGCAGTCCTTCCATGGTGGTGCACAGGCGGGTGGCAACGACCCCCCCGCTGCAGGCCACGGCGGAGGAAACCCAACTCTTCTTGCCCGAGCAGTCCCCCAAGACCCTGCCCCTGCAGCCACAGTCTCTCATGGACCAGCTGCAAGGAGTGGTCAACAAGTTTGCCGCCGGCATCCCCGACTTCAACGCTGTCCTGCCCACCCCTGGCTCAGGGAATGGCGCGCGGCCTACCTGCCCGCCCCCGCCACCGCAGCAGCCGCCCCTGCAGCCCTTCCAGGCGGCTGCCTTCGGCCAGGAGCCCCTGTCTCCCCCGGCTGAGGAAGCAGAGAGCGAGAAGGTGAAGCTCATTCAGGGATATGTGTATGAAAAGAGCACAGAGGAGGAGGAGGACGAGGAGCCGGCAACCAGCAAAGTGACTCTAGAGGACTCTCCGGCGCTGACGCCGCCGTCCCCTTTCCGGGATTCCGTGGCTTCGGGCAGCTCGGTGCCCAGCTCCCCTGTGTCGGAGTCGGTGCTCTGCACACCCCCAGATGTGACCTATGCCTCTGTCATCCTGAGGGATTACAAGCAAAGCTCGTCCACCCTGTAGATGCTGCAAGAGACAAGATGGGAAGGACTTTGGCAGCTGCCCCCTGGGAGGACTTGAGGAGACAAGCCTCCCGGGGCTGCGGGAGAGAGAGTAGAGAACAGTGACAAATGACAAGGCAAAAATTTCATCCTGCACTTAAATAACTAAAACGAAACAAAAAGAAAAATAAAAAATCCATTCTGAGGGCTCAAGATTCTCTATCTGTTAAAAATAAAAATACTGTACTTTGGGAAAATGTTGGAAAACCATAATAAAGCACAAACTAACGGAGCGACTTCTATAGCAAAAAAAAAAAAAAAAAAAAAAAAAAAAAAAAAAAAAAAAAAAAAAAAAAAACCACCAAAACCCACACAAAAAAAAAACCCACGCAGGAGAAAAAAATATAATCACACTTAGTCACACCCTCTCTTGGCAATGCTTGAAAAGGACTCTGGGAAGTGTTACCTGGAGAAGTCATTAGCACACCTCATGACTGCTGTCTGTCTGCTATGGGAATAACACACCCAGGAGCTGGAAGGGCAGAGTGTGGTGCAGGGGAGCAAAGCTACTTGTATATGAGACATATATGCATAATTTTTTTTTTCCTGGTTTCTACAGGTGGTATAACAGCAGTGGAACTTGATTTTGGGGAGAGGAGATAATGGGAAAGCACATGGCTCTTACTGACTCCTATCTGAAAGATCTGTTCTTCATACTAGACTGCTTTTTGGGGGATTTGGGCTTCTTTTAATGCTGATTGTGAACAGAGCAAGAAATATGATCAAGTTGAGACTCAAGAGGTTTCTGAAGAAAGCCTTGCCATAGTACTTGTAATATGATAAGGACTTAGAAAAACTGCCCTTTTGTATAAGGTTGCAAACCATGTGGCTAAACTGTTACACAACACTTCCTGTAGCAGAACAATATTTATTGACTGTCTTTTCATAAAGCAGCATATTTTGCCATGCCATTGCATCATTCCTTTGTGTTACTTTGGAATCAAATGCATTGAAAAATAGCTGTTTACTTAGAGCAACAACTGTTAGTCTGGAAGAAAGGAAATTCCATGCTGGAGCCTCCAGGCAGGAGGGTGAACGTACGTTTGTGTATCTGTATGCGTGGGTACGGTGCGTGTGAAGAGTAATGTCCAATAACTACCACTGGAAGATTGTCTTGTATACTATGAATATTTTTATGTTTAAATCATGTTTTTATATCGCGTTGGTACAAATATTCAATAGATCTTTGAAGGTTTGTATGCTGTGCTAACACATCCTTTTTTTCATATACAAGCTGAGAGAGTCGCTACCCTTATAATAGGGTGCTTTGTTTTGCAGATATTTTACAAAGTAGACATATATTAATAATCAGTGCATTGAGAACTTGTTATTTTACATGTTTTGCAGCAAGTGTGGCTAACATAAACAAAAAACAAACAAAAAATAATGGTCTGTTTTAGAAATCTTGCAGGTGAGAGGAAAAGCAATCCAACTATTTCACTGCTTCAGATAATTTAAAATAAAATCATGTCAGGTCAGGAAATTTCATCAGTGCTTAATGTGTGCATAAATTCCCAGGTTTTGCTATTGACAGTTCTTTTAAACCCTTTATGATGTTTAGTTGCATGTTCTTTTCTTATGCTTTCACTTCTTGTATTTAATATACAATATAGCTTAAAGGTCACTTCCAGGCGGTTGTAGTTCTGTCATTTATTCCTCCTCCTCTATCTTTCATGTGTTTTCCTAGAGATGGGCCTAATCCAAAGCTCCCTAATGACTGGCATGATAAAAGTCCAGGTCTGAACTTAATTATAATGATTACCCTATTTGTAAATGTGCTTATCATACATACAGAGGTCAGGATTTTAGCTGTTATGTTCTTTGCTTGTGCTGCTGACTTCAGATGAGGATGATGATCTGTCCCACAGTTCCACACTTTATTTAAAAAAAATATTTTAAGGGAATCTCTTCCTGTTAATATAGTTGCAAACCCTGATTTTAACCATCCTTCTTTTGAATATTCTACCAGAGTTTTCCTGAATTAATCATAATTCTACTATTTTTCTTTCTTTTCACTTGAATTTTAAGAAGTCTTGCTTGTTATCAATTCTTCTCTGAAGATCCAAATCTCATAGTTTTTCCCTAATTATGCAGTAAATGTATTGGGAGGTTTGGCTCATATTCAAAACCAGAGTCTTTTTTTTTGCATCCTCTTTTCACAATGTTTGCTCCTTTCAATATTACTTGTGGCCAATTGCTATCATCATTCTGATGTGGAAAGCATGAAATGTCTTTGCCCAAAGACATGTTTTTGTCAGTATATTGATGTCTCTATAATGAACTGAAAACACCTGAGGGTTAGTTGGTTGATTTTTTGTTCTGCTTGGGGCTTTTAGGGGAATAATTTTTGTTGTTGTTTCTTTTATTTAAAATGCTGATTACTCCTTCAAACAGTGAGAAAAATGCCATATCTTCTTTGCTGATCACTGCACTGGCAATGAATTCTGTCTTCTAACAATTGTAGTATAAGATCTGCTGTGCTGTTTCCAAACATACGTTGTCAGTAGCACAGAGCTGATACAGTCTTTGAAGATCTGAGAGAGATAAAAAAAGAAATACAACAGATCTGTATAGACGAGGCGATGGCAATGTGGCAAGGTACTATGCTGTTTTCATATCTGTCTGTGTTGAACATATTAAGCACTGATTTTATTACTGCAATGTAATTATATCATGAGTAGAATTTTTCTTGAAATTCAGTATATTAGCTTTTAGTTTGTAATTGTTAAAACTGGAAACATACACATACATAAATATATCTAAAGAGCAAGAACTCACCTTGTGTATGCAGCTGTATGAGCTACAAAGCTTTCTGTAGAAGTTCTTTCTTTTGGTCTGTCAAATGCTTGATGAAAATTGCCTTTTTGTCAAAATGATCTTGAAAATGCTGTAAAATAAATATTTTCTATTTATTATTTAAAAATAGAATGCCAAAACTTTTAATTTTTTTGTTTCTTGAGTAGAAAATAGTCATGTATAATAATTAATTGTTCTGGGGATCTTCAGCGTCATGAGTGGTGATGGTGGGATATTTAAATGGAGGTAGTTATTGATTGGATTGTGTCATGAAGATGAGATGGTGGAGGGTTGGAGGATTTTTGCTTAGGTAAAAACCCTCAGCTTTTTGGCTTCCTAATACAATTCAGAAGCATTGTAACTATGCATTCAGGCAGACAAGTTGTAGAAGAGAACTCAATGGGAAATGACAGGAAATTTTGCTTCCCAAGGACATGGGAAAACACCAGCCCTTCTCTGAAAATTGTCTTTGAGATATCTGCTTCTCCCATCAGAGAAACTGCAATATGCTTTCTTGACAGCTATAAATGATAGGCATTGATCCATGCTGGCATTTTGTGTCCTACCTTTATTGTTTCTGTATACAGTGAAGTACTGGGACTCCTGACTCCTGCTCTGCAACTCACAAACACTGTGGCTTTTTGGTGTCTCCTGAACTGCTCTGTGCCTCAGCAAGATGCTTTTTTGGAGTGCTGCTGGGATTTTCAGAAACAGGTGGTACTAAAAATAGAAAATCTAGATCTTTTTATCTTTACACTTGTGAATAGGCTTGTGGCTCCTTTGTTTGGATCTGGCCTTGCAAGAGCCCATGTCTGAGGGGTCAGTCCACCTACAACTACTGCAGTGCAGGAGTACAGACAGTGACATTTCATTCTGTGGTAAGTGCCAAAAGTTTGGTCTCTGTTCATAGAGGTTTTATTTTTTCTTATCCCTTTTTGGTTTTGTTTTCAAAATCTTTTTCAAAATATTTTCTGTCTATTTCTTAGTAAAAGTTCTGCTGACCAAGTGTTTTAATTACAAAAACATCCTCAGAGAAATACAGCACTTACCTCCAGAGCACCCAATGCAATGTTGCACAAGCTGCTGAAAAAAACATGTAAAGCAATTTTTCACTGGGTAAATGGATGGCTGGACCAGAACCACAGAGCAGCAAAGCACACTTGAGATTGTGTCTCCATCCTCAACACTCATGTCAAGGACAGAGTGTTGGCAGCTCCAACAGCCCAGCCCATGCCTCTCCACCCAAGCTCTGCTCAATAACTTGGGTCTCCAGACTGGTGTCAGGTACACTTTTCATGGAGTAAGTGGCTACCAAAAGAAAAAGGTAGTGGAAATTTGGCCCCTAGGCTTGTATTCATCACTCTTTAGACAAAAACAGGGGAGCAGGTTGCTAATATCTGTTCTACACAAGGTCTGAGTGACTGTTAAAAATGCTTCTTATATGGGAGTGGGAAAAGTGTGGGTTTGCAGATTGCATTGTTGTGGTCGGGTTTTTTCCCAAATAAATGAGTCACTAGACACTTGGCAAGTATCTGTCTGCAAATCATTGGGAAGGAGAAGCAGACACTGTAGCTTATTTTTATCTGTGTAAGATTCCCAACAGGGATATTAGCAAAAAAGAAGATAAGGAATGCCATGCCGCCAAGTGTGTGGTACTACCACAGGGGCCATATCTGAACCTGGACTCACATTTTGGCAAATCCTGCAAGTTCACAAGCAGAGACAGTAGAAGAGAGCAGGAGTGACTGGTTGCCATTTCTAGTGCTACAGGTAAATTGTATCCTACCAAAAAAACAAGTAAGCTATCCTTTAACTTGGCTAATTCAACTTTCAGATCTCAGTAAATCACACAAAATGGGACTCCTCTCCCAAGAGAGAAGGTCACTCTTTGGTACCAAGTAAGAGCTTTTGTTTTTTACTTGGTTTCACTGTGGGTGTAAGCAATGTATCTCTACAGAAGTAAAATATCGTTGTGAGTTGTGAGTTTCCATAACCAAAAGGCCTCTAGGTAGGTGGAGAAGCAGCTGGCACAGATACCAGTGCAGACAGATAAGAGTTGAGGAGTGGTATGTATCTGTGACATTTAATCCACCCACTTTATTTATTGCACACCGCGCAACGTGTAGGCGGCCTGAGATCCATTTCCCCACCTACTCCACGGTATGGTGTGTGGGACTCCTACCTCCCCATACTGCTCTGAGCCTGAACCAGGAATAGATCTGCAAGATCTCCATCCTGGAAAGATGATGTGCCTGGAGGTCTGGCTCAGGGCAGGCGAGTCTCTGGTCAGCTCCCTGTTTTCCTAACGCGGGATGTCTTTGCAGAGCGCCAAGAGTGTATTTCCCTTGCAGGCATCACCAAGGGACGGGGGATTTCAGTGCTGTGGAACGCCTCAAAATAAGTCAAGAGTTTGAAAGGAGCTGTTTCCTCAGCTGCCCTCCATCAGCCCGTGGTGAGGTGTCCCCCAGTGCAGCTAAACAGACCTGTCAGTCCCAGGGCCACAGTCCAGGGCGTGATGAGCTGCTGCGTTCCGGATGCCCAGCAGCCCAGGCTGCCAAATGTCGGTGCTGCACGCACAGCCCCCAGGAGGGGCTCGCTGGGAACTTCACTGTTCTCAGTGACACAGGTAAAGAGAAGCAGCAAAAGAAAGACAACACCTTGCCTTTATCTCTCTGGCAAGAAAGGCAGGCAGGACTGTGCCGTGGAGCCAGCAGTGCATCCCTTACGGCTTCTGACAAAGTCCTGACAGCTCCTGTGATTTGCATCTCAACAGACATAAGGAGCTAGCCCTTCATTCTTTAGCTACTCTTGTTAGGTAACACTTAAATAGACAAACTGCAAAATTATCAAGGCAAAATGCTTAAATACCACCACTGGGAGTGATGTCTCTCATGGAAGCTGAATCTGAGCAATGTTTTCAAAAATGTATGGCTTAGGAGATTTTTAATATGTCTTTTAGATTTGAAAATGCACTGACAAATCAGTCTTTTTATTTGGGGAAGGAAGCAAGAAAAATGAATGTGTTTTCCTGGGATGTGTTATACATGTTTTGTTTAAATACATACACAGAACAATTAAACTGTATTTTAATTTGGCAGGCACCTTGGTAATTACTCCAATTTTTTGCTGGGTTTTTGGTTTGGTTTTTTTTTTGGGGGGGGAGTTGAATTGATTTTTTTTTCTTTTCTGCTTAAAAATAATGCCTAGAATACTTAGCAAGGTTATTAACTGTGCCAGGATTTTCATGGACATCTGTGTGATGCTAATTTAGAAACTGAAGCCTCTAAGTGCCAAGATCCTCAGTGTGTGTGAATCAGTGTTAAGTCCTGAATTATGTCATTTTCCTTGAGAAGCTGGCTGAGTACCTGTGCTGTTAACTTTTGAGTTTCTTAAAGATTCATTTCCCACCACAAGCTCCCCAAGCTCCATTTTGCAGTTGTGAGGATGTTGTTCTTATCTCTGTTTTTGAGGCTGCTGTTGTTCATTGTTCTTATCATTTGATGTGATGCCTTTGCACCAGCCTTGGCACATTTGCAGGGGGAAGTGCCTGTCAGGCTGCAGCTCCCCAGCAGTGCCAAGAGATTTTCCTTCTGAGTTCCATTTCCCTTTTTGAGAGGTGGTCATGGTGCATGCTCTGCCCTCCAATGTGCTGGTTGTGCTTAGGTAATATAGTTGTGGACTTTAAAAACAAAAAAATGAGAAAGTTGTGCCCTCCCGTTGTCCCTGACATCAGGATTTACCCAGATGTGTGTATTCAGTGCTCATCTGGGGCACTCTGGCACAAGTCACGCTGCTGGGCATGAACTTGGTGCATCACAGCCTGACCCTCAGCTCTGTCCCCAGTTCAGCTCTTGATTCTTTTAATGACTTTGGGATGTTCATCCTCCCAAGGGTATTTCAAATCTGCATAAGGGAACTGGGTTCCAATTTACAATGGACACAAGTGAAAACTGAGCACAGAAATCCTTTAGATATGTTTAAAAACTCACCTGGTCTTTTCTTCCAACTCAGGTCTGGACACAAGAGAGGGGTGTATAAATAAGAGAAGATTTTTCACAGCTCTTTTATTCTCTTTCTCACCTTGATCTCAATGCCAGTTGCTCGGGCTCATTCTTATTCAGCCTCTTTTATATCATGCATGGCATAGCTGTGGAAGTGGCACTATACAGTTCAATAATTTTGTCTTTGATCCCTAATTTTCCTTATTTCCAGTTACCTCATGATCAGTGTTAAAGGAAAATTTGGGATGTCTGTGAAAGCTCGTGGAATAAAAAAGATCACAAAATGAGAAGGCACAACAGTCACATCAGCTGGGGCAAGCTTAGATGCTGCAGCCAAAAAGTCATCAAATAAGACCACAGTCCACAAGACAGTTAACCTCAGGAGGACAGAAATGCTGGCAGGTCTAAGGAGAACAGAACTAATTTTCCCAGCAAAAGCCAGGCTTTGAGTCTCAGCTCCAGAATAACACTGTGTTGTCAGATTGCAATACCACTATTTGCAAAACACTCAGAGCCTTTTCCTTCTTGGTGCTGGGTTGTTTGTTTAAGATAGATATCATCATCTTCAGTGGCTGCTGTGCACAGACCTTTCCCCACCACTTACAAAACATTCCGAGCTTTTCTCTCCTTAATGCTGTTTTTTAAGATAGGTGTCATCAGCTTCAATGTGAGGCATACCCTGCCCGTGGCAGGCTGGGCACGGGGCAGTGCTGGTGCAGGATAAGGACTGGGTAGCAAAAGCTTTCTTTCACAGTGTACTGCTTTTAGACGTTTGTGTTGTTTGTGTTTTTCTTCCACATTTAGAGCTCTCTGAGCCTCAGCACCTCTGTTCATAGTGGCATGAACAACACACAGCTGGCAGAAATGCCACAGCAAGCAGTATTTACTTGCTCAGTTGCTAGGACTTTCCCTGATCTATGTGCTCCAGCTTCCTGCCACAAACAGCTTGTCACCTGTGACACAAAGGAGCAAGCCTGAATGAAGAAACAGGGGAGACAAACACTTTCAGTGCAAAGGCCTCTTGGTGCTAAAGGCAGGTAGCCCTGCTAAAGGCAGGGAACTCTGATTTTCAGAGGCCAGGCATGTCCCACAGGAGAGTCCCCTGTGTGCATAGGAGACAGGGTGCCCACACTGTCACTCTGGCTGAGGATGAGATATAGGCAGATGGAGCCCTCTCAGGCTCTTTGAGACCACAGGAAGTTTCAGAGGGGCTGTTCACCAAGGCAGTCAAGACCTATGTGTGACCAGTTTGGGAAAAAGCTTTGAAAAGGGTAAGCAGGGGAAGTTCCCCCTTGACATCCTCTTCCAAGGGACTCAAGTCATAGGGTCACTGTGAGCGTAGGACTTGCTGCTGTGTCTGGGACAGCCTAAAACCCAGCAAGCCTCAGCCTCCCTTCACCTTCAGACCCTCCTGAGCTCCAGCCCTGGTTCTTCACACTTCCTCCCATAGGGGAAGATGCCTGCAGGGAGTTACAGGACTGCCTGTTTTGTTTGCTTGCTCCAGAGGTCTCTGCTGATTCATTTTCATCTGGCTTCTAAGCAAAATGCAGGCTGAAATGGGAACCAGTGTTTGTCCCTGTGGGCACAGGAGCCCACAGGGCACAGGAGCCAGGGGATAGTCTGCTGTCCCTGTCCTGGCTGGGAAGGGGGAGCAATGGTGCCAATAGCCAGCCGTGGGTATTGCACACACAGCACACAATGATAGAAACAAAGGGGGAGGAGCTGCATGAAAGGCCTCTGTGAGTTGTTTCACTGAGATGCTTATGAAATGCTGCCTAAATCATGAAAATCCAGAGTTCTGACTGGCTGGATGAGGGAAGTGGTGCACGCTGTCCATTAGACCTTTATGTCTTGCTCCTTATGGGCCAAGCTCAGATATCACTGTCAGCTGGGGATTCTTCTCTGAGTTTGTACTCACTGTCACAGTGGCAAAGACAACAGAAAAGAAGGAGCCCCATTAGGCAACAAGTGCATCTGTCAGCAATAAGAGCTAATTCTTAAAAGAGCTACTGGACTTAATAGCTGAGATGTTACAAGTTACAAGCAGAGTATCAAGAAATGAAAATATTCATAGTCCTGCTGTAGTAACACCATGAAAATAATTTCTCCATCTTGTGCTTTTCTGAGAAAATCTGAACCCTTTAAAAAAAATTTAAGCAGTACCCTAACACCCAAATTTCACAAGGATAGTTAATGTCAAGTGACCAAGACAGAGGAATAAGGATCCAGCTTCTAATACAAAAGTTACAGGATATAGTAGTAAAAAGTCTTTTTCTTCTTTAATCTGTATTTGAAAGTATAACTGCATCTGTAGAATAATTCAAAGGAAACTTGTATCATTTCCTACCAGGAAAGGTTCACTCAAGCAGAGAAATATTCATTTTATTATTTAGTTTACCATATTGTAAAAAACAAGCCTTCTGCAAACCATTTAGGATATATGAAAATTGTATCACCTCAGCTGGGAGGCATGTTATGTCCTACCTGACCTAAAGAAGAAAAGGCAGAAGATAGTCCAGTGATGAGTATTTTTCCCAAGGCACTTGGTCATGTTTTCTTCTCTACAAAAGCAACTACATGCAAAGATTCAGTATGCAGGGCTTCCATGCTGCCTAACACATGATGTGTTCAGCTAAAGCCTGATGCTTGTCATCCAGTCAGGCCAGTTTTGCTAACTCTTCCAAAAGCTCTCTCTCTTGCAGGGAACTCATACCTGCCATGAGTGGCTAACGTGCAGTTATCAAGCATGACAAAGAAAAAGAGTCCTTCACAAAAGGCTGGGTTTGATTTACTTCCTTTATTTTGAGAGGAAAGCCCTGCATAAAACCATGAAGAAATTACACTTTGCACCATATCTGGGCAAAAAGATTGAGCTGCATTTGTCTTCATCATTGACAATCACATCAAGCCATGGTGAGAAGGTACTTACTGGTTTTAATCCAATAATTAAGATACATGAGTCCACCTTTCAATTGTCAATAAACAGAATTTAATTAATTGGAAAACAGGGACTAAACAAATTTACCTTCTCATGCCTACTGAAACACTGAAGTTAGTCAAGAGAGATTTAATCCTCATGAACATCTGCATTTTCTGTCACAAGTACCTCCGGGATTTTTTAAATTGATGGCATGGCATCTTGGAGAATATGTGTTTACACATGAGCAGCTTAGCCCCAAGTCCTATCTGCCTCTGATATCCATGTCATTATTCATCCTGGTACAAGAGACTCCAACTCCTCAAAGGCTTCTGGAAGGCTATGAGCACTCCTTTGCTAGAGCTTTACAGAGCATAAATAGTTATGGTTTCAGTCTGTCTCTAATGCAGCGTGTTTGTGTGGGATGTAGCACTGTCCTCCCCATTTGGCAGGTGAGGAGGCTGACACATTGTATACTAACACCAACATTTGCAAATATTTTCCTAAAACTAAGCACTAAGTTCTTATTTTGACATTTAAAGAAAAAAATAGCCTGTTTCAGTTCTTGTCTTCTCATGAAATTAATGGCAGCTACAGATATTAAGCACATACATATAAAATGTGACCTGTTGATCTTGCTTTGAATGGTTTTAAGTACTCTTCTGCAAAAAGGTTTCAAACTATTGCTCTAAGGCAAGAATGCTGTAGCACAAATGAGGACTGGTGGCACTTAGCAAAATGAGAAGAAATTCTTCTCTTTCTATCCCATGATTATTTATTGATACTCATCTTGAACATCAAAACCTACACTCATGTCCCTTGGTATGATCTAGCCCCAGACCTAGAATTCTGGAACACGGCATGCCCAAAGCAAGACTGATTATTCATCTGTAGTTCAGATTTCTTTTTTGACATTCCTTAGGTCAAAGACTTTAATTATGTCACCACATAACCATCTGCCATTTACAGGAGCTCTCCCTCTCTTGTAGTGCAGGGAATGTGCTCAGATAGTGAGCAGCTTCCCAATACATTGTTGGTTTCCACCAATGAGAAGGTAAGCAAGCTTTCTTTATTCAATTTTTTTCAAATTAATCAAATTAATTTTATGCTATAACTCTCCTGTGAGACATGGGGCTTATTCACACAAAGATATATATAAAACTGAGGGAGAGAGAGAAGGGTCACACCATTAACTATGGGTCCTCATTTTGGCCAAGCTGCTTCAATTTACATAATATTATAATATTATATATAAGTCATACATAAGATCACAGCTTTGCTACTTTGGTACCAGATATGGCTGCTCAGAGATGGAAATAAAGCCTAATGTTTTAACTTGATGAAAGAGGGTTGTCTGATGTTTTTCATTTCCCCTCTTCATTTACTACATGATTTTCACTTACCACATAATTTTCATTTATTACATGAACCTGATTCATTCCTAAAGCAAGTTCATCCTGTTACTGAATAGAAAAATAGCCCATAGGAAAATGGTGTTTGCTCCCATCTTTAAAAGCTGTCTTCACTTGTCTATACAAAAGGAAGAAAACAAGGTTATGCTTTTTAAGCATGTTAGTACTATTCACATGGGGAGAATTGAGCATCTTCTTCAAGCTGTGCCGTGGCCTGGGTTTGCACTCTGCAGCAGAGCAGCACCAGCCTCAGCTGCTGCTCCTGGTTTGGGCTGTGCTGATTCATTGCTCAGTCCTTGCGGTACCCGAGGGGTGACAAGGGATCCTCATCCTACCGCAGAGCCTTACAGGATGGTGGGGTGGTCTTGCCAGGGAGTTTACAGCATCTCTTGGGATCTCTGGCTCACCCTGGGAGAAGTGATCTTTGTGTCAGATGTGCCTGCCTCCCCACTGATCCCCTAGAACTTCTCTACTCCAGGGAGAAGGTCCCAGTTTCCATGCCAAGTACCTCATATCCCTCTGGCAGACACAGCACAGGCCTAATCCCCACAATAAATTCAGACTGAATTTCAGTGCTTGTCAAAGAAAATGTTGGATGTATTTTTTCTTTTTTTAAGTGACAAATGGAAGGCTTTTATTTGAACATTTAAAATTTGAGATTGGTTGAACTGTTGGAAAATCACAGCCCAGATAATTTAACAGTTTCAAGCAGCTTCAAGCAAAATCTTACCGCGGGAGATGCTCTGAAGCATTATGGCAATGCCAAGTAGCATTCCTCAGCAACACGTTAGAGTAGACCATCAGCCAAATTCAAAAGTAAAGGAAAGCACCTTTGCTGCTGTAATTCCTGTTCAGTGGTATATTTTTTCCAGTCCCAAACTACTGTCAAGCAGTCTTTCTGGTTGAAAATCTAGATGCATCCATTATCCCCTGACATTTATTGTGACAGTGTGCTATTAAGATGAAAGAAAAGTTATCCATATGGGAATCATATGACAATATAAATGATGCTATTTTGAACTGTTGTTGCCACTACAATTAATCAAGTGAGAGGCAATCAGTTTGGTGGTTTGCTTCTTTTTTTTTTTCATTTTTGCTTATTCTATTGTTTATTTTAGAAATCTGGCAACTTCCTTTGCTAAGTAGTGCTAGTTTTGATATTCAGTGCTGTTATAAGGCCAGTTTTTATCAATTTAGCAAGAATGATTCTGCAGTAGCTTTTAATAGTGTCACATGCTCAGGCTTAATGGGCAAGACACAAAATGAAGGATGTAAAAAATGTTGCAAAGACTGATAAAGCTCCTCTTTCCGCATAGCTAGTTACGTGTGCAGACACGGGCACATCCAGCCTGTTCCACCTGGTGGCATTCCCACCCATTTCCCTTTGGTTTAGTTATGGGTATGTGCAGTGGGGCCCTGGTATCTCATCAGGCACTTTCAGTGGAAGGGAGCATGAACTGCTGGGGAATGATGTAAGAAGCCACAGAGGAGCCATCAGGTCTCTGGTGTCTCTGTTTTGGTGAAATAAACGACAGATATATGAGAATACCAAAAAGTTCTAACATTTTGCTCCACAGTATTGGTAAGAATGCTACTTACCTAATGCAGATAGATGTAACATGATACAATAGTCTCTAATGGATCATTTACAAATGACAAATAATTGATATTGCCAACTTCTTATTTTCTCATATCTAAAATAAAAGTCAGTGAATTTCTCTATGGCAAGGAAAAAACCTTCCAATCTGTAGTCTGAAAAGAAAGAAAAATCAAATAGATCAAATAGTGCTATGGGTCCAAAATGGAATAGAAGGCATCCCATGTTCATTAAGACAAACAAGTATCTCAGTGAAGAAAAACAGTGAAAGAAAAAAGAGAAAACTGTGTAAACTCTGGTTACTTAGGCAATTTCCTTATAGCTTTAGCAACATATAAGAAGTAAGGGACAAAAAGCTCAGGATGTTTAAAATTTTAATTAAACAATTTATCAGCTTAAAAAGAGTCCATCTGTTCCCCCTTTCACTCACCTGAACTTATAAGGAATGTATGTATCAGACAATAGGAAAGTTAAATAAATAGGTAAATAAATAAAATGGCATTTTCTGTAATTTCCAAGTGCACAGCAAGTGGTACTGGGGGTAATCAGGAAGAAACAGTAGATGTGGTTTTATCTTTTTGCTTGGACACTCCTTCCCTTTTTATTTCGTGATTCTCTCTGAATTGCAAATTTTATTGTATAAATGGGGAACCTGGCACATTTTTGGATTCCATGAATGCAGAGCTCATTATTCCTGAATAAATAAGTAAGGTTTCTGTTATTGGAAGGCAGAAAACCTGAGTCTTTTGTATGAATCCATTTTGACTGGTGTATCTCACCTACAGGGTCAGTGGGATATACAGGTAAACCACTCAGAATCATGGAATTCGTAAAAGGTCATTGATCAGACACTGTGGTCTCATAACATCATGAAGAAGGCAGGTTTTTATTATTCCACAGTGATGCATTGAGACTCCAGACATCCATAGGGAGTCCTTGAGCACATTCTCTCCATAGGATGCCAATGTACACATGCATTTGAATGCCAGACCTCTTTTCATCTGGGGTTATTCATGAAGTGTGGTTGATGATACATAATGCCAGGCTGACAAAGCTGGCAGTATCCTCTTAAAAAAAAAAAAAAACCAAAAAAAGTCTGAGGGGAAAAAAAATGAAGCATTTTCACGATTCAAAAAAGAAAAACTTCAAAAGGATTTCAGAAAGTATTATCTTGGCTGCGCGCCCAAGCACTTGAGAGCTGTCTGCCAATGTATTAAATCTCCAGTAAGATAAAAGTATCTGTTCATACACACACACACACACACACATTCAACATGCATCTAAAGACTTATTCAAATAATATTAAATTATTCAAACTGGCACAAGCATGAAGCCTGCAGAGAATATGGCAATCCCTTCAGTAAGTGTTGCCTTGTCCACAGAAACTTTGCCAAAGTGAAATTCTATAAAAACTCCAAGCTCCAAGCACAACTCTTGCCTTACTGCCACAGCACAGAAGGCATTTCTTCTAACAAGACTTGCATCTTCTTTCCAAATTTAGGGCACAATGTACCCTGCAACACATTATTTCCCACACTAATAGGGAGACTGCAAACACAGGTGATCACGTTTTTCAGCTATTATTTTTTAATAACTCTGGAAACTTGCTGTGAGTTAATTTATTAATTAATATTTATTTGCTAAGTTTTTCCTGGAGGCAGCTGTTGCTTTTACCACTGCCCTGTTTCCAGTACCATTTTACTATGACACCACTGAAAAATCTTCTTTTCCCAAAAAAGGAATGAATACCATACATTTCTGGCAAAGGAACAGTCCTAATGTTCTAAAGACACCATTAAGCACATGGTTCTAATGGTTCTTCTCTTGGTAAACAAGAAGTAAAATAGCAAGTGTGACTGTAAATGTGGGAACTAATAAAATCAGGTTTTGGCAGCAATATGCAACAAGCCCAGAAGCTTTGCGAGTGGCCACGTGGTCATGATAATAAACTTCAGACTTCATTAGTGTTTATTAAATGTCTTTCTTCTGAACCTAGGAGAGGGAGCAGGGGTTTAATGAAGGTGGGTGGGACCTGGAAGTGACAAAGCAGTAAATTTTCCTCCTGAATAAATATTTCATTAAAAGCTCCATGTCAGTCAGCCTCTTGTAAGTCAGGATGAATAGGGAGGAATTCTGTGATACATACTTAAGTGTCTTGCATACATCACCACTTTTTTGTATCACAGGACACATCATAACTTAAAAAATTACATGAGAGGACAACTAAGCTAGAGAATTCTCCATGCCTCCAGGCCAAGTAGAGCACTGGCTGCTCCATTAAAATGTCTAATTGTGAAGCTTCATACATTTATCCAAAATCTGAAAGTGCATAGCCTTGTTTCTCCAGGTAAAACTGCTCAGAACCGTGCATCTTGCTTAATCTGATGAAGATGAACATTCAGCACATTTAAATCTGTCCACATGGACTATTCCCTCAGTACTGAGGAGCTACCATCATTTTGCATGAAGAAACTACAGGAGTGTTTTATTTTACAGTGAGTGTTTTGGTTTGGCTGCTAATTTGCATCTGCCTGTGCCTGATGAAAGATGCAGTTTGAAAGCTTTGAGTTTCCTTTATTGTCTGTAGGCAAAGCCTTGTACCAAGCCCTGTATCTTCCCACAATGCCATGATTTCCTTCCTTCACATTTCCAGTCAGAGCAAAGGCAGCACCTGATGTACCTCTCACACTGTGAAGTAGCAGTTTGCTATTTATACGTTTATGATTGCACTGCTGGTGCTGAGGTCAGGGTGGATGTTTGGGTTTTGCAGAAGGAAACATTCCAATAAAAACTATGAGACATGAGAAGCTGTAAGATGTTTATAACCTTTGTGTAAACATTTGGCGACTGGGATTTATAATGCCACAATTGGCAGAGTATTATCTAAAACACCTGTTGAGAACAAGACAAATGGCCAGTCTAGACTGAAGAGGAGGGTATTGCAAAAATGAGGTATAATTTTACTGCTTTTGGAGTTTAGCTTAGGACTGCTGAAACACCCAGCTACTGTTCATTGTATTTCCAAATTGCTATGTGAACCTGACGGTGAGATACTGAGTCTAGAGGTTGCATAACAGTAGAAAGAAAGAAATTTTTCATTCTCTTTTTAGCGTAAAAAGTGAACTTTAAAATTATTTGTGTCATTTGGATGAAATAATTAAAAAACCCTTTTGGCAAAAGAAAAAGCTATTACCGTTATATATTTTAATGCTAGAAGGCAAGTGTGCTTTAATTATGTGCTCTAATTTGGACCACAATTAAATCATTCTGTTTTTAATTCAGCCACTCCACTATTTTGGTGTTTAGATTAAAACAAGCACAAAAACCCTCAATAAAACAACCAAAAAGCCACAAAACAAACAAAAAAGAAATGAGCTTCTGTTAGATAGACAATATTTCACAGGAGGACTGACAAAGGCTGAGATCTCACTGGGTTGTTTATAAAGAGCAATATCATTTGAATCTAAGATGAGCAAAAAGCAGCTGACAAAAGCTTTTGTCCTTCTGATGTCAGATCAACAGACTGCAGTATTAATATGCAAAGGTCACAGATCAAAGCATACCATTAACAGTGATATTTGAACTGCCATTTTTTTAATGGTATCCATATTCTTTGAAAAGCAATTCCAAATATAGGCATGGGAATAATGTAAGACATGATTTTAAAAGCATAGGGTGGTAAATAATGAATTTTTTTTTTTTTTTAAATAGAAAGAAGGCCATTAGTTTTTGCACACAATTTGCTTTGATAAGACTGCTTGCAGGAATCCACAGTCTGAGTTTGGCCATGCTAATGTTCTTAATGATGTTTCTTCCATCCATATTACCCCAAAGGATAATTTCTTCTTGAATTTGGAAGCTGGCTTTTCAGAATCACACCAACATTCCAGTAAGGACAAAGGCTTTTGCAGGTGGGAAGGCAGCTCAGCATTACAGAGCTCTCCTTGCAGATGAGCCTCTCTGATGGGAGGTTTAGCCATTGCTGTGGGTTTGATCTTGCTTCTTCCCAAGTGCACAAAGTTTACCAACACCAGGGAATTTGCTTTCAGGGCACCTGGTGCTGTATGACCTTTCAAATTCACTTCACATGGAGCAGGTCAGAGGTGTTCTGAGTATGGAGGCTGCAATCAGGCTCCTTGCAGAGTGCACCAAATGTGACAAGGACAGTGGTCGGGTCCAAGTGCCCGGCAGCAGCAGCAGGAAGGGGTGAGGCTTCTGCAGCTCCAGCTCAACGTGTGCTGCTGCACACAGAAGCCCCAGTGGCTACAGGGATGCTAAAGAGAATAAATTAGATCTAATACCTGGCTCTGAATCATACTGGAACAGCACAGCTCAAACATCTGCAGTTAAAATTCCTTATTCTCCAACACAGGCTTGTCATACTTGGATTACATTTGGGAATGGCTCCTGTCCCATGATGGTATTTGACCAACACAGAGGAACTGCTTGGGGAACTCCTCACAAGCATACACCAAAACCAAGATGGCATCTTGCTTAATTTTGCTTCTAC
Source organism: Dicaeum eximium (assembly GCA_013396995.1). Classification (NCBI taxonomy): domain Eukaryota; kingdom Metazoa; phylum Chordata; class Aves; order Passeriformes; family Dicaeidae; genus Dicaeum; species Dicaeum eximium. The sequence continues at coordinate 2,510,754 of VWZP01005411.1, read as the reverse complement.
AAGAAAAAATGCAAACAGATCAGCTCATGGAGCTCCTTAGTCCTTGAAATTGGTTGGTTTGAGATTGACAAACTTAAGAAATGCAAAAATTTATATGTTTAAAGAACACAGAACTGCACTTGAATGGTGGGGATAAAGAGCATGATTTTCTTTCATTTTCCGTGTATTTTAGTGCCATGTACAAAACAAAAATTTATTCTGCTCAGTCACTGGCATATTTAGAGCATACACAACAATAGGTATCAGCTGCAGCGAAAAATTCAATGAAAGCTTGCTGGAAGCCACAGCAGATAGAAACACCAATCCATAGATTAGCATTTCAGTGTTATTATTCTTCAGGCTGTGCAGATGGTGGTTTGACTACTGCCTGCTCTTTTCAGGCACTGGCCCTAGTTTCAGGCACTGTCCATGCCTTATCTCATTTGTATAATTTTAATTTAAAACAACAGTCTTTCAATTTCACAATATTTTCAAGCTCAAAGGTGCCAGAATGACCTGGATAGTGGCAGACATCTGGAGAAAAATACAGACAGAATCTGGAAGTCCTATAGATTATACTTACTCAAGCTCCAAGATTTCCAGTGGTCTCTGGTTTAAAACTCTCCTCTCCCCAGAGGAAGTATATATTTCAGTGCACTTCCATGCTTTGGAAACCACAGATGCCAAGAGCAAAGCTGATTACTTTCTCAGTCGGGAGGAACTGGCTTACTGATCTTGGTATTCAATGGGTGCTGTGACCTGCACTACATAGGACCAGTCTTGTTCATCACACACACTCTTCTACACTGAGAGTCTGAAAATATTTCTATTTATGGAGCCTGTTATGTTGATTTCTTTTTGTTGACAATACAGGATTTCAAAGCCTGCCAAGAGGCTGAAGTCTTGGAAACTGTGGCCAGCATGATACGAAGCTCCTGGACTCAAGAGACATTGGATATTAAAGCGGGAGGCAGATGCAGGAAACAAAGCTTGGCATGGCACATTATCCATCACACGTGGCAGGGACAGGAAATGGCAGTGCCAAGAGAGCAGCAGCACCCAGCAGCTGTGGATTGGCAATGCACAGACCAGCCTGCATCAACCTGCTGTCAAGCAAAAACAACTCTCAGAAACTCCTGATTTCCCTTGTGCTTGGATGAAACGCTCATCACAGCCCTCCTTGGGGTTAGTGCAGAAAAAGTTCTTCTCAGTCTGTTTTCCCCCTGTCCTTTAACTCCCCAGGGTTCTGATCAGCATGACGTAGTTTTCAGTCCGAACACGAAATCACAGCCAGCTTCTGTGCCGGGTGTGATGGTGAGACTTTAGCCCATGCCTGTGCTTGCCCTTGGAGGCACATACACGGCAGCATAATCCAGAAGTGGACTGGAATGTGTTTTGCCCTCCTGGGGAGAACAGCCATCCACGCCCTACCCTGTTCCTGTGGGCATCCCAGCAGGAGAGGCTAGGGGGAATGTCAGGTTTCAGCTAGAAGGAGCACTGCCAGAGGTGGTTTTAGTTTATACAGAGCAACTACTACTACTACTTTCCATAGCGCTCTATTACTTTTCCAAAAGGTGAAGATCAAAGACAAACACATGTTGCAGTGTGTTCAAGGGCTCCTCTCCAGTGGGTGTTAGGAGCTGCTCATAGAAAGCACTGCCAGAGATGTTTTTATGTTGAATGAACTCCACGAGGTACATGGGTGAAAAACACAGCATATAGGAGGTATCGTGCTGAAATCCACTGCATAATTCTGGCCACCTCCTTCCTCCTTCCTTCTGAGCCACAGTTCCCTGAAAGGTGGCTACAGTCAGGTGGGGTTGTCTCTTTCTCCATGCAGCAACTGACAGAACCAGAGGACACAGTCTCAAGCTGCATCAAGGGAAATATAGGTTGGACATCAGGAAGTTTTTTACAGAATGAGTGATTAAGTTCTGAAACAGTCTGCCCAGGCAGGTGGTGGAGTCACCATCCCTGGATGTGTTTAAAAAGAGATTGGATGTGGCACTCTGTGCCATGATCTAGTTGAGGTGTTAGGGCATGGGTTGGACTCGATGATCTTGACGGTCTTTTCCAACCTTGTGATTCTGTGATTCTGTAATATGATGCACCAGGCTATGTGACTTGGTGCAGGACAAGTTCAAGACATAGAAGACCAGTAATAGGTACAAAATCTATTTCTTAACTCTAGTCACTTAGCAAGTGAAAATTTTATTTTTTATACAAAATATCAATGTCCTGATGAGTCCTTGGCCATGACTCACCTTGCAATACAAAATAATACAAGAAACCTTCATTTAAGGTCCTGTTCTGAATGAAGAGGTTCTCCATTCTATTATGTTGCCTATACTTATATTGCATGACAATTAGTATTATTGTAATAGTATCCTGATTCTGAATAGAAAAACCAGATGCAACTACCTTGTCATGAAATTTTCATCAAAATAGAAATATTGATTTCTTAGAGTTTTTACTCATTAGTTCCCGAACAAAACTAAAACACCTTCTCAGTCATTCCTATCTAAAAATTAATAATACAGAGTTTCAGGTAATGCATGTATAAGACTTAAAATTTGCAGGAAAACCACGGTTGTAAAACAGCCTTGGAGCCTGAGGTCAGTATGGCACTGGTACTACATTTAGCTTCTAGCTCTGAAGTTTATATCTTCTTCACAAATAAGCACACATTTTCTTCAAATATATTTGATTTGAGTTCATATTCATGTTATAAACACATATAGGTTTAACTATTTTGCTTTTTGTTCCAAGAGAGAAAAGCAAGCAGAAATACTTAGGGGGAAAGAAAAGCCAAACAAACCCAACCCCAAAGCATTTTATATAATCTTTTTCAAGAAACTCCTAATCCTCTGAGTGCTAGTACTGTTTTAAACATTCTGATGGTTAAATGGTTTGACCTTCTGATGTAAAGGTCTTTTACCTTAATTTCCTTCTACTTAATTTTCTAAGTAGTCAGAACCCACAAAATGGATTTTTAAAAATCTTTTTTATATTAGTATTTTTCTGGAAAAAAACTTTCAATTTATCCAACCTGAAATGAATTGAAAGTCCAGTTTTGTTCTGTTTGCTCTGTTGATAACTGACTTTGTGCAAGTAACATCATCTGGTGTTCAGTTTATCTTCTATCAGATGAGAACAACAATCCTCCACAGTCTCATTTCTCTTTCTGTCTCTTGGGTGGAGAGGGTCCACTGTGCTCAGGGATCCCATGGAATGTCCATCTTCCAAGTGACTTAATATAATAATAATACATTTAATAACACTGAGGTGTAACCAGTCTTTCTCTTGCCTAATATTTACATGCATGATCAAGTATTTTCAGAGCATTTCTCAGTATGTTTAAAACTGATTAAACCTACTTTATTTTGACCTTATTTTCATAATTTTCATAATTAAGGTTTTTCATATTCACTTTCATTAAACTGAATTAAGTGTTCACTTTATTAAACTGTGATTCCCTCTAGGTTAGGAGAGAAGAATGAAATGGCATGTGAATATTTTCATATTGAACTAATTTCTTTTTGCTCAGAGCTGTATTATTTGATAATAGTGATAAAAAGAAATCCAGTTTTTTAGTATCATTCATGCCTACAAGATTTAGCATTCAGCTTCTTAAAAATAAAAGCAGCAACATTACAAAAGCACCAGAACTCATTTGTACATAGTACTCACCTGAAGATACCTGAGGGCTGCCTAACCTTGAACATTGTGATCATCCAATGCCTGCAACACACGGCTGTGTCCTGCTCTTAAATTTTCTTCAGACCTGCACTGCAAACTTTGTTACATGACTGTAGCTTTTTGAAAACTCATCCATTCATCTGTGAAATGATCAGACTGATAACATCTCGGCTGCAAGTGCTGTATTTGTTGACTATTCCTGAGTTCCAGCTCTTCAAGATGTTCATTGCAATTTCCTGATCATTTTAGACGAAAATGCATTTTGTGCATTTTGTGAGTTCTCAGTAAGATATGCACAGTATGTAGCAAAATAAACTCCAAAAATGGAAGGGATGTTGCTGGGTGACCTTAATCACTAAGTAGATCAAAATACCTGTGTAAAAACTTCTGATGAGAGTTACTTGGTACACAATTTGTCTTTGGTCACGATCCAAAGCTTATTTAGCTCAATGCAAAGACTGCCTACATAGGATTTAGATTATAGGCTACATCTCCATTAAATCCTTTCAGCCACTCCCCTTTTTCAGATAATCTCAGCTTCATTTATCTGATACTTGTTTCTTGTCATCTCTTAGCTCCCCTTTTGCTTTGAAGTGCCTGTGGCACATTGTCTCCTTATCCTCTTACTAAAATATTCTTGTTGTGTTTTCCAAGTCCAGGAGATATTTTAAAATTAAAAAAGGCCCAAATATTTGTTCTCTCCTGTAAGTGGTATGCCATCTTATTCAAAAAGTTTAAGGAATCCTAGAGTCAAAACCAAAGGCAATGAATGACCTGATACAGCTCTCTGACTCTCCTCTCTGCATGGCCCAGCCCCACTGAAGAAATGCCTTTGCTGCACCGACTCCAGCTCCTGCCTCTTTCCCACTGGGGCAGCTGCTTTTGCTCTTCAGAGCTCCCCTCCAGGTGTGCAGGGCAGAGGCAGCTGAGCTGGTCTTGCACACCCCTTATCCCTTGGGAGTGGTGTGGCAAAGATCTCGTGCTTGCACAACAGAGACTCTACTGCTGTAACTATTTTACATTGTAGATGTCAGCAGGCTAGAGAGAACTGGGGTAATATTATAAATCAGAATGATCACAGTGCTTTGCTCAGAATTGACAAATAGGTGGGAAAAAGCTTATCAGAACAGATGGCTTGATGCATACCAAAAATACATTGTGAATACGTGATTGGACATGACAGTCCTTATTGTTTCACACACCCAGATTTTGATGGCAGAAGCGACACCAAAATTTTTGAATTGTGAAGAAGGCTTTTTCTGCAAAGTTCCTGAGTGGAAACTTAGCATATATGAATAGCTTCCCTGTGGGTCCAGCTGTGTCAGCCACACATATAACATAAGTGGAGCTGACAATAGTTGCCTTCCTTCTATACAGTTGCATCTGCCAAGGGGGCCTGGTTGTGCAGCATTACCCACTAAGGTGACAGCTCTGCAGCACCAGCTGACATTGCCACCCTGCATAGCTCATGCTACACCTACCCCCAAAGAAGCAGTGTTCAGTCTGGACACAGCCTCAGGATTCAGCTCCAGCTTTAACCTTCGTAGTGCACTGTAGAAGTTAAGTCAGCCTGTAGAAACAGCAAACATGGTTGATCAGTCATTCTCAGAATGACTGTCCTGACAGCTATGAAACTGGGCCTTATCCCTTAAGAGGTCAAATGATTTGTTCAAATGTTCTGCTCAGGCACTTCTACCTGAGAGCTCTTTAGCCCAGCAGTGGCTGACCTTGCATCAACAGAAGATCTCTGTCCCTTTTTAGTCAATGACAAGTATGTCAGGGAGGCACAAATAATAGAAAAGGTCTCCATTAATCAAACAGAAGTGTTGTTGTCTTCCCTTTCTCAGAAAAACTGCTGTGCCAGTAGAGTCAAAATAGTAATAGGAAGAAAACACAGGACAAGGAACACTTTTTGTCTGATGTGTACAATAGGAAATTATAAATGTGTTGGTTTTGCTAATGATTTGGTTTTGCTACAGTTGATCATAAAAGCAGAAACTTCTTCCTCTCTGGAGATCTTGTGTCTTTTTTAGTGTGGGCTTGGATACCTCTCTGTCTAAATTGTCAGTAAGTATGGAAAAGTATCTGAACTTTGTACTTAAAATATCTCAAAATTGTCTAAAAAAGATAAAAGCTGTCATAATACTTTCAGGAGAAAGGATGGGAAAGATGGGAGACAACTGGAGTGTGATTACAGTTACAATTGCTTTTTATGTGAACATCATTTTGCTCTTGGGGCAAAAAAATCACGGGAATGAGAGGTTTATAATTTACTATCTAATTTCCTATTAATAATACTATTGATTTCATAATTCTTAGGAACAAATTTGCTTTCACCTCTTTCAGAATTTTGAAAAATTATCACTGCCTGAAGTTCTAACATTAAAACTAATTATCAATATTATGGCTCTCCTCATCTGTCTCTTGACTACAGTTCAATAGCTGGACATCTGCACATAAACTTAGAACACAAGTAATGAAGGGACAATGTGCAATGATCATGTACATGATAATTAGATATGTCATTGGTGCTTCAGTCTTCTGTAAGTCGGTTCATAGTGAGAAAATGTCAGATTACTGGAAAGAAATGGGACATTGTGAATGAAAAATTATCATAACCCAGCCTTACAGTGACCATCAAAAAGGGTGAAAAAACCCCTCCAAGAACAGGGGCCTTGAGCCATAAAAGTAACAATTTATGCTTCTGCAATTACTCTGTATTAGATGTGGTATCTTTATGTTTGGTGAAATTTGTAGCATAAGCAGTTTTAAATTAAGAACAAGGATTATCACTCTTTGGATTTAAGGGACTAATTGATTCATTCAAATAACTACATATTCTAACAAGTTAAATGAGGAAATGTGATTAGTTTACAGACAAGAACTGGAATGTGAGAAAAAAGTTATGCTTCTAGATACTTCTTGTGCCTTATAAGACTCATCTTACTGGGATCATTATTAAATATAAGTAGGTCCCTGCAGGCCTGTTTTTAATTTAAGGGTGTCAAAGCTGAGGAACATGGTGTACAAGCAAAAGCTTGCAGAGTAGAAATGAATGATTACATAATGAAACCAGATCCGCTGGTGTGAAGTTACTTATCTGCACAGTCTGCTCATTACATTTCACAGCAACCCTACAATTCAAGAAACTCACTGTCAGGCAACTAAGAACACATTAACCAATGTTTGCAGCTCAACACGAGAAGTCATTCCTAGTCATGCTTGTCCTTCCTAGCAGAAAGGGGAACAAAAAAGAAAGGACAGCCACGTCCTGTTCATTATCTGTAGAATGGATTTGTTTCACTGCAAATAGGGAGAGCTGTCCTGGAACAACCTAGGAGCTTGTCATGCTGTGTGGAAATGTTCTCACATGCTTCCATACCTATTGTATGATTTTTCTTGAAACAATATGCTCCTTAAATTATTTGGGAACATTTTGTCTTTTCCCTTGTTAATATTATATCCATGAGCCAAATTCACTCAAGGAAGTGAGGTTTTATTCATTTGTGAAATACAAACCAAAACAAAAGAGATTAATAGACAATGTTCATCAGGTTAGAATAATTTTATAATTCTACTCAAACTTGCCCATTAGCCTTGTTTAGGTTGTGAAGTTCATAGCGTAGGAGCATTGCCTTCCTTGGTGTCTTCTCTATGTGCAAGTAGGCTGCAAATTCTTGGGGTTTACAATGACAGTAATTTCCCCTTGTAATTGCAAATATTTCCACTATTGTAGGTTCTTCTCCCTTCTATGAACTCCGTGGGTGTCATTAAAGAGGTTTAATCATATGCCACACATATGCTACCATCTCTGCTTTCAGTCTTTATACATGGGCTGCATGAACTTAAAACCCAACAATTTAAATATTTAATTTTGGAACTCTTTACAATACTGTACCAGTTACCAGAGGCTCCCAGATGATTGTTCTCACAGCTGTTCAGAGTTCTCATGGAGTGAGGATACAAACTGGAAAAAACCCTGGTGTAATACAGTGACAACTTAGGGCAGGCAGAGAAGGTCAGTTGTCACCTGAACTTCAAGCAGTCTCTAATGGCACAAGAAACACCAAATTCTCTGGATAATTCTGTGGTGTGTTTTGATCATCATGAACTATTAGCTATTTGAAGTGAACATAGCATGGGACAGACAGCAAATGCACATGCTAGTCAGTACTGAAGTGGGAGGAGATCCACCAGACTTCCCTGCATGTGTTTCACAAGGACTTGTTCTGGTGTTGGCCAACCTCCGCTAAAGGCCAGAATTTCTTTGCATGCAACCATGTTGCACACAAAATGCCCACAGATCAAAACAAGCAAGATCTAGTTTTAAAACACATCTGAAAATTCTATGGGGCATATACCACATCAAGCCCAATCAACTGCTTCCAAAAGGATGAAGGTTTGGCTAATTAGAGAGAAATGCACATTCTAGACAAGCCCAGGAAATGGGTCTATTTTCTGAAATTCCTTAAAAAAATATGCCCTTCACAACATACTGAGAAGGGCATTTTAGCAAAAGAATGGATAATCAGCATGCATTCATCATACAGCAATTATCATAGGATATACTACCTTTATTCTTTAACATGTTTAACTGAGCTAAATTATATTATCCAAGAGGCATATTTTGTCAGAAAATCTAAAGAAATTGCATGACCTCAGGCACTGGTATGAAAGTGCACAGCTTTTATTTTCCAGATTTTTCAAACAAATGTATGTACTTTTTTGTGTCTGAAATTCACTAGCACTCTATTGTCTAGTTTAAGAACATGACAGTTGAAAGAAAATTATTTTGATTTACCTATCCAAACATTTTCTACAGCTATTATCCCTGCAAATATCTGAGCAGCCTTCATCTAAAAGCAAAATACATATGTATATAATACATATACAAGCAAAACCTCATTTGTAAGTACTTTTACCTTCTCAGAACTAGAAACAATTCTCTTGAAGTGTTGAACACTGTTTTATCTTTTGTAGGAAATAGAAATTGCTCATGGTTTGTCAAGGAAAGATAGTCCATGTCTTTACAAGGATTGCATGTTCATTTGCCCACCCATCCTTCAAATACCAGGCGTTGAACAAATTCATTAATTTCAGTCATATGTAGGAGGCTTCCAGCCTTAATTAAGTTCTAATAACTTACAGAGAAGTAAGGAACTGGATTTGTGCTACGTGCCCAAATCCCACCACAGGAAAGCAGATGGAACGGCTCATCCCACATTCAGCTGGGCAGCAGTGTTCCAGCTCATGAGTGGTCACTCCAGGTCTGGCCTGACAGTCATCCAGAGCGTAACTCTGTGCCATCTTCCCCAGTGGGTACACTGAAGAAGTCACAAGGAAGAAATGTGGGTTTCAAAGAGAGAAGGGAGAAGCATTAGGACAACGAAATTTCATTCAGTTTCATCATTCCATGGAAAAGCCTGTTTAAATGAGTCATTTGCTTTTGTTGCTTCAGGCATAGAACCACTGTATGTATTTGGCTTTTATGTTCTGGTTGAGCTTTTTAAGATTACCAGTGCTGTGATGGTGAACAGGCATGATGAATTCTCAAAATTGCCAAGTCAATGAGAGCCAAGGCTGCTCAGCATTTTCTGGAGAAAAACGGTTTTGTCCAAGAGAACGAGCACTGGATTGGGTCCCAAATTCTAGTTCTGCCATTGGCTCCCTGTGTGGCCTTCAGAGAGGATTTTGTTCCACTTTCATGGACATCAAATGGAGATAATGATGCATTTCATCTCATAGCAGCCATATGATCATTAAAGTTCATTATTCATTTGGACACCCTTGCACTCCAGTATGCTCTGGAAAGGATCATGAGGAAAGAAATAATTCTGCATTCATTCTATGATGTAGCCACCAGTTAAGCAGCAAGGATAAAAATAGTGAACAGATGTTGGATTCTCTAGGCATACTGCACTACAATGAATGGAGCAGGGAAAAAAATATAGTTGTGCCATTAAGGACTGGCACATATATGGTGCCAAATTAAAGTTGGATGAACAGCCTCATTTCTGGCATTTCATAATTTTGAATCCTTGGCTTTTCAAGTAGAACATTATTTCCTAAGTAAGCAGAAACATGATTTTAGTCACCTTTACTGTGCAAAAAAATCCACTGAAAAATACCCACCAAAGTGACAGCACGTGGTTAGAATTCTCACTATCTAGAATGGACAGCAGTTGCTGGCATATTAAACAAAGAGGTTAAGAGACCACTGGCTGATGGGTGTTTCAATCCAGCAAATGAGGGGCATGGAAGAAACTCCCACTGCTGGGTGTGCCAAAACTGTGCAGGTAACCTGTAGTCTTTGCTCTCTCAGTAGTCATTTGATAGAGCATTGGAACACATTAGCTGTGAGGCATGGATCTCAGATTTCCTACACTAGGTCATATGTTTGACACTAAGCATAAGTTAAGTACTGTGTTGGATTGAGACTGTTTTCTGTCAGCCTTATAGTTTTCCAAAACTACTGAATTTTCTGCAAGCCTTATCCCTTTATTGATACATCTTCACTGTAATTGAGAGATATAAAGGAAACAACATTGAAAATAAAATCAAGACTCTTGAAATACATTATTGGTTTTAAAAAAATCAAATTTGCTGTTTTGCACACTCCTCAAATTTCAAACATCTCAACTAATTTTATGAGAAGATGCAGAAGAGTAGGTCATCTGGGGGAAAAAAAGGACTTGAGACTTCTTTGAAGTAGTTTGTAGAAGGCTGCAGGAAGAAATTTTTTCAGTTAGGCGAAAAAGAACAAAAAGAAAAAAACTTGGTTAGTATCTATACATGGCATGTGACAAGCTGCTTTTTGAAAAGACTGTTTATGGTTGTTCAAACTTTAAACGCATCTGAGAACCAATTCTGATAAGGAAGCTCTCTGATCTCTGGCATACACATAATCACATGTAAGACAGAAAGTGTTTGCTAGGCCCAGCAAAAGGAAGTAATGTCAACTGTAGCTTTGGGACATTTTAAATAAACACCTTCAGTTCTGAACTGAACTTCTATGTAAGCAATCTGTAACTCTCTGTTCTGTAAGTGATTTTCCTTCTGCCAAGAACTGGATTCTTTGGTGTTTTGCATCTATGACAACAAGAAACTGCAAAAGTAACTCAGAAGAGATGAGTCCTGAGCTCTGTGACCTGTCAGCTTGTTGTTAGGAAGAAAATGTCCTTCATCTGGAAGTTATGTGTGAAGAACTTAGTATACAGAGACAAATCACTGACTCAGAGCTGCAACAGCTTGGAAAAGGAGTGGCTTTGCTTTTGTGGTCCACAAATACTTTAGTCCACTGAATTTGCTGTGTAGATGTTTGAGGCAGGGTTAATATTTGACAACTATCTCTATGACAAAAGCAAACAGACATCCTTAAAATTGTTGAGATCAACACCATTAGTTACAGGATTAGATCAAACAAACAAGACTACATAATTTCTGAAATAGTCAGGTGCTTTTTGTTTGTATAAATTAAATGACAGCCTAACAAATAGTGTCTGATTTGTAAACTTAAAAGATGCTTAGAGAAGCTAAATTTCTTTAGTAGAATGTCTTACCAGGAGAAAATAGGAGAAAATAACAAAAAAGAGACATTGAAGAAACAAAAATAAGTACTGACAGATAACCAGCACTTCATTTTAGGCTACAACAATTTTCATCATGACTGGACTGCTAGATGTCTGTGCTGAAGTAGTTGCTTGTGGATGATATAAAGCATACAGTCTGAAAATATTATTTCTGAAATAAACAGACTGTTCACAAAATAAGGTACTTGGAAGTAGAAAGATTTGGTACATAACTCATGTTACCATGGTGAGATGGAAAGCGAGATAAAGATTGTAACTGCGCTCCAAGTACTCCAGTTGGAAGAACAATACTGAACCTAAATATGCAAGTCAGTGGCAGTTTTATGTACTCTCTTGGCAGTAAACTAAACTCTCTTTAAAAGCTATCTAATAATAATCTTGATAGCAGACATTAAACCAGATGCCCCTCTCCTTGCTCATGGAATTAGCAACATTTATATTCTAATTTTCAGCTTGATTGTTATTTAGCTTGCAAAAAAATTCCAAATAAATTGTGAATCCAAAAATTTTGAAACCAAAAATCTGATACGGATATGGCTCAGTATTTTCTTTAATTAGTTCACCTCTCTAACTAGCTATGGAGCCTATGGATGGATTAAAAAAAATGGATTAAAATGGAAAAAAATGGATTAAAAGAAAGAAACAAGCAAAAACCAGTGAACCTGGGCTTTTGAAACATTACGTATGGACAAGTGCAAAATTATTTACTGACAAAACCACTTGCAGCTACCTTTTAGAAGGGTATATCAAAAGCATTAAACACAGAGGTTCAGTTGTAGGGATTTATGCCTGGAGTGAGGTCTTTATTTCCTTTTATGTTCAGACAGTTTAGAGGTGTGTAGGCTCCACAGAACAGAGGCTGATGTAATAAAGCTGCAGCTTAACAAGATCCAACTGACAGTAGCTTATGACTTTTGCTAACAATACAGAAAACAGGCAGCAGTGGTTTAGATGGTCACCACAAATAAAAGTAAAATTATGCAAAAAATGATAAATAACTATAGCAAAAAGAAGCTGTGTGTATGTAGAACAGCAGCGCAGTGATGAAAACTGGCACTGAGCCAGGAGTCATGCCAGTCTGAAGGACAAGAATGTCTTGGGAGCTGACCAGAGCAAGCATAGACAAGCTATTGTCTTTGTTCCTCAGCTGATCAGCCAGCTGGCAAAAGTGCTCAGACCCCATTCCCTGGCTGGCAGCTCCTTGTGGACTCAGTGGTGCTGCTCCTCAGGAAGGATCTGGCAAAAAAGGCACATACAGCCAGGGGCAGGTTAAGAACTGGAACATCCTTATGGAATACACACTCAAGAAAGAAAATGGCTTCAAGGGCACTCTAATCCTGCTTACAAACCAATTAAAAATGAAAAGAAAAAAAAAAAAAGCAGTGCTTTTCTTAGTGAATGATGAATCTAAAGATTTTTTTTCTGCAAATACAGGTAATGTGATTGGGCATTAAACCCAGCTTCATTCTCACACAGTCATGGTAGTCACACATTGTCTTCCAAATATGTTATTTCCATACTTTTCCTTAAGAAATGATGACTGAAAAAAGCCACTATTTTGTTTAGCAAAATACATTCTCATTTATTATTTATCAAATACAATCTGATACAGATTGAGCCTGATAGATGTTTGTTTAGGTTGTTGTTTTTGGTGGTTTTTTTAGCTTGTTTTTTTTGTTTGTTTATTTGGTTTGTTTTGTTTGAGTTTTTGTACGGTTGAGAGCAGGGCTATAAAACCTTGGTCCAAATACTTGCAGAAAAGAGGAGCAATGAGGATAAGATGATACCGTATTGCAGTAGGAGCTACTTGCTTTCTCAGCAATGAAGACTGGAAATCTCCATTATTGTTCTTTAGCCTGCTTGAAACCTAAGCAAACCTTATCCATGCCAGGTATCTGCCTCAGGCTGAAAAGCTCTAAAACCTGTCAACAAGACCTTTTTAACCATTTCTCAATAATAAACTAATGGGAGAGGGGAGGGGGAAACGACTGTCCCAAGTCAAAGATCAAAAGCCTTTAGACTGGAAAGGTTTGAACTCCTGTCCTTGGCAGCAGGATCTTGAAAACTGACAAAGAGTAGCATGCATCAAACTTCATGTATCCATAAAAAAACCCTTCAAACTAGTCAGGTTTTGGACACCTCAGTTCAAACATTAATTTTAGCAACTCGCAGTTAAAGCCAGTTGTAAGAAAGAAAGACACTCAGTTGCAATGTAAATTCCAACACAATCTCCATGTAAATGAGACTGAAACTATCATCTACTCTGACCATAATACAGCTTGCTCCATTACATGGCCTCATGTTTAAGCCAGTACACACCAGCACTGAAATCAACAAAAAATGCACAAGTATGGTTAGTTTATTTTGTTAGAGAAGCTTGCCCTTTTGAGTGTGAAGAGAATAGGAAAAGGGCATTTCCATGTCTTCTGTCATTACTGTGAAATTGTGCAGCAGAGAAGGCAGTGCAAAACATCTGTATTTTCAGCTGAACATGTAATGAGTGAATAAGTATGATGTATATTTAAGTCTACATACATATTAGCTGTATTTCCAGGTCTGCTGTAATAGTTATCTTTTCCATTCTGTGTCCCACCACAAAAAATAAGAAGCTGGCTGCATGTGATGAAGTTCATGCACAGGAGTAAACTCTAGAAGGTGCAGAGAATGGGATGAGTCATGATGACTGAACTTCTCTTGCTTATGTGTGTGAGCAGAATGGGGACTTACTACAACAGTTTACAAAAGGTCACAATGCTTTTTGTTTCAGTTTTTCTGCTTTGTTCCACATGAAAGATGCAACAAATGCTGCTGCTTTAAAGGGTTTTTACAAATTAAATAAATTTTAATGAATTAAAATTAAATGTGTCAATCAACATGGATTTATTTACAATAGTGCCTGGTTGTCACTCATCACTCTCAGCATCTATGTAATCTGGTATCTATGTCTCCAAGTCATATCTTTAGTCACATTTCTGTAGCTGCAACTATTTTTCAGTGTGGTACAGGAAAAGTACATTTTTTAACCAAGATAAGCTAAGAATGATAAGGATGTTTAGTTAAGAGTGACACAAAAGAATACGGTGAGTTATCAAAATGAACATAATTAGGAATTTCCAGTGTCTTTCAGTACTTCAGTTTTAGAACCATTTAAAACACACAAAAATGCTTTCCTAGGACAGCTTATATCTGCGTGGTGCCTACTGCAGAGTCCACCCATGCCCAGCTGGAGATGCTACAGTTTGCTGCTGATTGAGTAAATCCTCTCACCTCTCCCCACCTTCAGATGCTCAGGGTGTCTATGTTCAGCTGAAGATGCAAAAAGTTCATCATCACCACACAGATAATTGCCTCGTCTTCTATGCTGATGAGAGATCAAAATGACACAGACTTCTGGAAGAGATAGGTGGATCACTGGGATGGAAAGTAAGAGCCTTGCATGGAAGAACTTCTGTTTCCTTCCTAGCACATGGCTTGGGAATATGGAGAAGAATTGAGGGTGTGGCTACTGAATGTGGGAAAAGGTGTTGGGGGAATAAATGTCCACACAAGCTAGAGTGAACAGAAAGTTAGGAAGAAAGCTTATCGTAATAATTCCCTCAGTATTTCAACAACTATTCCATCTTGCTTATCTGAATCCCAGTCAATGGCTGTCCTCCCTCCTAGCCTCAGTCTTCAGACTTGGAATGATGTTCTGTAACTGTTTACCTGTTTTGCCACAAATCTGTCTGCCAACAACACTCAGGAGGCTCATTGCACTGGTTCAATTCTAGATTATTGAACTACAATCTTCTTCAGAGTGCTAATAATGAAGGCAAAGAATTTATCATTCTCATATATAAAGAGGAAAAAATAAATATTTGCAGTGGAGACAATTCAAAAGCTGTTTCTTTCAGTCTATTGTCTATGCAAACAGAGATTTGCCAAAAGAAGTCAGGGAAGAAATCAGCAGATGTGCTGCACTTTCACTGTTGCTTGCTCCTGCTTTATGTGCTGCAGTCAGAGGCAGATGACGAGAGTCTCTCAGTCACTCAGTGCCTTAGCAGTATGGTATCCATTCACCTCCTGATAACAGAAAAGGCACAAAAGACTTTTCAAAAGAACAGAAGTAATGATAAAACTGATATAGCTCAGAATTTGGGTAACAGGAAGCCTGTAAGTGGGGAACAAGTAAGCTTGATAGCCATGTCAAAATGGTATC
This sequence comes from Dicaeum eximium, assembly GCA_013396995.1. Lineage (NCBI taxonomy): Eukaryota > Metazoa > Chordata > Aves > Passeriformes > Dicaeidae > Dicaeum > Dicaeum eximium. Next base: position 2,495,289 of record VWZP01005411.1, on the reverse strand, counting down.
CAAGTCCATCATTCACTTCCATAGATTACAGGTGAGAAAGACTATCCCATCCTATATGCAAGACCATCAGGCCTCGTTAAGGAGACTTCTGCCTGTCATCAACAGGGGTCTCTCCAGGAGTTTGCCAGCAAATGTCACTGTTTGACATGACCTCTTCATGGCTGGTTTCTCTTACTCTTCTGAACAGAAGGATCCTTCCATTACTTCACTTTTTGCACCATTATTTTACTGGCTTTAAATAAAAATTAGTATTTATTTTTCTGGATTTTCCAACATATATTTATGGTTGTCTAATAATAGTTTTGCATGCACGCGTCTGAGATATATTTTACAACTGACACAGAAACAGTACCTGTATTTCTCCAGCTACATTGTTCAAGTACAAGTAGAACTCTCCTATATGCTGAGAATGTATTACAAGTTCAAGCCTGCGTCACTCAGTTAAATTTGTGGTCGGGAGACAAGAATGTGTCATAGTGCCTGGCAGGAAGTGAAGCCCCAGGCAGGCTTAATACTATCACATAATCTTAGCTTTCTGTTCATGGGTGCTCTCATATAGCTGATGGTATACAGTGGGCAAAAACTAGGCATGCATTTGTAAACTATAAACTCATATCTAACTTTCAATTAATATTAATTCAGTACTTTCATGTATATGCTTTGTTGTCCAGTGTTTTACTTGACCACAGAAGCATTTTTCCAAAATAACCTCAGCCTTCCCTTCCTGCCTTGGTCTCCACTGTTTGTATGTTACTATCACTAAAAGCAGTACTTTGGGACATTTCCCCCAAAGCCCACTGTTAAATGAAAGCCTTCAGTCATCTGTGCTGCTCGAGCAGAATGCTCTGTCTGTGATCATGGTATTTGTGTACAATGTGGATTTATTTTGCCCTTGACTTTTGGGAAACACTATGTGGAGCAGAGGAAGGGCTCTGTGCATCCCCCACCAGATCAAGGAAGCACACAGATAACGTGGTGTGCAAAACTGCTCAGTCATAGTGTCCAAGCAGCTCAGCATCCTCATATGCACAGGGAAATTGTCCATGTATTGTATCTCCACTTTTTCAGCCATTCACACCACCCCTTCAGCTATGAATTTGACTTCCAATGCAACTGCAGAGTAAGTTAAATGCATCCCTCTGCTTTGGGCAAGAATGTGCCTCCTGCAGCTTTCCTGGTCTAACTGGCTGAACCTGCTGCTGGTCCCTTTCTCACCACTGGCTGACAAGTAGAAACATGAAAAATCTCTCATCCACTTTCAGAGAGGAAAAAGCTCAGAAGAATCGGAAAGTGAGTATGAAAGAAATAAATAATAAAAAAAAAAAAAAAAGTAAAAAATGAAAGGCCTAAGCTGAGGTCAGGAGAAAAACAACATTCATGGGAAAAGGAAATAAAAATATGGGGGAGAAAAAACCCACAAAACAAAACAGAACAGAACAAAACAAAACAAAAAAAAACAACCAAACAAAAAACCAGAAAAATAAAAATAAGGCAAAAAGGGAAGTTGTTAAAGAATTACAAGAACTACAAGAATTACAGTTGGTATGATGAAAATAGAAGAGAGATACGGCAAAATGGTGTGTAGAGGAAGTGGAGGAGAGACTAACATGGGGAAGATTAGAAGAATACAGTTTTGAAGGAAGAGAGATACAAAAGCCATTACTTTGATCAGAAAAAAAGGAAGCTAGTGTTGTCTAACAAGCTAAACTATTTCACCAGTTCATTGTGTAATGACCATGAGGCTATTAAAATTTCTGTAACATTACCAGTGGCCAGCTAGTTCCTTAAACCCAGCTGCTGTTGGAAACCAGTGTTCTGACACGTGGATTAACACAATTTTGCAAAGGAATCTAGTGGCTGGCAGGCTAATACCAACAAACAGCAACAGTAAAAAAAAAAAATTCAGACCAAACTTCAGCCTTTAGTATGAGAGGGTACCAAAAGCCTGTTTTGTAAGAGACACATTTCTCTTCCTCATTCCTGAGACCTTCTTTGCAGAGAAAGGGGAAAAAAAAAAAACCAAAAAAAAAAAACCCAAACCAAACAAAGAAAAAACCAGCCTACCAAAACCAAATCGCTTTTATTTCATATTTGAGATATGAAGCACACATCTTATTTAAAGGCAACCAACCAGATAAGCTAGGTAATATGGCCAAAAATAACCCTTTCCTGGTCGTCCAAGGCAGGGAACTGAAGGTGAAATATAATGTTGTTATCCCAATTACTGTATCATGTCAACAGCCCTTGTTCAATAGAGTGTTTTTGTTGACATTCAGGTGACAAAGGGAAGTCAGTTAAAAAGTAGAATTACATGTAAAAGACCAAGTGACACAGAAATTTAACTCACAATATGAAGATTAGGTGGGTGTTGATTATATTTTATTCTGTAACCTCAAGCATGATTGATTGCACTGCCCCAGAAACACAGGACTACAAATGACTGAATTTTTCCAAGCTGTTTCACACAGGTATCAGCCAGCTTGATGAAAATTAATATTAATGAAATTAAGGCAAATTATTAGTTCAGGCAAGTTCTATTGCTATATGTTTGGCATTATGTAATTAGTAATTAGTACTGATTAAACTATTAATCATGGCAAGTTATCAGTCACATTTTGCCCTTGCTTTTTTATACTGACTCCTTTGTGAACGGATGATGATTTTTATCTTTGGTTTTAATGTTGGTTCTAATCGCTCTAAATCAGTATGTGAGAAAAAAAATTAAATTACAGGCTTCTTTTGCACTGTTGATATAAAACTTAAGTATCCTGAAGTACTTGTATTCACTTTACTACTACTAGTAGAGTTAGTAAATAGCTCACTTAGTTGATATGATAACTCTATTCCAACCAAAATCCATAGTGGTTGAAGTACCTGTACCTGAAATAATATTGTCTCACATCTGTCTTCAATGTCCCGGATAAAGACAGTGTTACTTGTTTGTGTGATGTCTTGACAGAAACCTGGGCTGCCCTGTGCCTCCCTCCATCAAGAAAAAAATATAATGTTGAAGTTATGGTCTTCTCCCAGTTTATATTCTGGTATCATTACTGCTGGGCAAGTAAATACTAATTACAACTGCCATGGAGTTCATATAGCATGACAAATTAACAAATTTACCAAACCTAAATCTCCAAACACAATTTTTCTCCAAGAATGCTGTCTTTTCTTGCCTTGTTTTGCCAAAAAGCTCTTGTTTTCACCTACCCCCTTCTACATACACTGCATGCACCATCTTTGTGCGACATGGAAATACACATTCTTCAAAAGCCACCCGGGGATATCTGGATCATTTTACTGAAGCCACTAACCTAAAGTGTTGCACAGAAATGAGTACGTGCAAAAAACTGTTATAGTATCAGGAGCAACTGATGGTGGTTTGATGGATGTTACCATGTATTTTAAGCACTACTTACTTTCCCACTGGGGACATCTCTTCACTGCTACTCTGATCTTCCCTTGGGTTACCTGCCTCTGTACACACAGGCTATCCAGACAACCACATAACATTTCCCTTTTAGCGTGCCTGACATTGCTCTTAGGCACAAAATAGTTCTGTTTAGGTATTTATGTGATAAACAAACATTACAACATTGAGACACTACCAGAAAGCTTCATCCTCTCGGTACTGGCACAGACACCTGGGGTTGTGTGTTTCATTTGGAGAGTATGTTAGCAAAGATTCTCACCCCCCCCCCCCCCCCCCCCCCCCCCCCCAAGCACCTGTAGTCAGCACACATGGTACTACATGGGCTTAAGGTCAGGAAACTTGTTTAGTGCTGGTTCCTAACAACGTGTCTGTTTCAGAGAGGCTGTGGGTGCCCCACCCCTGGATGTGTTCTAGGCCTGGCTGAGCAATCTGGTCTAGAGGAAGGTGTCCCTGCCCATGTCAGGGGAGTTGGGACTGGATCATCTGTAAGGCTCCTTCCAACCCAAACCATTCCATGACTCTATGATTGCCTAGGGTGATTTTTAAAACAACCAGAGAGCAACAAAAATACTTTATTAGATTAATTTAGCAACAGGATCCCTCCTGTTTATTAGCCAAATTTAGCTGCAGGTGTTAGATGGGAATCTTACAGATGAGGAAGTCATTTGTCCCCTGCTCACCCGAGCCTTTTCCTTAGAGCAGCCATCGCTGCGTCACTGCTGCCGCCCGGGAGCGGCCCTGTTTGTTTGCCCCGGCGGGCTCAGCACGGCCCAGCCCGGCCCGCACGCAGGCCCACGCCGCACTGCAGGGCCTGCGAGGGCGGGGAGGCAGCCAGCACCTGTAGCTCCCCGAGCTGCTCCTGGGAATGGAGACTGGGAGCGAGCGCGGCCGCTGGAACCCTCCGATAAGGCCCTCTGTGGCACGGACCTCTCTGCCATAGAACAGTCTTTGGCGGAGGGTGGGGAGAGAACCCGGATGCTTTCAGAGACTTCACCGGCAGAAAATTTCGCTGCCGCCACCACCACAGAAGCAAAGTACGAAAGAATGGCACCGGCACAGAGCTCACGCTTTCCCAACCCGAGCCCTCTTCTGAAGCTCAGTCCCAGGCACCCCTCGCAGCCCTGCCGCTCCCAGCCCGGCCCGCCCAAAGCAGCTGCGGGGAAACTCCCTCCCGCCCTGGCCCTTTCCCGTTCCCACGTCCCACTCGGTGTCCCGGAGCGGCGGGGCGGGCCGGTCCCACGTTCCACCCCCCGCCCCCCTCCCCCGGGCCGCTATAAGCCCGCGGAGTTTCCGCGTCCTGTGACTGCGGTCAGGTGGTGGCTGAGGCTCCCCGTTCCCTCCCGCCCTCTGCCGCGCTTCGTCTTCCCCCGCCCGGTGAGGGCCGGCCCTGCGGGGAGCCGGCTGGGGAAAGTTGGGGGAAAGTTGCTGGCTGGGAAAGTTTAGAAGCGGGAGAGCCGCGGCCCCGGCAGCCCGGCCTCTCCGCCGTACTCCGAGGGAGGGAGGGAGGGATGGCCGGCGGGGAAGGAGCGGGCAGCGGCGTGCCGGAGTGCCGGGAGCACCTCTTCAAGGTGCTGGTCATCGGGGAGCTGGGCGTGGGCAAAACCAGCATTATCAAGCGCTACGTGCACCAGCTCTTCTCCCAGCACTACCGGGCCACCATCGGCGTGGATTTCGCGCTCAAAGTCATCAACTGGGACAGCAAGACCCTGGTGCGGCTGCAGCTCTGGGATATCGCAGGTACGGGACGGGCGGGCTGCTCCCTGCGGGGTGCGCCCCGAGGGCGTTGTGAACCCGGCTGTCGTGCACGGCCTCTGCGGAGGAAAGCGTCTTTTGGCTGGGAAACTTCTCTTCTTGTTTTGTAGCTTACCCCTGTTATAAGCAACCTCTCATTCTTGCCTTTGACGTGCAAGTAGAGGGAGGTCTTGATGTGGGAGTGAAGTTTTTCACTTTTTAACAGGCTTTGCCCTTTCCCTTTAGCAGGCTTCGTGGGGCTCTTGGCTTGGCCCAGGGTTTTACAGCAGTCCTTCAACAGCTGTTTTACTCTCCCTGCTGGATCCAGGGCTCCCGGAGTGTTCCTGCTCATACTGCTCCTCCTGAGCTGCTTGTCTGGATGATGGTGGCCTTGGTTATGGCTGTGTAAAGCATCTAAACCACCATGTTTTACAGGTTAAAGCTCTAACAGCTCTAACAACTGAAATTGTCCTCAAAGAAAGAATGCTTAAAATTTGCATGCTTGGAGTCACCTGGTTAATTTAAAAGTAGCTTTCATCCCTGCTGCATCGAGTGAGGCAATGGAACTTGTTATGCTTAGTTCTATATTCAAATCACAAATCTGTGTATTAGAAACATAGTTTGAGCACGTGGAAGCAGAAAAGTCCTGTCCACTTGTTGAAACCATACATTATTCCTTTCCTATGTATGGTTCAAACCTGTTCTTCATCGTCTCTTGTTTCCAGGACTCCAACTGTATACCTACAGTTAGCTTTGCTTATGCTGGGGTGTCAAATGCCACAGAACAATCTCTATTTTGCTGTGGTCTCATAAAAAGTCTCCCTTGGCACATAATGACCTTGGTTAGTATTTCATTTCTAGTTTTGTGTGAACCCAGATGTTAGCCTGCAGCTCTCCTCATCCCTATCCACCATCCTCAGACTGTCTCCTTGGATATGAAAAAGAAGACTTTATTTCAAATCCTGGTGTTTAAACTTACACTACTGGAAGACGCAAAGGAAAAACCCCAGTAGTTACTGTTTCCATGAGCTTTATGCTTATCAGTGGAAGCTCAGAAATGAGGAAGCATGACATGTGGTTGCTGTAACCCTGTGACAGACCAGCTGTACCTCAGCTTCTGGTCTTTTTGCTCTAAAACACTTCCAATATGATTCCTCAAACTGAAAAGCCTTCTTGCTGCCACATGCTGAAATACACCATGGATCTTTCTGTTGCTGGCCTGTAGGGCAAATGAAAATATTTTCTAATTGCTGTTTTGAACAGCAAGTAAAATGTTGGCAAGCTTTCTCTTCTGATGTGTTCCTTTTGTGAATCAGCTTTAACTTTCTGTGACTCAATTAACAGTATCAGTACAAACTGCTGCAATCATCTGGGTATATTTAGCGAGCCTGGGGTTCCAAAGATTGAAGAGGGAAGGCTCTTGGCATCCTGGGGTTTGGCAGGCTGCCATACTTGTGTTTGACTTCTCAGCCCTTTGTTGCTCAGACTTGGGTAGGCTGTGTGCTTTGCCAAAGCAATCTGTTTCATCAGGATAGGCAGAAACTTAGCTTTAACTTGTCACAAAGTTTGGACAGAACCTATTTGCAGCTTGGGAAGTTCTGTCAATACATCCATACATGAATGTCATGATCCAGAAGACGGCATTTTTCATTCTTGGTTATTGCCCTTTGTGTATTTTTGATGCTGCTAGGTGAAGACTAAGTTAAGAGCTGCTGATAAATCCCTGGAGGCTTGTGGTAAATTGGTTGAAGAATTGAATTGATTGAAGAATTAAAATTTTTCTTGTCACTGAAATATTTTTTCTATTTTATAAGACTGTTGTATGAAACCCCTGACTAGTCTTTGCCTAGCAGAAATTAAGGAGGAAGATACAACTGTTCTGCAGTTTGCACTCTCAACTTAGTCTAATCTGCTAGTTTAGGGTATTCCGTTTCAAAAGGGCTGGGGGGATGTTGCCCAATGAAAAAAAAACAAGACCAAGAAGAGAAGTAGTCTTAGTGATTTTTGATTGGGTTGTGCTTAGCCAGTGTGACAGCAACAACTTGGACTCCTGTAGCACTTGACATCTGAGAGTTAATTAGTAAAATAAAGAGCAGTTCAGGATCCATAAGGGTATTTGATGGTCTGAAAGCCACTGAAGTACTCAGCCTGGGAGTTTGTTCTGCAGCTGTTTATGTATACAATCAGGAATATTTCTAAATGCCTGAGGATGTTAACAGATTTATATTGAAGTTAGCAGTTGAAGATGGCTTCTATAATCATAGACGATATTCTCTAAAAGAGCTTTATTGAAGTGTAGCACAGTGTCTGAGCATGTGATAGTCATTCCTTTTTAACTCATCAGCCCAGCTGTCTTCTGGCTTTCAACAGCTCGTAGATAATTTTGCCTGCTGGTGTGTGCAGACAAACAGCTTTAGATCTCTTGAAGAGATCTGAATCTTAGGGTAAGTAATGTTACATGTGACTTCCCTGCAAGCAATATGGTGCTGGCATTCTGAATTTGTGATGCATCTAAAAAGGCTGTTGAATTCAAGTCTAGCCCTTAAGCATAGAAAGGGATGTTATTTTCACTAGATCAAAGCTTGTACGTAACAGTTCATCATAAGAAGCCTTCCTTAAAGAGCTGGGTGATGCAAACTATGGTTTTGTACCTAAGTCAATGACAAGAGCTGACCTTGTAGTTCGTGCATCAGCTGAAGATCATTATGCAGATGCTGGCTTCAATATGATTGTAGGAAAAGTGATGAATGCTGTGCTGTTTATTGCAATGCAGCAGGTTACTGGAGAACTTCAAATTCTTGTGCTAGCTGAGGTTGTTTTGGTTTGGTGGGATTTTTTTTGTGATTAGATAATTCTGTCAAATAGAGCATGACTGTGTTACACTGCTTATGCTTTTTCTTTTTTCAAGAGGGCTGAAAATAGCCCTCTTGTTGTAAGGTACAAAGTAATGCAAATTCTTGCAGCAGCGTCAATGGGGAGGGGATGTAAAATGATGAAGACGGAGGAAGGTTACTGTTATGCCTAGATGTTTGTTCTAGAGATAGTCAGGCATTTTAATTTTTTAGACACGGGTTGTAACTTCTTGAATAAAGGTGATAAGAAAGCTTAAGAGTAAGACTGATCAGTCACTGTCAAATTATCTTGGTTACAGCATAAAGAAAAGCATTTTGAAAGAAGCTGAACAGATTATATGTGTGTTCATGCAGGAACTTTAGCTGCCTTTAGGCCTTGGGTTTTTTCTTTGGTTGGCTTTTGTGTTTTGTTGTTTTGGGCTTTTTTTTTTTTCTATTTTGATGAGTGAAATAATGAAAAATGTCTTTCTGGGTAAATTCTGAAAGTGTTAAACCTTTATGAAAGGGCATAAATGATTGGCAAAATAAATAGGATGTAGGAATGAGTCATTGTAGTAAAGAGATGCAAAACAAATCTTAATGATATGGAAATGTTTTTATAGTTTATTTTAAAATAGTAGAGATTCCTACTTGACAAGTGTGCTGTTTTAGTGAGTACTGCAGTGACCACAGCATGCTCAGGAGGTGTATGTGGCATATTGATGAAGCTGTCAGGTGGTATTGAAAGAGAACTTAAGGGATTTTCAGTATCACAGAAACTTTCAAACTGGTCTAGTAAAACCAGCAATTGTGTTAGCTGCCGCTTTTGTGCACAGGTTGACTGTCACTGTCACTCACATCAGCCTGTATGATGTGCAGTTTGCTGGAGGGCAGGAGTGGTAAAGATCACAGATGGTGGCTTGAGTTTGGCTTCTCATGAAGAATGTCACTAATGGCAACTGGTGGGCAAATTTGATTTTAAAGCTTTTTTTGAGGAGTTCTGAATTAACTTTGATGTAATAGCATTCTTCCAGGATTTTATTGGAATTTCTTTGTATAAATATTTTTTAAAACTGAAGTAATGCTTTAACTGGCAGACCATGGCTATGAAGTTGGCCAAACAGAAGAGGAATCATTGTACTTTGGTACTGTAAACATGCTCTACAGGCTTTCAAGAGCTGAATGATAAGCAGCATGTAGCATGTAAATTCGTTACTAAAATCTTGTGTGTCTCCTTGAGAGAAACTGAACTGTAATTTGTTATAAATATATACAAGTCCCCGAGAGGATGGAGAAATCAGATGCAGTATTTAGGTTAAATACTAAGTTGAGGAAGAGCTGGAGTAACCCATCTTTTGTGTGAAGACGAATGTTAAGGTAGGTGAGTTGATGTTAAGAGCAAGTCAACTTTCTAAGTAACTTTTAGGCTTATCTATAGGAAGCCATGAGAAATGGGATAAAGTACAGGAAACCATGGATGTGGTTGACTTTCAAAGGCAATCAGGTAGTTATAGTATGTGAAATAGATTCCTTCCTTGTGAAAACTCTATTTTCAAGCAGCTCTGTATTCCAGTTAGTCTGCACTTGTGCCACTGGCATGTCATACAGGCTGCCAAGTTGCTTCTGTGTACTGGGACTTGAGCTTGTTTCTTGAATTATGGACTGATTTTATTTTTTTTTTTTAGTAAGATCTAAAGCAAGTGTTAAGTGATGTTAATGCACCCCTGAAAGTCTATAGGGAAACAGCCAGAAAACTTCTGCTGTTATGTATACTTCTGTATCCATGCCTGGCTCTGTGCCAGGGGCATGTATGCTTCAGTTGCTTTGCGAAGAAGTCTCTACTAAGTATGGAGAATTTGGAGGCAGCAGTCTCTAAAAGTAGGTAAGGTATTCTTGTAACAACTTGTCCTTAGCCACAATGCATGTTGAAGGGATTAAAATGGCAACTCTTGCAAAGAAACCATGGAAAAAATTGCTTAGCTATGTGCCTGGTACAAGTGAGCATAAGGTGGGGACAAGACAATCCAGGCGTAGCCTGACCTCAAATGTGGGGATTTTTTTTTCTCACCACTATAAATATTCTTAATGAGTGAACTATGTGCACATAAATAACTGCATCAGAAATGGATGCAGAACTTGGAGCTCAGGTTTTTCAGAAACTTCTAAGTTTGTTTCCTAGTTTATATGGTGATGGAGGTTCCAGGAGCAACCTTCAGGTGGAGATTAGGAGTGCTATCATTTTGCTTACAGCTGAGGCAGGTCAGAAAGCTCCCACTGGGGGCTGGAGAATCTTCTGTGTGATTATGTCTGCAGACTCGTGGAGATATGAAAGACTGAATTTCTGGCTGCTTCCTTCTCACACATATTTAAATATAAATCTCATGAGAGAAAATTTACTTAAGGATTGTGCTTACTGGAAACATGCAAGACTAGCAGATAAACTTTGGGGATGGGAAGTAGAAGGCATACTCAGATTTTGAACACAGAGGCAATAAACAGAACTGAAGGTGTACTTGGTTTCCTTCTAGAAACCACCTGTGTGTGGAAATCTTGTGTGGGTGTCCTTTCTTCTGACTCTTCTGGAATAGCTGGATTGAGGTTATGAGCTTTCACTTCAGAATGACTTGCTGTGCTTGGAGCTCTACAGCTAAATATCTAAATAAGTGCTGAATGTGTTAAACTTGGGGTTTTGGTGTTTTTCAAGCTTTCAGATATCTCTGAATACAAACATTCTGGATGTTTTCTTTTCTGGGAATCTTGTTTAAATACACTTTAAATGAAAGGTTATCCAGTGAGGTATGATTGTTGGTCTAATGAAGGAATTTCCATGTCTTATCAGTGGGGTACCAAAACATTCATAATGGCAAAACTTCTTTTGCTTAGTACTATGTTATGTGCCCACTCAAAGTACTGTGTATGTTATCTTGGGCTAGGCTTATAACCATTGTGCTGATTGAATTCCATAAGCATATGGGAAATGCTACTGTCTTGATGTTGGTGTTGTAAGGTAGTCTGTGGTAATTTTGATTATGCAAGGCAGGACTATTCAGTTAAATGGGAGAACTGAGACAGATGTTCTTTGCATGTCTTGGAAATAAGCTTAGAATTTCCTCATAAGGCGTTTCAAGATCTTCTATGAGAAGTGGAGTAAAAGATGTGATCCTAAAAGACCACTCAATCTAGTACAGGCTTGAAATAAAGTTCAGTGTATTTATCTTACAGGTACTTTCAATTTCTGTCAACTATGGAAATGCCCTTAGTGCTTGAGCTTTTATTCTCTATGGGATAGATGGTGATTCAGCCTTATTTTCAAACAGATGTCACATAGCAGTTGCTCAGAAGTTCTGTGCTTCCTACAAGATCACAATAAAAACTATTTCCTAGTACTCTAATACAGAGAATAAGGGATGGCTGGATGGGTATACATCCAATAGAGAAAATCTACCTCAAAGGCAAACAATACCTAAATTCTTATGTGTAGTGCAGTAGACAGGAGGAAGAATAATATATAAAGCTCAACATAACTAATTTTTGTATTAGTTTATAAAACAAACTAGAATACTTTGCAGAAATAATAACCTTACATGTATCACTCACTTTTCTGAAGGCAAGTATTAAATTCTTGCCCTACATGTAATACTGACTCAAGTAGTCAGAAATTAAACTGGTTTAACAAGTCAAGCACATTGCCCTTCAGAGACAAACTGGTGCAGACAATATTGAATATACACTTTTCTCTTAATATGTGGCATTCACATGAATGTAAATCAAGCTGTATCAACTCTCCTTGCATATTCAGAAGTTGCAGCTTCAGAATCTTGGTGCTTAACCTTATTTACATCTCCATTTGCCTTTTACCAATTTGGTTTTCTTTAGGTGCATGTTAGGACAGGGTGTTACCAAAGTGCATATCTGCAAGTACAATTTTAGTTGGCAAGTGCTATAAAGGGGTAATGTTGGAATCCAAAATGCAGAGAGCTCTCAGAACTCTGGGCCTGTAAGCCAAAGCTTAGAATTAAACACAGGATTCGATCTGAGATCTTGGAAAAGGCTTCCAAACTTTGGTGCTGAAGTGAGAATGTGGATTTATAGTTTAAAGCAGAGATGCATTGGGCTGGCTGGAGGAAGGTTTGGAGTTTTAGAGTGAAATACTGTAGGTTTGTGTGTCATAACATGATTGGCTAAGAAAGCTTACACTGTAGCATGAGTCCATAAGACAAAATACTTAAGGTTGGGGTCAAAAGCATTAATATCCTTATTGGCAGTGTTTTAATGACTCCTTAAAAGGCTTTGTAACTAAGGGTCTCGTGACCTTCTGAACCATGCAGTAATGATGCGAGTCGAACTCACCCTTCCTGTCTATGTAGAAGAAAAGAAATGTCATCTAAAAAATTCAGAGGTCCTGTGTCTAAATCGTTCAAAATTCCTTCAAAAACTCCCATAGCATAATTCTCAACTTATGACATAAAGCGAAGAAAATAATCTTAGCTGACTGGTTCCAGAGAAGGTATTAACATGCTGTAAAAAAAGATTCTTCCCCTCAGTAGTGAGTGAGACCACTGGATTCAGTCTCACAGCTGTCAGAGATAACCTCCATGAATTCCAGTGGTAACCATTGCTTTGCTTTTGTAGTCTGCTGTAAGTGGTTCCCTGCAAGTACTTGCTTCAGAGGTTCAGAAGGGTGATATGCCATGTTAGGAACAAGGGATTTGCAGGAAGGGAATGTCTATTTCTATTTTTGTGTGAAAATATAGGAATAACTCTTGTGAAATTCAGGCAGATGTTAAAGCTAGAATGACCAACAGTAAGCAGTGACTACAAAGCAGAGCATGCTTCTCAAGCTACTGTGGTACAATGTTCAATATTCAAAGATCTGTTCGGGCTATGGAGACACAAGAAGAGGATAAATGGAGTGAGATTATGCTTTGAGAAATTGAGGGATTTCTGGGTTTATAGAGCTTGCTTAGAAATAAATGTCTTAACTGTCTAGAGGAGGCTGGCAAACTCTCAGTAGCAGTGACTTCTACATTAGCAGGTAATGAAAACAAATATTCCTTATTTTATGGATTTCAGCAGCTTTTTAAATAATGGGTTGAGAAGTAGCCTCTGAATGCAAACAGCTTATGGGAACTTGTTCTTTAAATGCTCCCAGGCTAAGAGTGCTGGGTAGAGCAAAGTGGCAGCACTTTGATACAAAATTCCAATCACACACAATGTGCCATGACACATTGACCATTTTAGAGATTAACATTTTTTCAGTCTCGTGATAAAGTTGTTCTGGAGACAAACTGACTTTAGAATTGTTCTCCTATGTGCTGTGAAATGCGGTAGTGCCATGCAGCGTCACTGTGAAGTACAGGTGCAGCTCTGGCTGCAGGGCAGCACAACAAGGGATGTGGATCAGAGGGTGGCAGGCGTGAAATAGCTTAACTGTGGCAGATTACTTGTTTGGCTAAGTCTTGTTAAAGCAAGGAAGGAAGTACCAATTCATGCTGTTGCTGGCACTAATTGGACTATGGCAACTCTTTTGAATACTAATGCGGGGGAATTGTTCCATACATACTGCATTTGACAGCTAGTTAGGAATCGTTTAGCTTGGTTGCACTCTGATTTTCTGGGGATTGAAATTTAGTGCTTAAACAAGGACTTTCTCTCTCACTTGCTGTTTAGCAGAGATGCAAAAAAGATAGGTGGATTCTTTTGCAAACATGACTGTCATACTGCTGCTTAAAATGCACGTAAGGTTGGACAAAACCCATTGAACTCTAAGTGCAGGGTGTTGCCTCTCAACTTCTGGAAGACAGAACAGTGAACTGTCAGTTGGGAAAATTAAATAATTAGATTAGCCCAAGACTACAGGCAGCAATGAAGAGTTTCAATCTTGCTGTAAAATTCTTGGTGAGGGCTGTGCAGTTATTTGAGGGAATTTTTTCTGTCCATGTGGGAGAGAATGGCATGGCTTTTCTATTAGGTTGATAGAAGTGGTCAAAGCTCCTGGTGGAAATTGAGTGTCTAGCTTCCAGCATTTGCCATCTCTGTGCTCTTGCTGGTAGTGAACAGGACTGTCCTGTGTTAAAGTATAATGACAGCAAACAGTGAATGGAAGGACTAGTAATTGATTTTGAAGTTTCATGTAGTTAACAAATTGTTAGGTTAGAAACTGGCTGTTTTGGGAAATGGAACTTTAAAGCATTTCAGAATGAAATAGTGACTTGTGTGAACATGTGGAAATACTGTGATAGGATCTTAATAATGAAAATACTGCTGCACTTAGGCTGATATTGGTCAGTAACTTCTCAATGACTGCAGAATCTCTCATACATACTGTGTCTGTACAGTATATTGTCAGTGTCATGCCTCTGACATTGCGTTGTGCAACAGAACTGCTTCAACTGCACCCTGCAGCTTTCTAATATATGAGGATCAGATGTTGTCTCTTACAATAAAGTGAGTCAGATGAACAGGGATTAACTGGCTTTTGCCCTGAAGACTGTACTGAAGTATTTGGGAAAGGGTTGGTGTTGGGAAGAGGTCCATCCAGTGGGCAGTTAACTTACCCATACCACCCTTAGTAAGAAAGGGCACTAGCAGTTATAATTGTCTGAGGCTGCTTTTGTCTGTCAGAAACTTTAAGTACTGCAGTCAGTGAAGATATTTCTAGTACTTGTCTCATACAGGAAGATAAAATATTCTAGTAATTCTCACTTCTTAGTCTCTCTGTGTTTGTCACCAGAACCACAAATACCACTTTTTCACAGTGGTGGAAAGTAAAAGTCAAACTTGATGTTCCTTAACTTATAGGTTTCTAACATCTATTAGAGCTGCTAATGTCATAGAATGACAGAATGGCTTGGGCTGTAAGAGACCTTAAAGATCATCCAGTTCCAACTCTGCTGCCATGGGACTAGACCATAGGCTGCTCAGAGCCCCATCCAACCTGGCCTTTGAACATTTCCAGAGATAGGGCATCCACAGCTTTTCTGGGCAACCTGTTCTGGTGCCTCACCACCATCACAGTGAAGAATTTCTTCCTAATATCTTATCTAAACCTACTCTCAATTTAAAACCATTTCCCCTAATCCTGTCAGTACATGGTCTTGTAAATAGCCCTTCTCTGCCTTTCTTGTAGGGCTCCCTTTAGGTACCTGAAGACCTCAGGTCACCCTGAAGCCTTTTCTTCTTCAGGCTGAACAAGCCCAACTCTCTCTGCCTGTCTTCACAGGAGAGGTGCTCCAGCCCTCTGATCATCTTCATGGCCAGCCTCTGGACTCACTCCAACAGGCCCATGTCCTTATGTTGGGGATCCCAGAGCTGGATACCACACTCCAGTTGGGGTCTCACAATGGCAGAGCAGAGGGACAGAATCAACCGCCTCACCTTGCTGGCCACACTGCTTTGGGTGTAGCCCAGGATACAAGTGATTTTTCTGGGCTGCAAGTGCACATTGCTGGGTCATGTCCAGCCTCTCATCCACCAGCACCCATAAGTCCTTCTTGGCCCAGCTGCTCTCAGTCTGTTTATTCCCCAGCTTGTGTTGGGATCTCAACACAGTTATAGCACCTTGCACTTGATCTTGTTAAACCTCTTGAAATTCCCATGGACCCACTTATCAAGTTTGTCCAGGTCCCTCCAGATGGCATCCCATCCTTCAGATATGTCAGCTGCACCACTTGGTTTGGTGTCATCTGCAAATTTGTCTATGTCATTAAATAAATGCATAGTTCAACACCTCTGTGGTTTTAACATGTGGCAACTTTATGCTTATAGCTTAAATGGGTAAGACTGAGGAGTGGGGAGCCATCTGGTATTAACAGTGTTGGAGTCTGTCTACTCTCAATCTATGGCTGCTGCCTGTGGGGAACAGTAGGTAGACACACTTGAACATGATCTAATATATTGATAGTGGCTTGGTTAACCTACTTCTTGCAGAATAACAGATCCAATCTAATTAGGTAAGACAGTTCTGGGACAAGATGTGCTGTTTTGGGGAAATGGGGGATAGCTGTCAGCAGTGGTAACTTGCCAGTAATATGTTTATATGTCTCTCTAAAAAGGAACTTCCGTCAACTCACAGACCCTGGTAATGCTAAAATGTACATTAGATGTCTGGAGAAGTGGGAGATTCATCCTCAGGGCAGTTCTGGATATTTGCTGTATTGTGGCAAACATCCAGCTGGCATCCAAAGTGTGGTCTTTTCCTGCCTGTGGCCCTTGAAGGGCCTAGGTGAGTTTTGAATGTGACAGTAGTTCTAACTCAATCAGAGGATCGTACTATGTTCCCAGCTATTTTGGATGGCGATTTAGCTTAAATTGATCACACTGAATGGCAGTGACTTTACTGAGAGTTTGAATTGTAAACATGGAATTGTCACTCAGGTGTTCCTGGAAAAAAAAGTCTTCACTTACTGTTCAATTGATCTTTTTTGCCATCTACACTGAATAAAAGTACAAATGTTTCATGGTTCTGGAAATGGGTTGAATCAATTTAGTTGTGGAGTTTGACACTGAAGTTTAAATGCTGGAACTGTGCCTGCACACTGGCAATAAAGTCAGAGTAGTTGATAGCAAGAACCTAAGAGCTATAGTGTTGGCAGTCAGAGTTAGTCTGACTGTCATCCTTGAATTTTGGTATGAGTGACTATTAGTGGTCGTGGTAAATAGTTGATTGAAGAATGCTTCTCACAATGCAAGGAGATTTTTTTTAAGTGTTTCCGGACTAAAAAATGATTTATTACAATTAGTAATAAACAATAGCTTACTAAGGATTCCATGATGCCTGTGATCACTGCAATGTATAGTAACTGTTGATAGAAAAGCAGAATGAATGAAATGCACTAGTAGGAAGCCACTTATATGCATTTTGAGCTAACTGAATTTGGTTCACTAGATCTGTTGGTCATTTTGTTTACTACTGCAGTTGTTGCTGGATAGTTTTTTGGGATGGTTTTATAGGTTAAACTTTTCCTTTGTGACTTATTCTTTCTTTCTGTTGAATTTTAACTGCCTTTTCAACTATTTGAATTCTCATCTTCAGTGTTCTGAAGGACAAAATTGGTGAGAGGCCCTTGACTCTATTAATAAACTGAGGGCTTTTTGATATTTTTCAGACTTTTGGTGACTCTATTATTTGGTCCAGGAAAAAAACCTGCACTTGATTGCAGTGTCTTCTAGTTAATAGCAAACAGCTTGAGAGTAAAACTCTTCAGCTAGTTGCACACTGACTTTAGGGTGACTGCAGTCTAGGCTATATATGTATAGTTTAAAGTTTTTGATGTAGAATTGCCAAACTTGTTGAAATCATATTTTCAGCTCTGGCTACCCACTAAGCTGATTATCCTGTTAAAAATGGCTTAAATTAACATTGCTTTAATGGAAGAAACTACTTTTTCATTTTTGCAATTGTCAGACACTTACAACCCTTGGTCATCTATCTCTTCCTCATAATGACACAGCTTCTGGAGGATTCCAGAACTGTTAATCTCATCTGAAAGAAAAGCTTGGAATAACTTTGTCCAGTTGTGCATCAGTGTTCCTGATGAGATATTAAGGTTTTAAATGCAACTAACACAATTCTCTTTTGAGTTGTGTGGCTTCAGAGAAGGTAAAGCTTGGATTTTTACAAGGTAAGGGAACTCTTTCTATATTGTTGGTATTGACAGGGGTAAACCAACACTTACGCTCACAGAAAAAAAAAAAGCTGGGGAAACTTCTTCTGGATGGGCCCTTTTAATCTTTTTGAGCAAGTTCTTGTTAATTAATATAAACTGCCAATTAACTCATTAATATAATAAGTAATCTGGGGAAAGGAAGCCTGACAAACTCATTATTGTGTGTATCCAGCAGTCATTTGTATATTTAAGTTGCTTTTCCTAGCCCCAATTCTCATCATGTAGGAAGAGTTACCAGTTGAAATAATGAGTGAAATAATAGGTGTGCAGGGTATCTTTTGCTAAATATACATAAGAACTGCTACAATCGTTAAGTCACACTGCTGTAATGAACAGGACACTAGTGTTTCTCCCTCACACTGGGAAAGATTGCTCTAGAAACTCCTTAAAATGTACTTCAAGGCAAGGTTACAACAGTAACTTTTCTTTTGCAGTAAAGTAAAGGACAAATTTAAAGCTTCTAATGTTCAGCCTGGCTATAATAGCTTTCATGTAGTTTTTAACTTACAGCTTTTATGTAGTTTTTAACTTACAGCTCGCCCCCATTAGAATATAAACTAGGGAGTGAGAATAGCTCCCAACTTCTAATGCAGTTTTAAACTCAACTTTATTCCTCTGGTGCTACTGTAGGGAAGTGGGTTAGTTCCTGATGCATGTCATTGTGCAAATATTTCACTTAAGGTTGTTGCAATTACTGGAAAATATGGGGACAATATGTGCTGAGTCATTTCTATATGAAAACTGTGGTTGGAGAATGCAGAACTTTGCATTACATGAAGTCACTTCCATACTCCTAAATTAAACTACTGATCCCTGTGACTGTCCTCTATCTTAGCTCCTCATTTACACCTGAACTACTAAAAAATAAACTATACTTTAGTGGTACCATCAGATTTATGCCTAGTCACTAGGCCTAACAGAATGATTAATCTTGTGATGTCCTTTCTATACTGCTGTATGAAGCAATTAGTTATCTTCCTGCTCTCTTCTTTCTAAGATTATACACACTGGGGATTTTAATTTTAATCTGATCACTTGTAGCCTTTTTCTTTTCTGGGGATATGATCTACTTTCTGTACTGCTCAACACTATTGTCACATATGGAGAAATGACCATAGCAGGCAGATATGTTGCAGGACAGAGGAAGGGGCATAGTAAATCCCTGAACTGTGCCCAGCAGAAGTTGAAACATTTAGTTTTAAGAACAAAGAGAATGATGTTCAGCCTTGATAATTTGGAGGATTAGTGTTTGTTTTTTTGCAGGCAGAAAAGCACTTGCAAAAGCTCTGCCTGAAAGTCCTGTTAAATTTTCAAAAGGCTGTCTAGAATGCTCTGCATCCTAGACAAGAAGGTCAGCATGTGCTTTGTCAGTAATGGCAGGATTGTAAAGCAAGTCCACTCTGTTTAAACTGATTTCTTTTCCTGCCGCATGCTGTATACTTTTTACCAAACAAAACTCTTACCTCCTGGGCAGGCCATGCTTTATTGCTTCTGTGTTTGTATGAAATACAGTGTATCCATCTTCATTAGGTCCCTTGACAAGATGAAAGCAGTTGTGAGGCAGTATTCAGGTCGGGTTTATTGTTAGTGGATGTGAATTCTAGAGGTGAAAACAGCTGTAATTACCTGGTGTGGGTTACTCTAAAAAAGGGAAGCACTCATATTGGGCTGTATTTGACCTATTAAAAGGCATTAATCTCTAAGAATCCAATGCTGTTGAGCTTGTGCGTATGGGTAAGAGATAGCAAATCTTCCTAATCTAAAGCTTAAATCTAGTAAGTAAAGACAGAAGCCTTCATGCTGATAGGCACATGAGTTTTCTACTTTCGCCCAAATTAAAACTGTGGAAGAATATGTACTGATGTTTCTCTAAATCTAAAACTGCTACTACAAGAGGGATAAGAGTTAAATGCTTGTTGTGGACAGCCGAAGCCCATGGTTTATACTGTGGCTGCTACAGAATACCAAGCAACATACAGTTCCATGCTGACTTCCATTCATAGCTCAACTGCTGTCTTCTTACATTGTGAGCAGCCACTGTACAAGGCTGACCTTGGCTGGTTCCTCAGGTTTGGTTCTGAGCTATGCTTTATAACTTTGTTTCTTTGGAACCTATATGTAACACTGTACTAATTTCACATTTTTGTACACCTTAAATGTGCTGTTGTGCATGTTTCAGCAATGGTTATTACTACAGGAGGCTAGTATGGCCACCTTGCCAACTGTTTTTGTCTTTGAAGCTTTTTTGGATGGGAGTGCAATAGGCAGGAAGGGATTCAGTCAATGGTAATGTCCTTCACTATGCTCAGTGATTGCAGCCTTGTTTATGTACAGCATGCACAGCTATCTGAGAAATGGTAACTGCCTGATGACCTTTTCTGCAATTCCTAAATAACTTAGTTTTCATATGTAGTGTTCATTCTCTGTCTACTCCTTCTGGTAACAGTCTAGCAACCCTTCCTGCAACTAATCAATACAACTTAATTTTCTTATGTAAACATTCATCCAGTGTTTGGAAAAACAGCCTTAAGTAAAGCCTGGAAGCCTCCCAGCTCTCCAGCAACTGAATAGGGAGGACTAATGGGATGATTTCTCTTGCTGCTTCAGATTCATGTTCAGTCTCATGTAAATAACAGCAAATGGTGTTCAATTCTGGAGCATTTCAGGGCTCAGTTGAAGAACTCAGTAGAAGACTGAGGTTGGTACAGGGCACTGTAGACCTTGAGATTACACTCTTTGTTTTGTGGGGCTGTCCTTTGGTGTGAAGGGATAGCTCCCTGTATTTAGCATAGCTCCCAGTGCCTTAGCGTAGTCCATGGTGTTCCCATGTGGCAGAAATTGGTGGTCAAACTGACAGCTAAGCAAATGGGGAAGCTGAGCAGGAGCTTCTCTAAATTGTGTGGCACCCTATGCAGTGACTGGCTCAATGTAACTAAAATTGACTGCGTGAAATTCCATTTTAAAAAACCCATCCAAAACTCCCAAAACCACATCCCTACATTTTAAGGGTAAAGCTTCTTTAAATGTGATGTCATTGACATGCAGAAGTAGCAAAAACCTTCTGATCTAATGCTTTCATAATGGTACTTGAATGGTCAGTGGTATGGTTTGTAGTAAGGCTATTCTAAAAACCTCTTCTAGGCATAAGAGTCCAACCTAGGGAGACAGTAAGAATTACTTGTGTGCTCTGTTTAGCAGAATTGTATTAGCAGTGTGGCTTTTCCAGAGGCATTGCCACAGAGATGCAGGCTTGGTGCCTGACTTGTTGCATGCTGCTTTAAAACTTGACTTTTGAGTATGGAGGTAAGAGCTTTCTTCTTGGACCCTGCTTGTTTTTACACAAGATAATCAGCCAGTAGTGGAAAAAATGTGTAATCTCCATTCTGAAGAATATGCTGGGTAGTGATGCTGTTTTCTGCAGCATTATAGTTTTAAGTAAACAGACTTTTAAAGTACATCAGTTTAAAGTCAACTTCTTTATAGTTCTCTGGAACCTTATTGTGGCTACTGCTGTTTTCAGGCCATTCTAGTATCTGCTTAGGCAACCTTCTCTGAAACTGTCTGTAGGGAATGAACTAATCATACTGTGAATTACTGACATTAAAATGAGGCAAGTGAGCTGGAAAAGCACACTGCTGAACAGGATCTCTTGTCAACTTCCTTCATCTACTGAATTTTGGTCTCTTTATGAGAAGGTGATAACACACCCAATTCTCCTTGTATCCGTCATTGCTAATCAAAGGTGAACTTGAATGTTTATAAACAGAGGACAACTAGGTTTCCAAATACAGCTCTTCCTTTGTGTTCTTAAACCTCATATGCACAAAAACATAAAAGCTCAAGTGATGATACACTGTAAAATTAAATCATAGTGTTCAGGGACTGCTTTTCCCAGTGAAGCCTTCCAAACAAAGCAGGAGGCTATTTTAATAGCCCAGACTTCCCAGACAATATGCTAGGACTTGATAGTGCTGGACACACTCAAATGTAAACACACCATCATAGTCTGACTCTTCAAACAGAAGAATAAGTGAATAATAATAAGAACTGGCATGCTTTAATTCTACGTTTCAAGTATTCTGGCTAAAGTAGTTGTACTCAATAAGAAAAGGCTTTTTTTTTTTAGTTTTCTCTGCTTATGGGCAATTTATTTTTTTTTCCTGTTTTTTTTGTTGTGAATAATTGTACTTTAATTGCTCTTGTTTTAAATCCCAGGATTGCAGTACAACTTCTGTGGTTGAAAATTAATCCAGAGTAAAGCTTAGACTTGAAAAAATGAAGTCAAAGTTAACAGGTTTAGCCAGAACTGTTAAGCTAGCAGCTCCTTTTGAACTTGTCCCTAAGGAAAAATCTATAATATAGGTGACTTTTTCAGAAGATGCTTTGAAGGCTGTTAGCCTCAAAGCTTGCAAAACCCTTTGTTGCTCACAATTCAGCAAAAGGCTGAGTTTCCTTAAGTCTTTAGCTGAAGCAGCTAGATTAAGATATAAGCCTTAATACTCTTTGAAATAATGATTTGTGTACAGCTGTGCTGGTAGTGTTTTTAGGCATTACTTCTCAAAGAACTCTACTCAACAAATAAGTTGACTATATAAATTGAGTTATTTTAAGAAAAATTCCAAGTGGTAGTTGGGACTGCACACTGCTTTAAGCATCTGACTTGTCATGTATAGTATACATAATAGTTGTTACAATGAACTTACATAAGATAGAGGAGGCAATGTTTTATGTCTCAACCCTAGAAATGCCAAACTTCTATGAATTAAGCTGGTACTGTAATCCATTTACACTGAATACAGTTCATGCTTCAATATAACTATACTGTCTATGTTCTCTCTTTCAGGCCAGGAGCGCTTTGGAAATATGACCAGAGTATACTACAAAGAGGCAGTTGGTGCTTTTGTGGTCTTTGATGTCACAAGAGGCTCCACTTTTGAGGCTGTTTCAAAATGGAAGCATGATTTGGACAGTAAAGTACTACTTCCCAATGGCAGCCCCATCCCTGCTGTTCTCCTTGCAAACAAATGTGACCAGAAGAAAGATGGCAGCCAGAATCCCTCTCAAATGGACCAGTTCTGCAGAGAAGGTGGCTTTGTTGGATGGTTTGAAACATCTGCCAAGGTGAGC
This sequence comes from Dicaeum eximium, assembly GCA_013396995.1. Lineage (NCBI taxonomy): Eukaryota > Metazoa > Chordata > Aves > Passeriformes > Dicaeidae > Dicaeum > Dicaeum eximium. The sequence continues at coordinate 2,472,502 of VWZP01005411.1, read as the reverse complement.
TTAATAGAAAAATACTTTTAGTCTCTTGACTGTTGCCATAAGAAGGGTAAATAAAGTAATGTAGGAAATAGTTATCAAGTATAGGAAATGGCAGTCAAATTCAGCAAAGTTTGAGGTGATGTGCAGGCTAGCCTCATTCCTGAAGAAGATGAGGCATTTAAGTTACCTTAAATTCAGAGCATCTTGAAACTATCTGGAAGCCTTGATTATCTGAGTTTGATAAGTTTTTTCATCTTGCATGCATGTGGATCAGTCATTCTTTAGATGTTAATACCACTAAATGCTGATCAAGCTCCTCAAAAAATACAGGTCATCTTTAGGTGCAGGTTTTGAAATTGCATTTTCTGTTGTCACCATTTTATGTAGGAAACAGCAAGATTTGAAATGAACAAGCTATTTCCTTATTACTACCTACCCATGGTGTTGCTAAAGCACTTTTCTGTTTTATCAGACAATGTCAAGCCTGAACTGGAGAAAAACAAGTTGTTCTGTATAGTAATTTAGGTTAGGAAAGACAGCTGCTTTATTCAGTTAACTTAAGAGTAATTTCATGTATTGTACAGGTTTACTTTACAGATTTTTTTGTCAATGCACAGATTAAACTGGCAGCAGCTTAGTTGCAAGTGAAACCCAAAATTTTGTTACAGCTCAATTGATTCTTAAAATGAAAGACTCCTCTAGATGAGGACAATATGGCTGACAGACCACGAGATTACTGGTCTGACTTATAAATCCTTTATAAAGTAAGATAAACCTCAAGGTCCCACTTTTCCCTTGACTTGCCTGCTTCCTCTAACTGCTTCTGCTGAAGTGTTACACAATGATGTTTAGACAACTCTAAAAAAGCAAAGAGCCTCTAAGAAGACAATAAGAAACAAAGGAACAAGTTGTGCTTTGATTACTTTAAGAGAAGGATACATAGTTCAAGGAATTAGTTACATTTGCTGACAATTTGTTCGCATTCGAAAAGAGTTCCAAACTCATCCATCTATTACTAAAAAAATCTATTTTTAAGGCTCTTTATACTCAAAAGAACACCAACATTCTGCTTTGGTAAAAGTCTTCCTGTACCTTTACCTGCCTGTAATACTGCTATGTATAAACTGCATTATGGCTTAAAAATAAATGCAAGTAACATCGGAAAAAAAATCTTATGTGAAATTCTAGCGACAACTTGCATTTTAGGTGACATTTAAGACAGGACAATGTAAAACAAAGCTCTTGGTGCAGAGAAAAATCCAAACAGTAAGTCCTAGCTTAGGTATTAATTGACTTGTTTAGAACTCTGAAGAGTTGTCGTTGATATAGCAGGAATTTAGGACAATTTTCCTGTTTACTAAGCATACCAAAACAGTTTATGGTCTGAAGTCCAGCCCACTTGGATACCCTATTAATCTGCTTTTGCCTTTCTGGTGGAACTGATAATTGGATCTTAAGTCTGGTCATCAGTAATATACTGGGCTGGTATTTCCTTTGGAACCAAAGATGAACAATTCCAAACATGGCAGCCCTGTGCTACCAGATGGCCCAATCAGGCCAAACCTGTGGCCAGAGACTCCTTGGCACTAGGCCAGCTTGGACTCTCAGAAACAGGGATATTGTGGCAAAGTCTATAAGTGTCCTGCACACATACATTCTTTAGGGTGTATGGAAAGGGAAGTATGCACAAGAATAGAGTGGCTAGATGAGGCACTTGGAAATAGTTCTTATGTTGAGGCTTATGGAAAAGATCCTTTTACATAAATAAGTGCACCCAAATTCCATCAGAAATAGAAAAAGACTCCAAAAGGTAGGATGATACTACAGATGATGTAATAGCCTAGAATCTTTCCTAATGCAGAAATGCACTTTGGCATTTGTCAGTCTTCAAATGCAGGTGACATTCATTCCCCTGACTGCCTACTAGATTAGAATCAAAATTCAGCTTGTAATATGGATGAATAATTTTGTCTCCAACCTTTCTGCTGACTTTTTCAGACAAAGTGAGAGCAATGACTTCGTGCATCTAAACTGTTTGTGTTCTGTTGATGAGCCTGAAGAATTCTTTTGGTTTTGGATAGCTTTTTAATAGGAAAGTGTGACTGTTTATAGGAATGTGACTGTTTCAGAAAGATCCCTGACTTCCTTGCTTTTAACATTTTCAGGACAACATCAACATAGATGAAGCTGCTCGATTCTTGGTGGAAAACATCCTTGCCAATTACAAAACCTTTCCTAATGAGGAGAATGATGTGGGAAAACCAAAACTGGACCTAGACCCATTGAAAGCAGAGAGTAAATCACAGTGCTGCTAATGCTACCACCGTTCAGTAAATGTGATGGGATGAGCAGCAGGACTTTGCTTTAAATCAAAATGCTGCTATGGTGCTGCATTGTGACAATCCATATGGGGTGTCTGGTACTATCTGAATTGGTGACTCATTTGGGTGTTTACATATTCTTGTTTAGCATGAAACTGAGTATCTTGGGAGTTATCATTCCACTTGCTTGAGTGTCTGCATCTAAGTCTGATTAGTGTCTTCTTACTTGAGAACATAAGGTAGTGTTTACACTCCTAAAAGGAACAAAGACAACATTCAGTGCCTAGTTTGCTTCTAGGACATATGCTGCATTCCAAATAGGACTCACTTCTAGGTGAATAGACACTTGCACCTTTAAGGTAAACTTCTCCTTTGTCACCATTTATTTCCCACATGAGCCTTCTCACCAGCACAATTGTCCCTATTTATTATCTCCACCATGAGGATCTGTCTCTTTGCTAGTTCTCCTGGATCAAGACATCCCAGAGATTTTGAAGGGGCCAATGACAGATGGGAGGTATCCTTCCTAGTGTGAGCACTAAGAATGAGTGGAGTGGATGGCTTTTACCACTAAGTAAAAACAAGATGGTTAAATTATTGTGTTTAACAAGGGAAAGACATGGTTATAGAGATACTAATAAAAACACAACTCCAGCAATTTAAGGCTGAATATTTTCAGCTAGTACTTTACATATGAAACACATTAATGAATACAGTTTTACTGCTGGCACATAGTTATGGTAACCTCACCCCTGTGCGCATCCAGAAATAAATATCCAGTAAGTTTTTCATGCACTAACACTGAAAACTTTACCAAGAGTACAAAAAGTAAATATCTTACTGTCCTGTGATGATGTACTTGCTTCTTTTTTCTTCTATCTAGAGATGGTTCTGAATACCATGAGCAAGGAGAGAGGTCTTGAGGGAAATAGCTTAATTGGTTCATGCTAGTCTGTCAACCTTTCTGCCCCAAGCTCTGTCTTTGTCAGTTTTAGAACTCTTTTGACTGCTTTGAACTAATGAACTGGCTTACCATTTTGTAACTGTATACTGAGATGCTTGTTTCTTTGTTATAACACTCATGTATTTTTGGCAGCAAATGAAGTTCAAAAGGATTACAGATATTACATGGTTCTTGAATGCATTCTGCAACTCTGGCTCTGATTGGCTCAAAGTCTTTAAAGCTCCTCTTTATTTTAAGGGTTTCTGTCCTGGTACCTCATTGCTACTGACTTCAGAAGTCTTGTCTTGCTGGGTTTGGTGGTGCTGATGTTTAGGTAAACATCAGAATTAGATCTATGCAGGATTTGATATACTTTCATCTGTATTGAGATTTCTTAGGCTTTTTTCCTAAAGAGTAACATACTTTTTAAGAGTTAAATAAATATATTTGGGCATCTTGTGTTGGTGTATGCTTTTGATAACATGAATCCTCACATATGTTCTACTCTATACTCAAATGCTTTCATTGGCATTTGAAAATAACTTTGTCTTCTAGTATGTGCTATGCTAAAGAATTATTTAAACTTACCACAGTAAGGCTTGGCATAAACTAAAACTGGGTTTATTAAGCTTAGGATCCTAAGATTATTCAGATGAAGGGGATCTTAGGATGTCTCCTAAGCCAGTGTCTTTCTCTGACCAAGGTCATAGCACAGTGCTTAGGTCTTCATGTGGTCCGGTCTTAACCTCCAACCGTGGAGCGGTATGGCCCTGGGAAAGTTGTTTCAATGCCTGACTTTCCTTGAGTTGAAACTATCAGAGTCTTCCTATTCAATCACTTGAACAACTCCGTTTCAATTGTAAACGCACTTTCAGTGTTTGATCTCCACTGCACTGTCTTTTTTTCAACTTGAAGGCTGTACAAACGTAAATGCCAACTTTACCTCCATGGGCAGTTTCCCAAGCAGTAATGGATTGTGGACTTTTTTTTTGCTTTAGTGTTTAGATGCAACAGCAAAATGGAGCCCAAACTCAAGCTTTGTGACTCTGCCTGAATGCATGCATCTCATCTGGGTCCAGTCACTGATAATATAATCCTATGCAGGTTATTTTCAAGAATGTCTGTACCTTTGCTTGAAGAGTTACTGCTGCTTTATTTAAACACTTCCCTTATTTTGTACATAGCTTCTTCTAAACCTCTGCATGAATGTAGAAAGGACATGACTGAAACTGGTGGAATGTACTGGTTTTGATACATGTTGTCATTACTTCATTACTGAGGCCAGTAGTATAAAACTAGCTGCAGGATGGATTTTTTTTTAAATCTTCTGTCACTTTTCTGAGGAAAAGAATTTGAGCTTTAATAGAATGCTAGTCTTGCTTTGTGCTACGAACTGCATTCTCACAACTCCTCTGTGGAGCAGGAGCATTGTGATATTTAAGACTGAGCAGGTGCATCAGGAAAGCTGATCCAATCAGAACCAGAAAACTGTAAGAAAAGACTGACCTGAGGAAGGAAATGGTAGCATCTTCCTGGTAGAAGGAAATGGGACTTGAGTTCATGGAGCAGTGTGTGGGTTATTTAAACTAGTCACGAAGCCCTATGCTGACTAACACAAGAACTTTAATTTGGAAAAATATGTGGAAGACAGACACAAACAGGGATTTTTTCAGTATAGGATTTTCTGATGTATCTTAACTGCAGTACTAGAAAATTATGAGCTGTTCCAAGTTCCAGAGGTTTGTTTAAACTTTGTGTCAGGCTTGTTGAGTTCTACTAGCTCCTTAGATTGAGCAAATCTTTGTTACTCTATAATAATTAATCTGTGGGGAATAATTTAAGTCATTCCTAGAGGCCCAGTACTTGATGTCACCATGGAACAGGTGGGTGCCCAAAGGAGTCTGTGACCATGTGGAAAGCCCATGCTGGAGAAGGCTCCTGGCAGAACCTGTGGCCCCATAGAAGGGCCATGCTGGAGAAGGTTTTCTGACAGGCCTTGGGACCCTGGGGGCAGTCCATGCTGGAGCGGTCTGTTCTGTTCCATGGAAGGAACCTACACTGGAGCAGTTCATGGAGCCCAAGGGAAGAACTCACATTGGAGAAGTTTCTATAGGATTGTCTCCCATGGGAAGGGCCCCATGCTGGAGCAGGAGAGATGTGAGGAGTCCTCCCCTGAGAAGGAAGGAGCAGCAGAGACAATGTGTGATGAACTGGCTGCAAACCCCCATTTCCCATCCCCCTGCACCACTGGGTAGAGGAGGTAGAGAAAATTGTGAGTAAAGTTAAGCTCAAGAAGAAGTGAGGAGTTGGAAAAGGTGTTTTTAAGATTGAGTTTATTTCTCATTCTCCTACTCCAATTTGATTGATAGTAAACTAAACTAATTAACCTCAGTCATGTCTGTTTACCCATGAGAGCAACTCATGAGTGGCTGTTGCCTGTTCTTACCTTGACCCATGAGCCTTTTGTTGTATTTTCTCTCCTCCATCCAGCCAAGAGGGGAGTGATACAGTGGCTTTGGTTGGCACCTGCTGTCCAGCCACAGGCAGCCCACCACTACTTTGCTTGAAATGTAAAGAATTGCTGGTTTTGATAGCACTTTGCCACAAGATACTCAAAATCACTGCTTTCTTGTATTTAATAGTTTAAGGAGCAAGAACTTTCCATCAGATTGTCCACCAGGGTGCCATTTCGTTTCATTGGGTTATTGTTATAAGTGCAATTAGATGAGATGACTTCTAGCTCAAATGGTTATGGTGGCACTTGGCATATGGATGATAGCATAAGTGTGACAATAATTTATGCATTTTTTTATGAGTTGCAGAAGTTAGAGAATGTAAACTGTGTGGGGCTTTTTTTTATTTAGAGAAGACAATATATCTTTATTTGATTAAAACAAGTTAGAAGACATCTTACATCAGTTTATGGTCTTGTTTCTAACTTTCCATGCTGAATGTTCATCATGTTTCTATTAAAACATATTTATCCAACAATCTTACATTTTGCATTTTTTCAAATAGTACAGCTTTTTGCTTTTAGCCTGCATATACAACTGCAGCCACACTTAAGACACACTTAAGTTAATCACTGTTAAAAAGAATTTGCTATGATCTGCAGTATGCCTTTACTTAGAACAAGAAGACTTAACTTTTTTAATCTCCTGGAAAAGGTTACATTCTTAATTATAAAAAAATTGTAAAAGCCAAAATACTAAAATAAAGCTGTACTAAGAGATTTAATAGGTTCTGCAGTTCTGTAGTTTGCACTACATTACGATTGTGTATTCTCAATTTAAAAACAAATACCCTTCTGTCACCTACATTACGATTGTGTATTCTCAATTTAAAAACAAATACCCTTCTGTTACTCAGGCCACTGTCACAATTTCTTTGTATCTTTTAGCCAAATATCTAGAGTTTTTTAAAGGGTAATACTACTTCCTCTGTCCAAATCCCAATTTTGTAACAGTTCCAGCAGTTAGAGAATCACAGTTGTCTTACTTAACTCCAGATTTCAGATAGGGTTTTCATGCTCTATCAAACACAGGAAGCATTTCCTTTTGACATAGAAAGTTATTCTTGTATCATCAAATGTAAATTTACAAAACAAAAGCAATGGCTCTGCATGATTCTCTGAGCTACTTTGATTTTTCCTCTGCTGCCTGCTCTTGGGGTATACACTGTTTTATCCCTATAATAGAGTGGAGAGATGATCAAAGTTGTGATGGTCCTCAGTTCTCACTTTTACCTAAATAAGTGCCCTGAACAGTCCCATGGGACTTGATGGTATTGCTGTATTTAAATTGGACTTGAGCAGCTGCTTGATATTTAACACAATGTTCTGGATCTGTGTTTCTCCAAAATGAGATTATAGCATGAGAATGTGATAGAACGGTGCTCTAGCAAATAAAGAACTTGAAAATAAAAAAGGTAAGTGGAAATAGTAACCCAGGACTCTGATGAACCCCACCTTTCTGGCACAGAGAGAGGCTGGAATGTTGGAAAAACCATGTCCCTGACGAAATCAGATGAGACATGTTACCATAAGATATTTTTGAAATGGCAGTGAAGTCCTGTGCTCAGGCAAAAACTTTTCTATTATGCAACTGGCTATGATTTTTCTCCTACCTTGTCTTATTCCATCAGTTTACTCAAGAAAACTCTCATAATCCACTTTATTCCCTAGCCTCACGTTAAGAGTTAACAGACTAGAGCTGCGTGTTTCAGTCCATCTGTTTGAGGATGGTTTTGCTCAAATTCAGTTCCCTGGCCTATGTCACCTCAGTGACTGACTCTTCCCGACTCAGTGCACAGACTGCTCCTCCCAGCCTTTATCACATACTGCAGTGTTTTCATTTCCTCAGGCATTACTGCTCACCACTCTCAATTGCTCTTTTTTTGATCACCCTTCATGCTTTTCCTGATCCTTCACTGCCTGCTTAATGAAATGCCAGTGCACTGCTGTCCTCCTCTGTTCACAATTTCCCACTGACCTGTACCTTCCTTACATCTCTTCCATTTACTCTTTCACTTAGAAAACACAAAAAAGAGAGTATTGGGAGTTAAGGACAATGGGGTTTATCTGTTTAAAACCATTAATTTCAGAACCATTTGATAAAAAGACATGGGAAAAAAGTCTTAAAAATACAACACCAAAATCCATTATATTTCTCTTTCATCTCGTGACTGTTGCAGCCTCACGCTTCAAAATGCAGCACCTCTTTTAACAGAAGCTTCTAGCTGATTTTGACCTTAAACATTTTTTCATTGAAAACTTCCCAGAACCACAGAATGGGTAAGGTTGGAAGTGGCCTTGAAAAATTGCATAGTCCTACAGCTCTGCTCAGACCTTGAGCAGGTTGCTCATGGTTGACGCGCTGCCTCTCTTAAAACCACCAGCCGGGCTCGCTCCAAGCTCCCGAGGCAGCTGTTGTGTGTGGCTGCACCCTTCAGAGCAGCTCCCTCAGAGCAGCAGGGGTGGCAGTCCTGGCTGTGAGCCCTCGCAGGGCACACAGCACAGGAGTAACGCGTCGAGGACAAGAGGCGAAAGAAGGCAGAAGGATGGGTTACTCTGAGGTAGCAGCAACAAGGATGATCTTTATTCCCGTTGAGGGATCCTCAGAGTAACCAGGAACAATGGGATAAGAGGGGCTTATAAAGGGGGGTGGTCTCTAGGGGAGAGGAAATGCAAAAACCAATCATAGGGACCCTGGGGAGGAGATAGGGGAGGGGATACAAATTGTATCTTCCAATGGGGAATAGGAGAGGAGGGGGCTTGGGTACAGCAGCTCATGGAGCTTCAAGGATAACATAAATGACGGGGAACGTTCCAGAACATAGGCATGGGTTTGGGGAGGATTGACAACTCTGAAGGGCTGGGTTTAGAGATGGACAGGGAAGTTTCTAGAAAAAGGGGCTGGGTTTACATGAATGACAGGGAAGGAAAGGAGGGCAAACACCTTATGTGGGAGAACTTTGGGGAGGATACCTCTTAGGGAAAAACCTTTGGGGGATACAACATAGGTGTGAACAGGAACAAACCATTTGGGATTAAAACAATTAAATAACAAATAAATAACAATTGAAACATACACCACAACAGTGGTCATGCCCAGTTTGCTAAAAACTCCACATTCTTGACAGAAAACCTGTTCCAGTGTTTGACCACCTTCACTGTAAATAAAAATAAAATCAAATTTTATTGTAAAGAGGAATTCCTTGTATCTAAATTCTCACATTGATTCTAATCATGTCACTTGGCATCTCTGAGTAAGAACGGGTGTCTTTAGCCCACTCATCAGTTACTGTAGCATTCTGCTTTGTCCTCCTCCCACACTCCTTCTCCTAAGGCAAAAACTTTTACTCTCATTCTGAAGTCCTTGTGCCGTCTGTAAAATCAGAGGAAACTTAAGTCTGAGCTCCAAGACCCTTGAGGGGTTTTGGTAGTGTTGGTGTTCATAGTTTCTCTTTTTCTACTCTCCCCAACTACTCTATGTTGCTATAAAAAAAGTACAAAATACTTAAAAGGCTGCTTTCCTGGAAGTGACTTGCATGTGCTGTAGCTGTTGCTGTGATGCTTTCAGGGAAAAACAAAGACGCTGGTAGAAGAAAGATGCTTAGAAGCTGGTAGAACAAAGAAGTTTAGAAGAATGATGACCAGAAGGTCATCCATCCATTGCTAATCAGTATGTGCTATCTTAGTATTTGTTTAGTGACATCTCAATGGGTTCCTAACACTTGTTTTGTTGTCTTGTGCATTTATTCCACATTTTCTGTCAGGCTGCCTCTACCCTAAAAATTTCTTCCCTTCAGGGAGTGTCTGTCAGATATACTTCATGGCTGGAGACATTAGGGTAGTCAAACAGCTGATGTGACCTTATAGGTTCTTTGCCAGTTGGAAAACTAGCTTGTTTGAAATTCAGATTAATTTCTCTTGCCAAACAAGCTGTCCTTGTCATTGCTGTTAGGTTATGGAATTCTAAATGAACTTCTTGCATAAATAAAACAATGTAACTTGATGGATGTTAATCTTGAGATTTTTTTTTCCTTCACAAAGGACCTAAATGCAAGCTTTTAATGCCATCACTCTTAGCAAACAAACATATTGTAGAATTTTATGATAAAAGATCAGGTTCATTCTGAACTTTCTGTGTAGTAACTATAATTTAACAGAGCAAAGAATTAAAGGCTCTGTACTTAAATGTGCTTTCCTGATTTCTGTTCTTCCTCCTTTACCATCCCAAAATGTTTACAGACCCAGGCAATCAAATTTCAGTTACTTTTATGTTGTCTTTAATGTAAGTGTATTATGAAAGTTTTATTTGCTGGGATGCTGCAAACCTCATTGGTCATCTGCAGCGGGATCAAGAAGGAAGTTTTCCTACTATGAAAACTTTGACAAGTGCCTCTTACATTTATATATATGTTTCATAGATTGTTTTCCATAGTATTTTCTCTGTCCAGTAAGTATAGGAAAGGAAAGGGGATTCAGAGGAATAGAAAGTCTGTAATTTCCATGGTGTTTTTATCTGCATTCTGGGTCACAAACTGAATCCTGTGCCCCATCTACAAGTTGGTATCAGCATCCAGCAAGGTGTGGAGGTGAACAGCCCTGTGCTGGTACTGAAGAGTTTGAACCAGATGTTTCAACTCACCTCCATCTCTGCTATTTTTTATCTGTTTGCCCTAATCAATATTTGATAGCATAATTGTATGAAGAGAAGACCAGCTGTTCAGTTTGAAAAGAAATACATGAAACTGAAATGTTTACTTGGCTCTCAAGTGAGAAGTGTCCCAAAGTACCTTGTTTAAAATGGATGCTGTTGGACATAACGCTGCAGGAAATTCCAAGCTGTGGAAGAATTCTGCACTTTGAAATTTATGAGTGTATATCTGGCTGCCTGTCATCTTGATATAAATCAAGATCCGAAATTTGTCCAAAAAAAGCCTCTAGATGTAGCAACATCTGCCTATTTTTCCTCCTATTTTTAATCTACTCATGCCCTCTGCAATTTGACAAATAGGTTTTCATTGATTTTTGTATTTGAAAAAGACTTGGCTTGAATAAGAATAAACAAAGTATATTCTGTTTTATCAAGGATTTTTCATCATTCACTACAGATTGGGAAACAGCAAATATGGTGTTAGAAATAGGAGCTGTTGGCAATAATGCAGTCTCTGGAATGTATCTGAAAAAGTCTGCTTATAAACGAAGTTGAAGTCAACTATCTGCTGAATTCAAAACCAGCAGATTAATGCTAATTTTATCTGACCTTGGTAGAATGGCATTCACTTTGATAATCATGGGCTTCATTTGGTAATTCATAGCAGGAATTAATTAGTTGGCTCAATCTGAAATCAAAAAGAATTGAAGACTTGCATAGTCTAGCTCTAAAATTTCTCTAGGGCGCTGGGGCAGAGCTGACTCATGTTCAAGTCGCCATCGTCCAAGACCCTCAGGTCCCTTCCCACAGTGCTGCTGTCCAGCCTGTGTTTCCCGGTCCGTCCGTACATCCAGGGCCGCTCCGTTCCAGGTGCAGAATCCAGCACTGGGCAACCTTTCAGGTCTTGGGCAACCTTCATACAAGTGGTGATGGCCCAGTGCCCTCACTTGTCCAGGTCTCTCCGAGGTCTCTCCGAGCCGACAGCTTCTCCCAACTGATTACGCCGGCAAGCAGCCAAACTACGTTCTTCGGCCGGATCCCTGAAACTGCCGCAGAAAGCGCTGTTACCCTCGAAGCCAAACCTTTGCCCGCAAAGGCATTTCACGCCGTTCCTTTGGCTCCTCGAGCACGCAGTGGGCGGCGGGGGCCGTGTCCGGGCTGGGCCGTGTCCGGGCTGGGCCGTGTCGGAGCTGGGCCGTGTCCGGGCTGGGCCGTGTCGGAGCTGGGCCGTGTCCGGGCTGGGCCGTGTCCGGGCTGGGCCGTTCCCGGGCTGGGCCGTGTCCGGGCTGGGCCGTTCCCGGGCTGGGCCGTGTCCGGCCCCTCGCCCCTGAGCCGCCCGCGCGGCCCCTCCCGCGGGGTCGCCCGGCAACGCGGCGGACGCGGCGGCACCGACCGGCGGCCATGGCCTCCAAGGCGGGCAAGAAGAAGGAGCTGCCCAGCCGCGCCGGCGCCTCCTCCAAAACGTGAGAGCGCCGAGAGAGAGGGAGGGTGGGCGCGGGAGGATGGCAGCCCCCGCCGGCCTGGAGACACGGCCGTGCCCGCCCGGGCTGCTGCGGCCGGCTGGGAGCTTCCCCCGAGGCTTCCCTGCCTCGGCCCGGGCGGCCGTCGGGGTCGGCGGGCAGCTGTGCGAGGCGGCCCTGCCGCCGTGGCACCGGCCGGGCACGGCGTACGGGCGAACAACTCGTGCTTGCTAAGAAAGTTTCACGTGTGGGTGCTTCGCTAAAAGCGGTTCCTAAAGCCGAGGTGGGGTTTGGTTGTTCTTGGGGTTGGTTTGTTTGGTCAGTCTGGGGGCCCAGCTCGTGTGGAAATTGTTCTCCCTCCCTGCTGAGGTCCTTGGGGCGCTCCCGTCGGGTGGCGCTTCCTGCCCCGCCGGAGCCGTGCCAGCCTCGGAGCGCCCCTGCTCTGGCGCGCACATCTCGGACCTTGGCACAGCAAGAGGAACGAAGCCTTCAGCTGCTGCTCGGGAGCTGTCGGAGGTTAAGAGCTCACTGGAATGATTTTGGGTTTAAAAGAACCTCCAAGCTGCTATCCAGGAACCAGGAACCAGGAACCAAACTAGCTGCAGTTTTGGGGGCGAAATGATTAATGACTGTTATAGCACATCAGTTTCACTTACAGAAGGGAAAGACAATTCCCAGTGTCTAGATGGTTTGCTTTATGTTATAAAGAAACTGAGGAAAGCAAGTATGGTAAAAAAAAAAAGTGTTCTTATTAATTTCTTAAATATTTCTGTGTAAGTAGCATCTCTTATTTTTAAATTATTTGCTATATGCTGAGTGTTTAGTGTGAATTTGTATATTTCTGTGTAAATGTTTATTTCTTTCGGAAAAGACAAATAAATAGAGAACGTTGACATTCACTATCACTGTTTTGACTAATGAGTTCTGTTTCTATGGTGTTAGCAGCTTTCTCATCCTAATGTAAGCCTGAATGCATAATGCTCTCAGGATTCAAATGAAAAAGGTATCTCATGTATGTGCTTATGGCCTTTGCTTCTTTTTTTGCTGCCATACATGAAGGTTTCAGTTGTATCACTTATTTCTCTCCTGAAATCATTCTCAAATACCCCTTTGTGCTTATTTCATATCTAGTTGCACAGCCTTTACTGCACAGTAGTTTCTTATATTTTCATGTTTCTATCTTTTATTTCCCATCTTGATTCCCATGCTGCTAACTTTTCTTTTATAGGCTACCAGTACCCAGTTCCTTTTCCCCACTGCACCCTTTGCTTAGTAACTCTGTTTTTGTTACTGTTCTGGCCAGGGAAGTGGTCACAGCACCAAGCCTGAGAGAGTACAAGAAGCATTTGGACACCATTCCTGGGCACATGGAGTGACTCTTGGGATGTCCCATGCAGGGCCAGGAGATGGGCAATGATGATCCTAGTGGAATCCAACTCAGAATATGATTCTCCTTGATATCTGTGTTCATTCTGTTACCCAGCTTGTTCAGGATGTTTATGAGGCAGAGACAATTACTGGAAAAATTTTGTGTAAATATGTGAAAACCTAAGATTACTGGAAAAATTTTGTGTAAATATGTGAAAACCTAAGTAATGTAACTATTCTTATATTTGAAAGAGAAATGGATACTTACAGCCTGCCTGAGAAAATGTTGCCTTGTAAGTTTAGTATTCTGTTGTAATTGCAAGATAGATTTTCTGTTTTATTTTAGAACAAAGCTTGCAGTTGCAAGGACAAAAATGTTAAAAATACTTTGTCTTTTGACTAATACTATCTTTCTGATAGTAAACATGACTTTTTTAATATATCTCTTATGATCAAAATACTAAATAGAAACATAAGTAATATAAAAAAATACTAATTTTTCTTTAAACAATTTGTAAAAAAAATCCTGAAATTTGCCAGTGCTTACCAAAAAGAATTAGTGTTATAATTTCATCTGTTGTGGATAAAATTAGTTCTTGGATCCTCTGAGAGTAATGAGTAATGTGTACAAACATCTGTAATGTGTGCAATATATTTTGATCACCTTAAAATCACTTTTCTCAATTTCTAGTGAGATCAGGCTGCCTTTTTTTTTTTTTTTTTCCCCCCACAAGTGTTTAGAACAGTGAGGACAGTACATCTGCACTGTGGAAAATCAATCAGGATTACATATTGCATTGTTGGAGTGGGACCTCAGAAACACATTGAGAAGGCAGGAAAATTCCTCTGGACTTGCTAGCCAGATTTCCCTTGGGTCTCTGGAGGATACTGCATTGGGTCTGTCTTCATTATTGCTTTCTAATTAGATAGCAATTCCCTCAGGAGCTAGGCAGCTGCTGGAGATGATGGGCTGAAGAGCTCCAAAGAGCTGCTGCCCTTACAGCTTTTCTTAACTGCACCATTAGAGGCTACTGGGAGTCTGATCTTTCCCAGGTTTCAACAGCTATGTTGAATAGGAATTGATGTCTTTGGTGGCACTGAAAGAGATTCTGGCTAGTCAGAATGGATAATGAATTAAAATGCTTTTAAATTAATTTAATGAAGCTCTATGCCATCAAGCCCAATCTTTTGAATTAAACTTAAGCCATCAGCATCTATCTCAATTAGGGTTTGGGCTATTAGGGATAAAAGTGAGGAGTTAATGGTCGGTGCCAAGAAAGGCAAGTGATTTAGGGGTAATTGTGACACAGACAGAGGTCACCAATGGGGAAGGTCAGAACAGTGCTGGAGTTCTTTTTAAAGAGTTCAGTAACTAATATTTACTGCTGATGTATCCTTAAGGACCAGCAGAGACAGGCTGAAGCCTGCACTGGCTGGAAGAAATTATTTTTTATCGGTGTGCCTGGTTGATTGCAATGAGTAGCAGGTTGCACCAATGCCTGGGATTACCAAATGTTTGTTATTAAGATTAAAGGATGGAACAATAAGAGCAGAAAAAAAAAGTGGCATTACTAGTTCATTCTTCAATTCTCTTATGCCTAGAATGAGGTTTCAGCCATGGCTTGTGATTGAGGTTTCATCCACTGCCAGCGTGTGTTCTTTAGGTTCGGTAGTCTAGAGAATGTAGACTGACCGGATTAATTTTTTTATGTTTTGGGTTTGTTAGATAGGCTGAAGGTTGAGAAGAGTAAGAACTAATGACTTGTGGATAACAGCGTGGTAATTGAACCTGAAGCTTTTAGTGTTGTGCTGGACCTCTCATGTTGGTTAATGTAAGTTTTAATGGGCACTAAAAATTTACATGGAATCAGGGAAAAAGCCTGCGGAGAAGAAACCTGTTGAAAATTATATAAATACATAGCAACTACATCGAGCTTGGGAAGTGCTTGAGCACTATTCTTGAAAATACTTGGAGACTGTGAAAGTATTTGACAAATATCCTAGATATGCCCTTATGCTCTTTGCATAAAGGTTTTCAGTTGCAGTATTGTTTGAGACAAGGTGTTGGGCTAGAGTTCACCCATTCTCTCACTCAGTACTCCTGTTCTCCTGTTTGTGGTCCGAGGGGGTAGCCCAGTGGTACATCTTTGATTTGCAACATATGTTACAATGTTTATACACTGTTTTATTTGAGAGAAGGGCTTGCTGTGTTACTGTAAAAGCTGGTTACATTCATATGTAGGTGCTTATGCTTGTTTTTGACTGTGCATGAGCCACAGTCAGAGTTGAGTGTGACTTGGAGGTTATAGCCAACTCCTGCTAGAGACTTGAAACAGAGTAAATGTTTTGGACAAAAGACATTGAGGATACTAGCCTTGATTTTGCATTTTTTTATTAGGTGTACCCATTTTATGTTTAATTCTGCCCAATTTATTGGAAACTGAGCTGTTTTTAAAAATAGAATTAATTTCAAGTGTCATGGTTTAACCCTATCTGGCAGCTCTGACCTGCACTGCTTGCTAGCTCCTCCCTAGCAGGATGAGGGCAGGAATCTGGGTAAAAATGCAAAAACTTGTGGGTTGAGATAAAGACAGCTTAATAGGTAAGCAGCAGAGCAGGAAAATGAATTAATTCACTGCTTTCCATGGACAGGCAGGTGTGCAGCCATCCCCATGAAAGCACGGCTTCACCACATCTAATGGTGACAAATGTCATCACTCCGAGCTTCTGCTTTCCTTCTTCTTCCCTCAGCTTTTATTGCTTGGCATGACAACGTATGGTAAGGAAAG
The DNA here is from genome assembly GCA_013396995.1 of Dicaeum eximium. Lineage (NCBI taxonomy): Eukaryota > Metazoa > Chordata > Aves > Passeriformes > Dicaeidae > Dicaeum > Dicaeum eximium. Next base: position 2,456,482 of record VWZP01005411.1, on the reverse strand, counting down.
TCTCTTTGGTGGGCTGGAGTCAGGTGTCTGGGCTGTCTCCTCTGGTCCCTTCTTGTGCACCCCCCAGCCTGTGTGCTGGCAGAGCCAGAAGCAGAAAAGGCTTTGACTCCATGTAGTCACTGCCCAGCAATAACTGAAATATCACTGTGTTACTGACACTGTTTCCATCACAAAACTAAAACATGTCCCCCCTACAAGCTGCACTGAAGAAATTTACTTCAATCCTAGCCAAACCCAGTACAGCTGCTCACTGGACTTTGCAAGGAAAAGATTTATATGAAAAATTTTAAATTCACTGCATTCATAAGCTGCTTTACAATTGTAACTGGCAACATATTACAAAATTTTATACTCTTACTACAAGGCTGATTTTTGATAACTCTGGAGGCCTTTCTGTCTCAAACAGCTTGGTTCATATCCTTTCTAACCAAAGCCAGTAAAGGCTTCACGAGACTCTGTGAGTGGTGTGTCTTGAGCTACAGCAGTTATTCATCTCCAGTTTGCAGCTACTGTCTTGACAAAACTGAGGATATTTTGAGATCATGGTCTTCTTTAGTATGCTGTTAATTGCAATCCAAAGATAAACAACTGGTTTGAATGCCTGCAGCCTTTTGGAAGCCATTTCCTGGTCTCTCAAATAATTTAGGCACGACATAAATCTTTGATGTCCCAGGATTGCAGGACATCCAGATGCATAACTGAAGGGAAAAGTATCTATGTACCTTAAAATTTAACCATCTGGAACACTGAGCAAGTGGCACCATCCTACACATACATACTTTCCCCAGATATAGCAGTGTTAGTGAATAAATGTGTTGTGGTTTTAGGTTCATGATTCAGAAGTTATTTATTGCATCATTGACCATCTGCAAGCTCTACTACTATACTATTGTATTAATACCTAAATTCTAACCTGACTAAAGCTAGAGATGCTCCTGAATATTTTGCATTGTCTTTCTTAAGCATGAAAGAACCACTTTTCATATAGTGTTTTTTATTGTCTATTTGTTTTGCAAGTTGTTGTAGGCACACAGCTTGTGGTAATTGGGGTGGGGCTGTGTCTGAGCCTCATCCCTGATGGGTACAGCTGTGTGAGACAGTGACTGGTACTGAAGGTGATGAGCCAGGGAGTGCTGAGGGGCACTGAGCAATCACCAAAGGGTGGAGAGGACACACAGGTGGAATGCATGTGAGAGCAAGGGTTTAAAAGGTTCTACTGAGGAACAGAGAAAAGCACCTGCCTGAAGCCTTCTTTGGTGTTGGTTGTGGCTTCACTGTCTCTCTGCTACAGCAAGTAACTCAGATTTCTGAGAGCAGTAATTTTGTTAGTATCAGAAAAAAAGTTTCTAAATTAGACCTAGAATTTCTGACTAGAAAAATGAAGCTCTTGCTTTCAGCACTTGTGCTTCATTAATTGAAGTTTTTCAGTGTGTAAATGCAGTATAACTTTACATAGTCAATTTGTTGGTACTTTTTATTCCCTTCTACTTTTAACTTCCTTTTTTGTTTCATACTTTGTGGTGAGATAATGCTTTTTTTTTCCCCAGGTAAATATGATAAGCATACTAGAATAGCATATAAGCTGACCAATAAGTTTAATTTTTCATTAACTAGATTACATGTTAATTAGAAAATTATGTATTCAAATTAATTTTCCTAGTTAACTCTAATTAAAACAAGGAGCCCCTGAGAGCTCAGCCTATTTGATCTGTAGATTTCAAACTTCCTGGACTCATGGGCATGAAAATATTAAGTAATTTCCTAGTGGCAATATCACACTAAATGCTGTACTCCCCATTCACCTTAGTTTTGATTTTTGTTTCCATGAAACTCAAAGCACTGTCAGAGACTCTTACAGGCAAACACTCCATGAGCCCTTGGTTGGAGACTGTACAATCACACTGGGCAAGAGGAGCTTTGACTTCGATTATGATGAACGGTGTGATGGAGAAAAGCAGCCTTCAGCAGAAGTGCATAGTAGAAAATGTACTGTCAAAAGAAAAATACTAATAATTGTGCATTGAAACTAGAAAGCATTCTTAATGCTGGAGATGAATAATGTTGGAGACTGTGTTTGCTGGGGATTATTCAGCTACTTAAGCAGAATGGTCTTTATCTTCTGTGAACTCTGTGTAACCACCACGGAAGAAATGGGATTTCCTGGGTTTCTTAACAATGCATGCAAAGTGATTTTTAAATGAGTTGGCCTAAATCCACAGCAGTACTGGCATGCTCTGCCATGCAGAGACTTTTAGCTCTTGGTTAATTGTTCAGGTGCCATACAGAAGGCATAAGAGGTTTTTACAGGAGCCAGCAAAGAAGCAGCGCCCTGCAGTTCATATTCTTCTACTTGCTACTTGAATATCGAACTTGAGTGTCAAAAGCAGTCTTTGTAGCATTCTTACAGCTGGATCTAAGGTCGGTTTATAACCTCCTAATGCCCGTTCATCTGCTGCTACTTGGAAGAGGAGCACACTGATCTGACAGAAATTTTATCTGCAAAATGGTTGTAGATGTTACATGCTTTCAAACCTGTGACTTGTTGGAAAACTGCAAGATGCAACTCGAACCCCATGTTATCTGTGGCAGTCTGTTCACTTGGCCTGTCACAGCCACCTTTTGAAACCAGTTAACCTCAAAGGACTTGGACCAGCTCACAATCTCACCTGGAGCACAACTCAGAGTCAGCCATAACCATCTTGGGAGAATCAGCCAGAGATCACTTGTTTTGGCTGAGATTGGCGCCTGAAAATGACCAGAAAAGACATTCCTCTTTCCAGGCTCTTGCTGTGACATTATCTAGGTATTGGTATATCATGTTTCCACCTGTAAAACTGGGTAGGAAGCCTACCTCTCTAGGCTGTTTTTGTTTCTGTACATTACAAGGGCTCGTTTAAGAGCTAGATAATATAGTGTTTCTGCCATGGCAGGCATCTCTTGGAATTATTTTTTTATGTTCCACTCTTGGGAATGTAGTTTAAAAAAAAAAATTGAAGGATGTCTTTTAAAGTGACCTCCAGTGTGGTAGAACATGAAAGGCTGTCAAATGAATGACCTCGGGGCAGTCTGATACCTTCCATTGTGAAAAATGTTTTTCAAAGAAGTAAAAGGTTTTTTTTTTCTTCATTCTGTATTCTAAGCTTTTTTATAGCAGATCTTTGGCTCCATAGAATCAGGAGCAGAAAATTTTTACTACAGTTGTCTCTCAGCACAGAAAATGGTAAGCTGGGTTTTCTAGCATTGCTCTTGTAGGCTACAGGGTCTTGGGCTTCAGTTTGAAAGCAGCATGTACATGATATTGTTTCTCAAGTATATAATGTCACTTGATTTTACTTCTGTATTTGAGCAGTTTACAAATAATAGTTTGTGCAATAGAAACTATTCTTCCTGGAATGCAAAAATGGAAGGATCAGGGTCCAAAATTCTAACATTGTACATGAGCTTGCTATGAGCATGAAGGTTGAATTTTACAGCAATTCCTCCCCCAAAAAATTTTTTTTTCTTTACATAGATTTTGTCACAAAAGGTAAAACAAATCCATTGTGAGCTATATTAAGTATTCAGTTGCTTAACAGTCTATTTTGTCACCAGTTTTTTGAATGCACATTCGTTTTTTTTCCCCTAACACAAGGCAAAAGTCTATTACTCATTTCTGTGTTTTATATTCAATTACTGACTTCAAGTTTCTCTACAGCAAAAAGGTTTAGATGGGATTAATGGAACAAGACAGCAAAAGATACTAAATTTTAGCTTGAATTTTAAAATTACAAGGATAAGAATTCAGACAACATATTTAGGGCAACAAATGGAATCATGCTGAAAACAAGGAGAAAAAAAAAATTAAAGTTTTAAAGTCTACAATGCTTTTAAACTACTATTTTCTACTAGTTGTTCTTTCAAGTAATGTCCAAGGCATGCTACTGTGTAAAATTTGCACAAGGGATTTGGCATGTAGGGTTTTTCTTCCCCCTTCTAGGATCTGGAAAGCAAACCAAGAAGGAATAACTTGATTTCCATTAATGTGAAGGCAAATAAAAGTAAGACAACCTGGACTCCTAAAGATAATGTGAGGCTATGTAACCATCTCTTAGCAAATTGCGTGTGCCTTCAAAAGAGGCTCATTCTTGACAAGTTACTCTTGGTAGTTTGTATTAGTATTAGTAGTTTGTCTGTCACCTACAAGGACATCAGGTATGTTTAGAAATGAGAACATCACACTTGGAAGCAGTGATCTAAATCACAGACCCCTTGAACGACGATATGTCTATAAAGAATAATCAGTTGGTGTTCATCTTTTCTTTCTATCATAATTTTAATTTTCCAGTTTGAACTTGCTTCACACATAAAGTACTCTGTGCTTTTTGGGGAAGAAATCCTACCCCAGTATGCAAAAAAGAAATTACAATAAAGCCTGTTGTCATAGGCTTTGCAAGCAACTGTGATTGCAACATGGATAGTTTACAATTATTTGTTCTGCTCATCATACCTGACCTGCATCCATGGCTTGGCTCTCCCCAAAAGTGAGAGCTCTGAGCACGTAGGCTATTTTGCTTCCGTAGAGAATCCTACACGTTCTGGCTCCAGTATGCAAGATAAGACTGATGGCAAGGTATTGTAAACAATTTATTCGTGTTTTGGTTTTATTTTGTAACTGCTACTGACTATGCTAATAATAAGGAGAAAACTATATTACCTTATTAGCTGCTTATTAAATAATCTGTGACTCATTCTGTTTGTTCCTCTTCTGAAGAATGGTACTAGGTATGAAGAAAAAAAGCAAATCATTTTGCCACAGAGTTACTGATACTTGGCCAAACTTTCTTGTGTTCTTTAGAGATTCTTATGAACTTGAGTGTTACCATGGTTTCTGTTCTGGGTTTCTAAGATACTCAGATGCTACTTTTTAAAAATCATTTCAGTGATGATAATTTAAAAGAAGTTTCAGCTATAAATAAGGCCTTCAAAGCAGTCTTCTGTCTTTGAGGTTGGAAGAGAGAAAAGGTTTGAGATTAGAGAAAAACTTAAGTAGCTTCCCTGCAGGGCAGATTAGGAGAAAAAGTTGAAGCATCTATTTGTTCTCTGCTCTCTTTTTCCTGATACAAAAGCTTTACTGAGGACAGGAGTTGTTTCTTTTTCTGACTATTGAAACAATGCACAGAAAGGGACACTTGTTTTTTTTTTTTTCCTGCCTCTTGATGTCTTCCTGACTTGTAAAAAATAATGAAATTATTGTCTGATGATCCAGAATGACCTGGGTATTGGGAAAGGAAGGTTGGAGTAGCTATGCTGTTTGAAAGTACCTACCAATACTTCTCTAATGCTTGGGAAGACTCTCTTCAGTGTTGCTGGGTTCCCTCTCTAAGGGATGGTCATAGATAATTTACAGGTAGATTTTTCTAGTTTAGGAAGAAAGTATTTGCTTCCTAAACTCCATTAACCAAGCTGACAAGATCTTGCTTGCAGAATGTGGTAGTGTGTATGTCTAGAGACTAAATGACTGTATTACTTGAGAGCACATTTCCAGTGGGCTTGTTTCCTGTCTCTCTATTTAATCTGAAGTCTCTGAAAAACTTCGGTTGCAATCTGTCTGCATTTTCCCTGTTGTGCTTGTCTATCCTGCCGTTCCCTCTTTCCTCTGTTGGCACTATATCAATTATACCAGTGTTCTTGGAGAAGCTGCTTAAAGGGTCAGAGGTGAATTAGTGCCAACTTAATGGTATTTCATTTGGCAATTTATTCTTCCTTTTTCTCCTTTAGGGTTTAGCACAGGATTAAAAGGAAGTCTGCCAGTAAGTTGGTTTTAAAAATACTGTTGCACAATAAACCTCTCCAGCCTGAGCATAAAATACCAGTAATTTGCATTGTCCTTGTATCTTACAGTTTATTTCAAAGAATTCTCACAGTTATATTATTTAATTCTTGTAACAGAGGAACTTCTTAGTAGCATTAGTCAAATGCAGTATTTTAATTAATTCAGCTGTCTTTTTTTCATTTATTACTATTTATTACTTATCTTTGGAGACCAATTAAGTTGCAGTTATTTGTGCATTTTCCCGGTCTTATTGAATTATCCTTTTTGAGATGCAGTAACATTAGACTTCCACAACTTAGTTGAGGCATCTCAATCATAAGTAGCATTGTTTCCATGTCTTCCACATTGTTAATGCTGAGGATATTCTCTTATGTCCAAGTGTGGTAGAAAGTGATTTTCTGTCTTAGTGTGATAGTAAGCTAAGTAAATCTTCCATATCTCATTGTTGCATTTTAAAATTATGCTTTTTTATTATTCCATTATTGCCCCAAAGCACTCAGAAATCTTAGCAAGAAATGAGTAAAGGCTCTGAGTAACGTGGTCTAGTAGAAGGTGTCCCTGCTCATGGCAGGAGAGGTGGAACCAGATCCTCCCTAAGATCCCTTCCAACCCAAACCATTCTATGGTTCTACGAATTATTGCAATTATCATTAATTTTATTTGTGATGGTGTCAGAATATCTTTATCATTGTTGTCAGTAAGTGAAATTTCCAGGCTTCTCGATAAATATGTAGAAGAGCAAATGCATATTTAGAAGTAGAAAAAAAGATACAAAAAAATTAGTAGTCCTTAAATATTTAAAATTGCTACCTATGCCATTCGTATTTCATCTAAAGTAAGAAAAAAGTACAAAACTGAGAATTTTAACTTAAAATTTTTTATTATGTGTAAGAAACTGCCAGGAGTCATATTTAAATCAGTGTTAGAAGTGTTCAGGTTTCAAAATACTGCACATGTTGAATCTGTTGATACAGCCAGCACTTAGTTTTTCATTGTTCTTCATGCATGCAGTTAGCACAGATGCAACAGGTTCTTTGAAACAACTGGAAATGGTACAGAGAAACTGATAAACACCTCAGGGTTTTTCAATTACTTGTTAAATATTATTGGATACAGAATGAAGCATCATTTCAGTCTTCAAGAAAACCCTGGAGAAAATATTATGCCATCATTGTAAGATCAAACATAATAGAGTCAATTTACAGATGACTGACGTGACAAAGGTGAAAAAATAAAGCCAAATATCACTATATAGAATATATCTTCCTTCCAGTTAGAGAAGTAGAACTATGTTTGGGTGGTTTTTGCACAGCAAAAGGCACAGATGGTATTGAATTTTAACAGCTGTCTTCCATTATGAGTTACTGGTAGTGTGGATGAATGTAGTTTATGTCTAGACAGTGAGAAATCTTTATTTTTACTTGTGTCTTTGTCCTTACTATTGCTAACAACTAAAGTATTATGGAACTGTAGAAAAACATTGATTGAACGGTGCCTCTGGGAGCCATTCAGTCAAACTCCTACTCAAGCAGAACCAGTTGACATCAGGTTGCTTAGATCTATGTCTATTTGAGTTTAAAGTGTCTCCAAGCACTGTAGTTACCAAGATCCAAATCAGACTCCAGTCAGCTCCCTCAGTGCCTTTGCTCACATTGCAGCTAGTCCCTCAGAGCTGTGTGTGTCCAGTTGGCAGAAGTTCTGCCCAGCTCCTTCCTCTACCGTGGGTGATGCTTCACTCCCACAGACTATGTAAATACTCTTGGACTGGGGAGAGCCAAATTTTCCAACAAAACCGAAGACACAAAAAGAAATTGAGTATCTTGGTCTTTCCCATGTTCTTTGTCAATAAGCTGTTGCCCACCCCACTGAGTAGCCAACATGCACTTCCTTATTTGTCCTTTGCTGCCATTGTACTTATGGGAGCTTTTTTCTTGTCCTTAACATCCTTTGATTATTTCTACTCCAGCTGAGCTTTTGTAGTTTCAATGCTCTACACTTGAGCAATGCCTCTGTTCCCCCAAGTAACTTATCCCTGCTTTTACCTTCTGGTTGATGTGGCTTAATGGTATTTTCAGGTGTCATTTGCTAGACAACATTTTCCTTAGTCAGACTACTCGTTTAAGTACTCTGTGTTTGACTTTAGAACGTAGTTACACTACGTTCAGTGTTCGTAAGTGCAACTATTTTGTTGCACTTATATAGGAAGGATGAATGAATATTCTAGCTAATTCTGTTTTTCAGCCCTTTGTATGCACTGGAAAGATGAACGTGCAGTAGTGCTACGTTGTGGCTATGAACACAGTGTGTATGAGTCCTGTGAATATCCTTTCAGCCTCAGCAAAATTATTGCCAGGATTGTGAAACCCAAGAAGATGGTTGTGAGAGTGCTGGTAGCACAAGAGGCCCTGAGAATGAAACAGCCTGGAAAGAGCACTGGCTGGTCTAGCAGCTCACAGATACCTAGAAGTGGGAGTCCTTTCCCCCAGGACATCTTTTATCCATGGCAAGCTCCTTCTGGTTATCTAAAGAACAGTCAGAAAAAAAGGAAAGAAAGCCTTCAGATGGGTGACTGAGTTAAACTGAGTGATGAATGCTAGGACTGGCACAGGAGAGAAGAGAGAACCATGTGGCTTGAAGCAGGGGAAAAGAAGGGGGAAGAAACTGTCCTCAAATTCTGTTTTTGTGCTTCAGCTACCCAGTTTACTTCAGCAGAATTCCTTGTATATATGCATTAATATTTTGTTGGTTTATACCCAATAACAACATTGTCGCCCTGAGTTTTAGCCTTCTGATGTTTTAGTTTCTATGATAAAGTTTCTCACGAGGTATTCTGTAAACAGGCAGATGTTTTTCTTCACTGTTCCTTTGTTTTTCATTCCTTCTCCTGGGAGGAGAAAGGTTGATGGACTTTTCTATTGACCAGTGTGGTTGGAAAGGTGGTGACCTTTCTTTCCAATCCCTGGCCATTGTCAAAACTCTATATAAATGTATGAACTCATAAAAAGTTCCCTTTTTCTCAGCCTTGCCCTGGTCCAGTGTGGTGGTCTCTCTGCTGTTCGTGTCGCTCTCTATAGTGACGACAACATCAAGCACTTAGGTTGCTTATCTTAGTGACATAAAAGTTAACATAGTTAAAAACACTAAAATTTCTATTACATTAAAAATAATACTTTATAAGAGAAGAGACTTTTTACCCTTGTTTAGTAATGCTGTTCATTTTTATTTATGCTACTGTGTGTTTCATAGGCCATTTATGCTTTCCAGGGTAGCTGCTTCCAACGAGAAGTGGAGATTTCCTTTTTGGCCAGAATGGAATGATGCGGATATCAATGCAGAAAAATGGGAGGCTGGAAAAGCTGGAAAAGAAAAACCTGGAAAAAGTCAAATTTCAGTAAGTTGTGTGACACGTATTATTTCCAATTAATTTTTTGTACGTGTATTTAATACAGTATTTGTCACAACTTCAAAATAATGTGTTACTGATAAATATATTAATTTTCAATCATGTATTTTCAATATGTTTAAGTAATTCCCTACTAAATTACGGTAATAAACCAGTAGTACTGTGCATTGTTTATTTGCTGCTTTTAAATTGAATTGCTAACATATCTGTGTGCGTTAATGTGTGTACATTAATGGTTTAAAAAAAAACAATCCCCAAATCTGTTTTATAGCATAACTAAAACTGGGGATGTGGGAACAGCTGAACTGTTGTAGTATGTCAGGGCACTGTCATACTCCTCAGGACACTGCATTTTTTGTGGGCTCAAAGGTTTGATGCATCCGTCTTTATTATGGCAAAAATGAATGTTGAAGTACTTTCTTTTGTACATTGCAGTTTCTTGACTTGTGAAACACTGTCTGCAGTTCTAGTATGTAAAGTATGATTTGAGGGAATGTTGTCATTTTTCAGCAAGTAAGCACCTGCCAGATGCAGAAAAATTCCAGTTTTCCAAGTTTTGAAAAATTAGAATTAAGTCTCATGGATTTTTACTCCTTCACACTGGTTATCATTGCAGAATGTATGGCTCTTTTATACAGAGTAGTAGTGAACTTATTTCTTAAAGAATTTCTTAAACTCAGCATTTGAAACTGAAATTTAAAATTTCAAATTGAAATAAAATAAATTATTAATTAAATTAATTAAAATAAATAAAATAAATTAAAATGGAAATTGAAATTTAAAATGCATTAAATACCATGCTTTATAATCTATTTTATGTGCAAATTCTGCATTATTATATTTCTTCTGAATGTGTCCTTGTGTACTATGTTTATGTTTCCATATGTATTTCTAGATTATCTTTTTCTTATCACGAGGTTGACTATATTATACTCCTATGGGGCCAAAGTATTGTTCTGAGAGAAGGTTTACATTCTGTCTAGAATACTGCCATTAACTTGTCAAGTGAATAATTTTCCTTTGTGTCCTTCTCCTGTTCCATTACCACATTTGGTGTCTTTGGGCTGTACTCAACGTTTATCTAGCACTAATTTGTTAGGTCTACATTATTATCATACATAAACTTCAAATTAATTATATATGAAAACCTTTCTTCTATTTTAGCACAAGTGTTGTTCTGAGTTGTTTACTGGATTCCTCAGTTCTTCAGCTACAAGTTGTATGAAACATTGCTCCTTTTACATGTCTAAAGGAATTATATGCCAGTGACAGCAGATGAAGTTACAGATCTAAAGTATTTTGTAGTGTGATCTCTTTCTATCCAAGCAGGTATCCAGAATTCAACATGGTATAGGTTATTTCAGTTGGCAACAAAATCAGAAATGTAATCCAGGACCTTTGAGTACACTTGGAACACAGATATGAGCAGTCCTATTTTCTGGTGTGGGTAAAGAAATCAGTCTGAAGTTATCTCTTTCCTTGTAACACTGAAAGTCTTTTACCAACCACCTGTACACAATGGTCTCCCTTAGAGCCATGCGCTGTGTTGCTGAGATTATGCATTTGACCTTGTCTTGGTCTCTCGTGCCCGTTTCTTCCATGTCCTTCCTGTAGAACTTGTGGTTGAGACTCCTGTCCTTAGAGCATGAACCCCTGAGTCTTGGCACTTGTCTCTTATAGCCAACTTAAGTAAAAGATAAGTTAAAACTTGATTTTTCAGCCAAGTTTAGCTAAACCTACAATATTCTTCTTCAAATCATTTTTGTACTGGTAAACTAAAGAAAGGTTGTATCTTTCCAGGTAGGTTTTTTGTTTGTTTGTTTGTTTGTTTTGTTTGGTTTGGTTTTGTTTTTTTTTTACTTTGCACAGTGTCATGTCATTCCCATCTGCCTCCTTTCTCTGGTTTATCTAGTGTTTAAGAGCTAAACTTTCCTGTTATGCCATGAAGTCAGGGTTGGATGTCTCTGAAAGCAGAATATAAACTCTGTTAATACAGTTTTGTATGGTCTAGGCTCCAAGGAATTCTTTAAGCTTTCAGGAAAAAAAAAAAAGTATTCCTAAAACATTCCTTCCCTCCCCTCCTCCCCAGGTTATCTTTTTTCCTTCAGGTACTGAAACAGCTTGTTGCAGATTATTATGTTGAAGGAACTTACACAATGCAAAAAAAAAAAAAAAAAAAAAAAGAGGGGGAAAAGATTATTTGGGAGTCTTTGGTTTGTGTTTGGTTTTTATGCTTTTGTGATGTACTTTGTTTTGTTTTCCTTTAATCATGAAGGACTCAAAGTATCATAGATTTCTGTTCTCGTCAACTCTGTAGAAGATAGAGTGTATCATAGACTGTGAAACACTCACAAATGTATAATATGCCTAAAACCTGTTGAAAATCCAGGCACAAATAAAAGGCATTAGCCACGTAACTAATTAGCTTCTCAGTCAGCACAACCTGTATCGGAGGCATGTACTCATCCTTCATTGTGCCAGTAAGTAAATAGATATCACATATCCTGACACCTTCTGTGCCACATGGAGGATAAGCATCACTTCAAAAATGCAAGTTTGAAAACTGTATGAGCCTCTCTTTTTAATGGGCTAATTCATGCTGTATAATTATAGCTCTCTTTGGTTTCTATAGCAGTGCTAAATGCATGGAATATGATTTTTTTGTGTATTAATAATTGCTTTAGATATATTTACTTTCAGTCTTCAACTTAAAAAGCTATAGAAATAAATCAGTTAGAGAAAGTACATGGGAATAACTTGGTAGAAGAGTAACTGACTTAAAAATTTAAGCTTTTTTTAGAGATCTTTCTGAAAGCGGAAAAGAAAAAGAATAATGGCACATTGACCTCTTAGAAAGTGCAGACCACATAAACTTCTCGGGACACTGTAGGTGGCTTTTGTGCTGCATCTTCATCTTGGGCTTTCGGCTCATTTTGTTCAGTTGTAGATACTATTAGTTCTTTTCTATGCTATTTTGCTTCTTAAGTGAATTATCCTGTCAGCAATATATTATTTTAAAACTCATGGAAGATACAATACTGTAATTATTAAAAGTGGTCCATTTTTGTTCATGTATATTTTATGTAGCCTGGATTTGATGATCCTGAAGGGAAAATAAGGTTGCCAGCATCCTTAAAAGTGCATTCATGGAAACGTCCACAAGAGTTTTTAACAAAAGAGGTAAGAAACAAGCAAGGTCATGATGAAAATATGCTAATTGCCTAACTTGTGAAAAGTAGAGTGAAATTAGCAGAGGAAGTTAGTTCAACAGGTAAAAGGCACTTGACCACACAGTCAGTCCTGTCCTGGAGACAGGTGTACATAGGGGTCAGTGACACGTGTGGCAGCTCACCTGTGCTGTGCACAGGGCTGGGCTGGAAACCCTGGGCACAGGCTGAGCTCACACAGCTGATGGTGATGGAGGAGCCTGCAGGCAGCTCCTGCTCCTTACTGGCAATTACATCACCTGCATCTCCTTGACTTTCTGTAACCACAGCAGCAACTTCTTCAATATCCTTTAATTTTACAACCAGAGTTGTTTTCTTGTAAGAATATCCTTTCATAGCTCATATTGTATTATAGGTCAGTAAAACCAAACTGGATGGGATCTGCACAGAATGCTGCATAGATTAATCAGAGGCCTGCTTGATGCCACAACATGAGTTTCTCAGTGTCTAGAAGGTCATAAGATTACCTATACTAATCCCATTCTTTACAGTTAGCTGTAGTAATAGCAATCTCAATGATATTATACAGAATCTGAGAACCTTTATTAATGGGGTAAGACCACTATGGACCACCACTTCCTGGTGCAAAACATCATGGTAATGTATCCTCCCACATCTGCTTCACTTTTTGACTTCCACGTTAATTTGGAAGACAACTGGACAGAGAGATGCCTTTCTATTCTTATAGATTCCTTTTATTTCTCTATTCTCATTTAAGAATTGCTGTCACAGCAAAAAACTTTCTGTATGTTCCAGCTGAGGCTTCTCTTGAGCAGGTGTCTGAAGTATTCATATTTGTCGAGAAACCATGAACTAACTTTACCAGAACTATAGTACTTTTTTAACTTCAAATATATTTTTCTGGGCTACACAGAGTACATGTCCATGTCTTTGACAGTACTTGTCTGCAAGGTAACCATAACATTTTAAAAATATGCATATTCAGTTTAATTTTAAAAGTATTTGCAGAGAAAATAAACAGCATCCCATTTCAAAGGTTAGTGTTCTCCAATACTGTTACTAATCTAAGGGTTTATGTGATTTACTTCAGATGAAATATTGAAGTTTAAAGCACTTGGACCACCCTTCCAACTTTTTCAGGCTTGTCAGTTTTCCTTTTGTCAGCTTGTCAGTTCCATTTTTTATTAACTAGACACTAAACAGATCTAAGATTAATTTTTAATGGAGGGAGAGGAGGAGGTCAGAGGAGTAATTGACAAGACCAAAAATTTGGATAGTAAGCACTGCCAAAATGCATAAACTGAGTGGAGGTATCTGAAAGATGAGGGCAAGAGAGCTGGCAGCCCAGAAAGTCATGGAAACATCTGTCTCTATTAAAAATAGTATGAAGAAAGCATTTGTTTTCTTTAGGACCTTAATCTTCTAGGATTAAAACTTTGTTGCTTCTTTTGGTCCAATATATGTTGAATCAACAAGCAATGATTACCAGAGATTTTATATAAAAATTTATATAAATGTCAAGCGACAAAAGATTATTAAGAATTATTTGTTACCTGAGATATTTTTAACTAAAAGAAAGCATAAAAAAGCCTATTTACTGTGATAGGCAAAGAATCAAGCAACGAACACCAACATGTGATGAGAGACACAGGTACATTTAGTTCAATAAACTGCAATCCCAGTCTGTTATTACTAAACTGAAAGGAAATGGGCTGTACAAGAAGAAAATAGTCATGAACACAATGTAATGCAGCCAAAGGTTTGGTAAAGTTGCTGTTCAGACAATACCACGAATCTAACTGACCATGAGCAAATAAATCCCTGTGAGCCCTGCTGGGTGGCTAAGGGAATCCCAAAGTATGAGACAGTGTTATGATCATGATTTAGATGCAGAACTGCAAACACCATAAGAAATTGAGGGTGTCTCAATTTACTTATGTGATTATTCAATTTGATACTCTTTAAATCTCCTGGTAAAAAAATAATAATCTTCTAAGAATTCTGAACCTACATTTTAAGGAAGTTTTATTAAGAAATACCAAACCATCTACAAGATGATCACTTGTAGTTTTCAAATGTGTAATGAATGTTTGCTGGGTGTCCAACATTTGCATGTTCACTGCAGTTAAATGCTAATGTTAATTTAATTTTTTTCAGATAATTTGGTTATGGACCTAACTAATTTACTTTCTACTAGGTACCTGTCATAGTCCAAAATGAAACCTCATTTGACCTTGTTTCAGCAAATGAGCACATATTTTGTTGTGAGGTAGGTGGAAATACATTAATGTCCCTTTAAAAGATTTATTTCATTTTTCTTATCTTTCTTGAATTTTTTGAAATTCACTCCGAACTCCTACAAAGAAGAAATAAGTTGTGAGAAATTTTTTAATTGAAAAATTAATGAAGAGGATAAAGTGGCAAGAAATTATCTAGATTATTATAATTAGTGCTTACTTTTTTTAGAATTTGACGAATCAGTGATAAGAGGTTTTCCAAACTTTAAAAAAAAAATATATATGCAGTCTATGAACTAAGGTTAATATGACCTCTGGATAATATTGTCTAAAGAAAAGAGCAAATAAAGGCTATATTAGAAAGGGTTTATGTATTTTATTAAAACTTTCTGGAAGTCCTGGTGGGCCTGTATGTTTGTGCAAATGTCTGTGATCCAGACAGTCTTTTCCATCTCTCCAGAGTTAAATAAATATTTACTGAATTTCTGCAGGTCATGGGAAAATATAAACCAGGTGAAACCAAGGCATCTGAATGCCTTGCTGAATGCAATATTACTTAAAAATTTCTATTTCATCCAGTATGTCAATGCAGACTCAAAATTCAGTGCCAGAGGTATAAGGGAGGAAACACCAGAAGACAGGTCATGTAAATTTTGAAGTCCACAAAACCACTACATTATTTTAGGATAAGTTTCTTAGAGCATCCATAGAATCACTAATTAATTTTAGGTCAGGTTTCTTGTAGTAAAACCTTTTTTTCATTCAATTTTATATAAATTATTGTAACAGTTTGGTAATACTTGTGAAAGTATGCCATACATCAGAAATCTGCCCATTATAAAAACACATGCATAAAGCATGATTAGTAAAAGCTGTTATTTTAAGTCTTAAAAATTACTAAGTACCTTTAATAATTTAGGATTTCTTTTGCTGACTACAAATAATGACTATTGAAGGCAATAGTCACTTTTAGCAGCTGGCTTTTAATAAGCAATTAAGCAAGTGACAACTCACAAGTTCCATAACATAATTTATTTTAAGATCGTATTTCTTAATTTGTCTCTGTTAAATGATGAATACCTTTATTTGTACTGTGCCTTTACTTAGTTTCATGAAGTCTTGTGTTATTGGAGATAGGTATTGTAATGATTTTAAGAGAAGTTGTAACAGTGAAATTAATTTTTCCATTAAACCGTAGCTATATTTTTATGTTACTTTTTTATTTACAACAGGATCTGGTTTTATTCTTTGCTCATTATAACTAGACTTTTTTTTCAAAAATCTGTTACTTGAAAAAGATTTTTTTTCTATTTTTCTCTTGTTTTAGCTAATGAGATGGATTGTAAGTGAAATTTATGCTGTCTGGAGGATATATAATGAGAATTCCTTAAATAGTGAAACACCCACAGTTGTTTGGAAACCTTGGGAACACATTTATGCCTTATGTAAAGCAAACCAGGAACATATACCATTGTACAATAAATTTGGAAAATATGTATTGAAACTTTATTGGATGGTGAGTTGTTTCCTCCAATGATATAAAAATATGATGCAACTAGCATGGGAAATTCTAATAGTTAGTGGACATCTATTTTATTATTGAAAATACATAGATTTTTAGGAGTAGAAAGACTGACAAATTGTTGATGCTTGTTAATTAAAACACCTTTTACAGTTCATGTGATTTTTGTGCAACTTGTGGCTTGATAAATGTGTTATTGCTTGCTAAGGCAATATTTTATTTTTGTGGTTTTGTAGTTTGATGCAAATGCTTAGTAGAGTCAGTCATGTGGCCCACACCTCTGGTGTATTAGGCTAAAAATTTTTTTTTATGTTTAAGTAATTCAGTTGGATGACTTTACAGAGCTATTTCTATCTAAGTGTATTTAAAGATAGATACTTCCTGTGTGAGGACCATTTTCTGAAGATGTACTGGTAAAAGTAAAACATCCCACAGATTTCTAACGATAACAGACAATAACTTCTTAACACATTTGGCTGTCAATAGGGAACACTTAATTGCATATTGAGCCTCATTTTAATAAAGAAATAATGACATATAAAAGAACTGACATCTAAAATTATCTATGTTGTTGGAGTTATTTCAGTTACATTTGTCTTTTGGAAACAGGAAATGTTAAGACCTATAACTAACCCTATTAAACTTCCAGTTGCCCAAATTTGAAAATATTTTTGAGACAGTCAGTTGGAAGCAAAAACTTGAAAGTGACTTTCCCGGTAAGGGGAACACTTATCTGATTTACATGCCTGTGCTTTCCCCATCCCCTACTACTGCCTCCACATGTGGAATAACCTATATTCATATAGAGATGAGTTGCATGAGTTTGAGAAGGCACAAATTGTGTTGTCCAAATTCCTCAGCAGAGGACATTATTCTCTATTCTCTTTTATTAACTAGACTTTTATTTGGAGAATGGCAGACAAGATTATTTTGTGGAATACTAGCTCAGTTTACTAATGAAGTACCTGGTATTGGAGGTATCACTACTTTTTTTTGTGGTTTTTTTGTTGGTTTTTTTTTGGGGGGGTTTTTTTTTTTTTTTACATTTGATCATTTTGTGTTGCTCAGTACAGTGTTTTATAAAATACTATTGTAATGCTTAACAGGAGACTAGCTGCAGTCAATATCCCCAGGTAGGTTTTGGGAAGCAAGGGGGACTGCTTATATCACAAGTATTTTCCAGACTGAGATCTAAAGAGACATTTAAAAAGCTGCTGTCTTAGTTAAGCCTTTTTTTTTAATCATTAGTGTTTCTCAGGCATCTGTCACGGCAGCTGAAGAAACAGCACTGAATGCATGCACATAATGTACTACACATATGAAAGGAAATATATTTGGAAATAGCAGCAATTAGATTAATCTATGAAACAAATAAGTCAGAGCAGAAATAAAATGCTATGAATGCTGTTTCCATGCTTCTCATATATTATGTGAGAACTTCTTTTAAAGCCATCTGTGATGTAAATCAAGTTACGGTAGAATTAGGTTCTTGGGAAAATATTAAAATTTCTTACATACTCTTCACTTGTCAGCCTACAAACTAATTTTTTTCTTTCTACTTTCTTCCCCTTCCCCTGTCACAGGGGTGTTGGAGAAAGATCATTGTGGATGACACTATGCCTTTCAGTGAAGAGGAGAATTTGTTATTACCAGCTACAACCTGCCGAAATGAACTTTGGCCAATGTTGCTGTCCAAAGCTATCATTAAGTTAGCAAATACTAGGTATGTTTTGTCATCTCACTTTTGGTTTGTTTTGTGAAGTCACGTGGTAATAGCAAAAAGTTGATTTAGTATCCATAGGAAATATATTTTGCTAAATTTTTGTAATGACAATTCTACACTTCCAAAAGCTGACACTGTAAATCAGTAAAACAAAATCCTCTACAGCTACAGAAGGTGCAAGGTTTCCTTTTTAGATGTGTGTAAATTTATTCACAGAAAACTTGCAAAGAAACTGGAGTACTCTCGTTATTTACTTGATTTGTTTGACATTATTTCTGAGAATTTCATATGTGGCTTTCTGCTAAACAGAAGTACCTGTGAAATCTTAATGAAATTGTTATTGTCCACCTTGACCAGTATTGACTCAACCAATACAGAGAGTAGAGTTTTGTGAGCTGCTTTTGATCCCTTTGCTACAGTTGTGCTGTTGTATACAGTGATCTACTTCCCTGGAACTGACCAGAAAAGTAGAAAGTGGCCCATGATGCAGTAATTGACAATTATGGCTGCAGGTTCCTATGAAATGAGCAATGAACACCAAGAGTTTAAATGAATAAACTTGAGAAAACACTCATCTGGGTAGTGAAGCTTCCCTATTCTCGTCATATCAAGTTATGTTTGTCAGAGGAGGCATCTCAAGTATGTTTACACAGGCTAAGGAGGTGCCTGGAGCTGCCTGTTAGGAAACTGTTTGCAGGAATGTGATTGAAATACTGCATTTCTCCAGAGGACAACGGTGCTGGCATACAAGTGCTGGCATCTTTGGCCTTAGTCCTCTCAGGAAACCTCTCCAGAGAGCAGCACTGTCAGTTTGAAAGAGTGAACTTTGCTACAGTGGAAGTAGAACCAGCTTGTTCAGAATAACCTGGGAGCTAGAGAAGCTGCTTAGGAAATGGAAGTTGTAGAATCATAACCCTGTTTTAGCACAAAGGATTTCCAAGCTTGCAACTGTGTGCAAGTATACATAGTATGCTTGCTAACAAAGTTGAAAACAATGCCATTGTACACTAAAGTAATGGACCTGATGCAAAGGCTTTGACTTTGTAGGGGAATACTCAGCAGTGGTTTCGAAAACTCCTAAAATTGCAATTAATGACTTGTTTTTCATCAAACTCTTCTGTGTATGGACTGACTTCTAGAGAAGGCAATGTAGACTACAGAGTTTACTGCAGTTGGTTACATTATAATTGTAAAAAGTCTGCTTTTGTCTTCTAGTATATGTGAAACTGGGAAACGAGAAATGGAGGAATTCACAGTTTTACAAACACTGACTGGATGGATACCAGAAGTTATTCCTCTCCAGTAAGTTATTTTGTTAAACAATTTATGTATTAGCTGTTTAATATTTAATTCTATAAAGCATTATGAAAAATAAAGCTGAGCCCTAAAAGTCCTTCACCATCAATTTTGGAAAGTGAATGGTTTATAATTCAGGCACTTGGGAAGTGTACCTTTGAGAAATGCAATTTTATTTTGTTTTTCTAAGTCATACAGTTTCTTGTAAAGCTACTTATCATGCTGATGCCTATTCTTTATAAAATTAATATAACTAATATTAAACAGTGTGATGAAAACAAGGTTAGAGGAATCTGCTTCATTTAGTATGCAGTTACAAAATGTCTGCTGATAATAATAATTTTATATCTGAATATACCATAGAAAGTGTATGTCATGAATTTGGAAGTAATCAATGTCAGCTAGTCTGGTGTCTCCACCCTTTAAATTCTAACAGTTGTCAGACTTCTAGTTTCAAGCAAAAATAGTGTTTCCCTACAATAACATTTTTCTTATTTCCTATGTGTTTTATGTTCATTTTGGTTTTTAAAGAAAGACATTCAGCTTTGACTTTTCAGCTTAACATTCTTTTTACTAAATGAATTACCTGGATATTGATACTAAATATTTAGACTTTTTCATTTGAATTACACCTTTTTTGACTTTTGATATATACATTCAAAGGAATATATAGATAAAAATAGTTACGGTTTATATACAATTTACTTAGATATAGTTGTTTATAAACATATTTCACTATTAAATAATTTCAGTCAAAGAATATTGTATTCCATTTTTCAGTAATTTTTATGTCTTAAGCTATGCTTGCAATTTTGTTTTTTGATAAATTTGTGTCCTAAAGTAGTGTCTATGTAGCTCACGGACTTAAAAATCTAAGTAGCCCAAATTTTATTTCTTTCTATAGTTAGTTTTAGAACTTCAACAGCAAAACCAGTATTCACTTACTATAAATATGTTATATCTTGGAATATTAAAATGTAAATACTACAGAGTCTTTGAAACAGTAGTATAAGATTACTTTAGCTCATTTTACAATCACTTACTTTTTTTTTTTTTTTTAAGTTGAATGCAGTTAGCTTACATGAAGCTCATTCATGATCCTGTTTGAGATTATTTCTGGAATCACTGAGTTTCTGTGGAAGGCCAACATGACTGCAACTGTTCTGTCCTATGAAAAACTTTCCAATTTGGTAGTGCCTTTGGAAAGCTTTTGAATATACAGAGCTAGAATCACAGTATTACATGGTGCAGTTGTAAAGTAGTCTGCAAGTTTCTCTGCCACAACTTGTATCTGCTAAAAATCTTGAGAAAGGGTGCTTAGTTTGCATGCATCTCTAACTACCATCTTTTTTTATGGGTCTTTCCATAAGCTTTCACAACAAATATTTCTGATACAGAGTGTGTTCTATCTAGTAAAATAACCCAGTAGCATTTTTTAGAATTGGACTGTCAGTTGGACTGTCAGTGCTGTAGTGCTGTCTAAATGAAAACCACACTTTCTTCTCTTATTGGAAATATCCCTACCATTGACATATATGTTTGTGTTTTCTCTTAAAGCTCTGGGTACTTGGACAAAGTCTGGGGCTTTTTGAAAGAGATTGTGCCAGAATTCAAGTTGCCAGAGAAGAAGGCTCCAGAACCTGAGATTACTCAGGATGACACAAAACCTGAAGAGGCCGGGGTCTCTTCAGAGTTAAAAAGTGAACTCTCACCTACGAGTAAGCCACCAGATACAGCTGAGAGAGCAGAGACAACCAGTAACATTACCAAAGGTCTGTAATTTTACATAGTCTAATTTTTTTAGGCCAAGCATAAATAAGGTTAACATCATCTCTGTTTCATATAAGTATATTTTGCATTTATTGCCACATAGAACTCTGTGGGTTTGTTGTTTCACTGAACATCTTGCAATGACGTATATTCAAAATAATTTTGTTTTAGCTATAGATCTCATTACAAGCAGTACTAGTGTTTTATTTTATAAAAATAGCTTCACTTTTCTGGCAGAGATTTTTTTCAGTTCCATGTCACAGCCATTTCTTTATAGTCTGGTTCCTTGCAAAGAGATCCCAATCAGAGAGGTTACAGTTTTTCCAAAGGCAACACTGCTCTGACCATTAATTATACATTTCATAATGGGTGTTGTAAAGTGTGATTACCACAGAGTTATGACAAATATGTTCTAACATCTTCCCTGCATTTTTATTTATTGCAACTTTTTGTTTATGCTGTTAGATATAGGGAATAATTTTCTTCCAGAGCTGCTAATCCTATTTACATTTAAATGAAGAAATTTAGATTTAGAAACTTGTTTGTTCCAGTATATTTTTCTTCATTGTTTTTAATTGAGACTGAGTTTTCTTAGTTGCTGTTTTTAACTTGAAGATATGGGTGCAATTTCACAACACTTCTCATGCCTTTAGAGAGTACAAATCACATGCTAAAATTTCTATTTCTTCCTAGATTTTTGGAAAAATCATTGACTTCCTCACTTTGAATCCCAAATACTATGTCCCAAAGTCAAAAGTGTTACAAAAGTCTTAGAAGTTACCTGGTTGAGGTAGTATTCTCTCTTTTTAGGAAATTCTGCTATCATTTTGACCCAGCCATCAGTGTGGTAGATATTTTAGAGTTTGGAATGGACATGTCACTGGGAACAGCACTGTTGTTCATCCACCAGGGTGCTGTCAGGGTGCTGTTTTTCCCAGAAAACTAAGTAAATTTAATCCTGCCTAAAACTTAAAAATTCATTAGTAACTGAAATAGCTAAGAATCAGGGAACCATTGTGTCCGATACAGCTCTGTTATCTCCAATTCTGAGGCTAAAAGCTTTGTTCAGATGTTCTGTTGATGTTTGGGATTAATGTTTGGATGACACAAAGCCATCCATGTCACCATGAGGAATAAGGACCTGGGAATCCTGGTGGACAACAAGCCGTCCCCAAGTCAGCAGTGTGCCCTGGGGATCAAGAAGGCCAATGAAGTCCTGGGATACATTAGGAAAAGCATTGCCATCTGGTCGAGGGAGCTGATCCTGCCCATTTACTGAGTTTACTGCATCTGGAGTGCTGTGTCCAATCCTGGGCTCTTCAGCACATTACAGACATGGAGCTCCTGAGTGAGTCCAGCAGAGAGGGCAATGAAGATGACTGGGAGACTGGAGCATCTCTAATGAGGAAAGGCTGAGGAAGCTGGGCCTGTTCAGCTTTGAGAAGAGACAACTGAGAGGGGACCGCATCAATGTGTGTAAGTGTCTGAAAGGTGGGTTCCAGGACAGTGAAACCAGGCTCTGCTGCATGGTGCTGAACAATAGGAAAAGAGGCAATGGGCAGAAACCGGTGCACAGGAAGCTCCACCTGAACATGAGGAAGAACTTTATTAGTGTGAGTCACTGAGCAGTGGAACACATTGCCCAGAGAGGTTGTAGATTCTCCCTCACTCGGAATGGTTTTGACCTAGAGATGTTCAAGAACTGTCTGGATGCAATCCTGTGCCATGTACTCTAGTATGACCCTGGTGGATCAGGCAGGTTGAACCAGATGACCCACTGTAGTCCTTTTCAACCTGAACCATTCTGTGATTTCTGTGAGGCTGTGTTGTGCAGTTGACACGAAGGAAGGAAGGAATGCCATCCAAAAGGACTTGGACAAACTTAAGAATTGGACCCATGAGAATCTAATGAGGTTCAGAAAGTCCAAGTGCAAAGTGCTGCACCTGGATTGAGGCCATCTGAGGCATGAGTACAGACTGGAAGAAGAACTGAGAGCAGCCCTGTGGAGAAGGACATGGGGGATCTGGTGGATGAGAGGCAGTACATGAGCCAACAGTGTGTCTCACAGCCCAGAAAGGCACTTGTATCCTAGGCTGCATCCGAAGCAGTGTGGCCAGCAGGATGAGGAAGGTGAGTCTCACCCTCTATTCTGCTCTTGTAAGACCCCAACCTGCAGTGCAGCCTCCAGCTCTGGGGTCCCAGCACAAGAAAGATATGGACCTAATGGAACGAGTCCAGAGGAGGGCCACTAAGATGATCAGAGGGCTGGAGAACCTTTCCTATGAAGGCAGTCAGAGAGCTGGGACTGTTCAGCCTAGAGAAGAGAAGGCTTCAGGGAGACCTTATGGCACTTTCCAGTACCTCAAGGGGGCCTACCAGAGAGCTGGAGTGGGACTTTTTACAAAGGCATGTAGTGATAGAACAAGGGTGAATGGCTTTAAACTCACAGAGGGCAGATTCAGATTGAATATTAGAAGGAAATCCTTTCTGAGGGTAGTGAGCTCCTGATGCAGGTTCCCCAAAGAAGTTCTGGTTGCCCAATCCCTGGAAGTGGTCAAGGCCAGGATGGGACTTTGAGCAACCTGCTCTGATGGAAGGTGTCCCTGCCCACAGCAGGGAGGTTGGAACTAGATGATCTTTAAAGTCCTTTCTAACCTAAGCTGTTCCACGATTTTTTTTTTTTTTTAATACAGTGATTTCTTACATTGGTAGCAAGGACATTAGAGTTGTGCAATAACTATAAAGTGGGACCAAAGCCTTCCTGGCTCCTTCTCAGTAAATCTTCATTTACATTTTAAGGGCTTTTTATTTTATTTATTTTAATTAAATTACATTAGTTTTTTATTGTATCTCA
Source organism: Dicaeum eximium (assembly GCA_013396995.1). Taxonomy (NCBI): domain Eukaryota; kingdom Metazoa; phylum Chordata; class Aves; order Passeriformes; family Dicaeidae; genus Dicaeum; species Dicaeum eximium. Next base: position 2,432,676 of record VWZP01005411.1, on the reverse strand, counting down.
ACTCTTGACTTGAAAGAGCCATTGTGGTTGATTGTTTTTAAAATTTATCTGAAATCTTATTAAAGCATTTGCACTGTATGACATTTGATGACTGAAAGCTTTTATCTGAGAAAGAAAAATATTTCATCTTTATTTTGCTTAATAGAAAAAGCAGAGCAGAAAAAAGTAGGAAAGAAAAAAAAAGGAGGAGAGAAAGAAAAAGGCAAGGGAGCACATCAGTCTCCAGAAAGGTTGGCAAAAGCCCAAGGCCTTCAGGACTTAACTGAAAGTAAGTCCTGTTGTTTTGAAGGTAAAAAGATAGACAAGAGTTATATGTAAAGCAAAAGCCTTTAATTTAGTTTTAAACTTAACTGCGGGGAGGTGATATTTACTTTTTTGTTGTTTAAATTGTAGTTATTTATAGCTCACATTACCCACTGAAGTAATTCTAACCTAATCTGCAACATAGATTAAGAATAGTATATTGCAGTACTTTGTTTTAGTGGCAAACTGTCTTGTTCTGTGATTAAAAACCAACAATCCTTCCTCTTTTGTAATTTATTTGTTCAATATCCGCTTTATATACAAAATTGCAATTGGAAAAAGCGGGAATGCTTCAATGTCAAAGGGCAGGGGAGCTGGCAGGGGGATGGGGATGGACATAAATATTCGTTAGAATTCACTCCATTATGTAAATTTTTTTTTAAAAGCTTCGCCCAGGAAAAATATAGGGATGAATTTAATTCCTGTATTGATATATTCATAAGAGCATAAAAATTAAGTAAATCCTTGCTTTGTGCATTAATATTTAATGTCCAAAAAAACCAAACTGAAAACCTCAAGAAAATCCATTTTAAACAAACCACAAGTAAATACTAATCAGACAGCTAAACAATAAACTAAGATATTTCAAATTTACTAGCATAAACTACAGAAGATCTTTACAAATGTACAATAAGCTTATATCCTCTTGGCTTTGCTTATGTTTGGATATATGTGGCATTTCCATGTGACTATCAGCAAAACCCAGTTATTAACTGGAATAATTTGCTGTTGCAAATCAGTTGGTGAGAATAAGTATAACATCTTCCTAATGGAAATAACTGCAAAGTGAAAATGAAATTAACTACATAAATGGTATTCCTGCTTCTTGAATTGAATCCTGATTAAAATTAGTGATTTAAATGATTTTAAACTACAGCAAACCAAGATTGTGTTTCTCATCAGCAAATATATTTATTTAAATTCCTACCTTACATACCACTAAATGAGTTAAACAGCAGTTCATTTTAAAATATATTGCAGGAATGTAGTTTGCTTTAGTGTAGCAGGTGTGGAATAGGAAATGAGGTGTTTCATGTGAATATAAGTAATGTGGCTAACCAGTACTCACTAGTACGTGATGGAGAAAAGAAAGCAAAAGGTAAGCAAAAGGATCCAAGATATGTATTCTAGAAATTGTGCAAAATGAGTGAAAGAGCATTAAAAAAAAAGAGGCAGTGCTTCCATGTGAAAAATGACATGATATTTAGATCTTTATTCTGCCACTTAAAGCATAATTTATGCTTTTTTCTGAAAGACAGTTAGTGTCCTGTGAAGAAGTTATTTAGAAAGATTATTAATTCAGGGCTCAAGTACACTGATCAGCAAACTCTTTTATCCTAAGTTTGAACCAGAAAAGACTGTTGGAGAAGAGTAAGAGGTAGGTATCTCTATAGTAACAGAGCAAATATAAAATTATTAGACTGAAAGGAAAAAAAAAAGTAATTGAAGTTTGAAATAATACTGAATTACAATGCATTTTTGTTGTGAGAGTGTAGACAAAGGAGGGAAATCTTTCAGCTTTCTAAGACACATGGTCTGCAGAGTGGCCCAGGACAGTAGAACCATTGTTGTGCTTAAAATAACATCTGAAACTATGTCTTGATTCAAAGTCAGACTCCTGAGGCAGTAGTTGTAAAAAGTTCCTGAATTATTCTGATGGAATTTTGTAACAGTGATTTGACTTATGCAGCAACTTTTTTTTTTTCTTTTTTTCTCATTTGAAGTGATTTTCAAGTGTTTAATTCCCAGCATGATAAAACTGCTTATTTCCCTGCTGCAGGCTTTCACTCTACCTGTTGACTTCAAGGAAATTTTTCTTCTTTGTGATAAGTATGGACTACTTTAAAGAGATATTTAACTACTCCAGATATTATTTATATTTGACTTTTAAAATGGCAAAACCTTCTGTATTCATTGCACTATATATTCATGACTGTGTTATTCATGACACATTGAAGTACCAGTTACTTCTAAATACTTGGAAACTTCTCTTACAGGCTTTGGATTTTGTGTGGGCTATAATGTTGTTGTGAATTGATGCTGTCTGGCAGCTAAGTCACCATCCATCCACCTGGTCACTCCCCACAGTGGGATGGGGCAGAGGATGAGGACTGAACCCTTTGCCCACCCCAGTGTTCTTGCCAGGTAGTGGAGTGGGAAACAGAAGATGTATTGGTGTGTGAGCTTAGCTCAGCGGTCACTGACGTACTGGTGTGTTACCCGCAAGGTTTTGGTCACGTATCTAAAACAGCTCCACGAGGGCTGCCCTGATAAAAGCTCAATCCCAGCCAGATCCAATACAAACATACACAATTTTGAACCACTTGCACAGTCAGACCAATGCCTGCTGCACCCCACAAACACAGTGTAAGTAACAGGATCATTGAAGCATTGAACTTGTTTCTCTATTCATCCAATTATGTGGATCCAGCTGAATAACAAGCCCTTGACATGGTCAGGCTGAACTCTTCCTGATAGCAACCAACTTTGTCTTAGATAAAGGCCTTATCAGTCAGCCAGTCTTTGGGAAGTTTTGGCAGACAATTCATATGTTCCTACTGACCCATTTTAGCATACAAATCTGCACTTTTCCACTCAGAAGCTTTTTCTTCTGGTAACAAACCTTTCATACCTAGGATATCCCCTTGTTTTATGAGCAGTTTTTACAATTAAATGAAATTATATGATATGATATGAGGTACTGTGAGGTACTGAAGTGATGCAGGATCCCCAGGCAGGTGCAAAGGAGAGGTGCTTTATTGTAAAAAACAGGCATTTCTTTATGCAGTCAGGCCTTTATGAGTTACATACTTCAGCCAACCACCACGCACCACGATGTGAACACAAGATGGTGGCATAACTTGTTTTTCTATCTCTAACTCAGCTGAGTCACTTTCCCATAGTCCTTTTCTGATTAGCTAAAGGAGCAGGCCTGAGCCATGATTTTACAAGGCCTTCCCTTTGTAAGTTTTTATCTATATGCAACAAGTCAGTCACCTTGTTCCTATAAAGAATCACCACTTTGCTTTTATTCAGGTTTCCAAACTACTGAGTTTCTTAATAATTTCTGAACTACTGGAAAGGAAACACAGTTTCCAGTTGAAAGGGCACTAGCTAGGAATTTGGGAGTTTGTTCTACAAATCAACCATATATTTTGCTCATCTTATTGTGCCTTGATACAAATTCTGTAATTAAACAATATTTTGTTTAGACAAAATAATTAGACAATATTTTCTGTGTCACAGAAGTGTTGAGATTATTATACTTAGAAGTTTTTGAAATCAAACAAGTAGATCTGTTATCATCAGAATCAATGAGATAAACATCACATAATTGTAATGTTCTTATAATTTTTCTTTTACCTATTCAAGAGTTTTCCATTACAAGATGGATTGAAGCCTAATATTTTGGTTTTTCAAGTGTGTATCACCATTCTGCAATATTTATGTCAATTCTGAAGAGCACAGAGGTTATTTTTCTGAAAACTAAAAATACATTCCAATAGGCAAAGCTAATCCATGTCTATCACAACAGCAGAAGTTAACATCTGAGCTGCACACCTGATGGTCAGGACATTGAAAGCCAACTGATGTGTTTTCATAGAATGGTTTGGGTTGGAAGGGACCGTAAGTATCATCTAGTTCCAGCCCTCTGCCATGGGCAGGGACATCTTCTGCTAGGCCAGATTGCTCACAGCCCCCCCATGCAACCTGGCCTGGAACACATCCAGGGATGGGGCATCCACAGCTTCTCTCAGCAACCTATTCTGGTGCTTCGAGATCCTCACAGTAAAGATTTTCCTTTTTACATCTAAGCCAGCCCTCTTTCAGAGGGGTCAGTTAAAACAATTGCCCCTTGTTCTATCACTTCATGACCTGAAGAATCACTCTTCAGCTTTCTTGTAAGCTCCTATTTGGATACTGGAAGGCTACTCTAAGATCTCCCTGGAGTCTTCTCTAATCCAGGCTGAACAACACAAACTTTTTCAGCCCTTCTTCATAGGAGAGGTTCTCAAGCCCTCAGATCACCTTTGTGGTCCTTATCTGGCATAATTAGTCCTTGCAAAGTTAGACTACACCATTAGCTCTTGTTTGATAGATAAATATTTAAAAGAAACATTAAGAGTGAGAAAATTCTTTGCAAGTCATATGCAAAACATATGAGAAACAAATACAAACGTTAAGATCTATTAAAACCAACAATTTTAATTCCTGGCTTTTCTTTTTAAGTGGTTGGATATGTATTTTCCATGGATCAGTTAAAATCTCACTTTCCCTTCTCGAAGGCACTGAAGCATTTGTTCGGGTTGTTTAGTACTCATTCTCTGTAAGTGAATTTGCAAAGCTGCAAGTGTGAAACATAAGTAGCTACATGGGTTCAGAATTTTGTAACAAAGCACTGCAGAATTCTTATATCCACACCGATGGATAGAAATAATAGGATTTGCTGAATCAGTTTTGTTGTACTATGTATTACAACATTTTTCAACTATAAGTGCAATTTTGTCAAGGTTATCAGTTTTAACCAGTTTTTCCAAACGCTGAATCCACACTAATCATCATTATACTTGGTGCCAGATAATTTGCATACATCATCCTCATTTTTTGTATAGTGAAAAAAGATCAAATAATATGTAATTTTTAAAGCTACGGGCATAATGTACTAGTATTGTAATAGTATTATTAAAGTGGATATGATGTGCCTGGTTAATAATTTGCATGCTCTAATAATTTGTTCGTTGCTGTTTATTGTCTGCCTTGCAGACATTTTATTTCACAACCCATCTGGACTGAGTATGGCAGCTTTATATTCCACCTGGTATTTGATTAAATACTTTCATTTGAGGAATACCTCTCACATGCAATGAGGTCGGTATGCCTTGTGGCACATATTGTTCTGTAATGTGCAGGACATCATAGCTAATATTGCTGTGTTTGTAATAGATCAGATATCTTGGTAAGCACTGAGATTGAAGTTAATTTTAGCCTTGCTTTTGAATGAGTGGAAACCCACAACTAACACAAGAGCTATAGGTAACACAGGAATCATAAATATGCAGTGAGAAAAATTAAGAATCCATTGGGAAGTAAAACTCTTAGTTACCTTTAACTTATATTCAACTGAGTAATTGAATTCCTGCAAGAATATTTAAGATGCAAAATATTGTACTTTGAGAATAAAATGTTGCATATCCTCTAAATAAATAGATTCTAGGTCTGATAAAACATATTTTACAGACACTTGCCTATTTTTATGCAGATAGCCTTGTTTTATTTCATTTCTCAGAAAATACCTTTTCTTAGTGCAACTTCCAGTTGAATACTAAACATAGGAAGCAATTATTCTGTATTTGAGGTGAAGCTGAAGGGAGCAGTGACAGACACAGATAATTTGTTTTGGACTGTTAGATGGGGATAGAATCATAGAATCATTTAGGTTTGAAAAGACGTCTAAGTTCATTGAATCCAGGTGTTAACCTGTACTGCCAAGCCCACCACTAAACCATGTTCCTAAGTGCCACATCTATATATCTTTTAACTACCTCCTGGAAGGATGGCTCAACCACTTCCTTGGGCAGCCTGTTCCAATGATTAGCAGCTCTTTCTGTGAAGAATTTTTTCCTAAACAACATTCTGGTGAAAAACAGGTGTCACAACCTGTGTACTGAAATCTTGTCTCTAAGTTTTCTGAGATTACTAAGGAAAAGTAGAGAGAAATAGATATGTTTCTTTTTGAGATGTCTTTTTGGTAAAACTGGAGATGCATATTTCAAGTATTATGTTTTAGACTTGTAATTTCCTTTCAGCATGAATGAACTGACTGTCAGACATCCTTGGCTTCTCTTCATCATTCAGGAATTAGTAAAGGTGTCTTTCACAGATGAGTAGGAGATGATAGTATGGTTGCCTAGTGCAACACGTTTCTGGGGTTAACAAAGTTAATGTGCCCCTGTTTCTATTCCTTGCCTATAGCAGCATTACAGGCAAACAAGTTTCTATAATGGGGGACAAGAGCTTCATACTTTCAGAGGCAGCCATCATTACCTCCATTTTTTCATCTACTTGACTGAAGTGAGAGCAGTGACCCTGGTTTACAGGCACTGTGTTTCTCAAATTATTTATCTTAATCTCCATATCCTTGGCATCAGTGGCCAGAGCTCTGGCTTTGGATCCTTTTGTTGGCAAGATCAAATTTTACCTTCACTGGTGAGAAGCATTTAAATAGTACTGACTGTTCAGGATGTTTTTTAATTCATCTACACAGATTATGTGTATTGTTTTCTTTATGCTAATATCTACTAGTTTTAAAATTTAAAGTAAAACAAAAAAAAAAAATTGAAAGCTACCTCTGACCTATGTCATATTTTTGTATTGTATTTTCTCTTACTCATTTATGTAAAATAAGCAAAATATGCAAATGCTGTTGATTTAAATGAGGTGGTTTCTTCCATCCATGGCTTCTTTTTGAAGTGCGTTACAATGAGCTCTTCTTTTGAATAAAACAACAGTCAGACAAAGAAAATAGTAATAAAAATAAGGCAGAGAAAGCACAGTAATTTAGTGTGAGAGAGAGCTACATTTTTTTACTATTTACCTTGTTCTAAAGCATTTTGGTGTTTTCTATGTAGACCCACCCATACCAACCCAGCCAGAAATGGTCGTGTACGCTGGCTGTATACCGCTGCATTTGTTCGAAGAGGATATTTTTTTATTGACACGAATGGTAAGATTCTGTGCTCTCAGGACAGGAAAGCATTACTTACTTTATTATCAGAGTGTTTAATTTTGTTGCAACAAGGTTGTAACAAAAAGAATACAATTAGCAGAGTGAAACAGTCACTAGATGTTGACTATCAGTTAAATTTATATTTTGGTACTTCTGTATTCTGAACATGCATTTTCCTGCCAAAGCCTGCTGGTTTTACTCAGTTTTCCTCCACTTTCGTCAGGGTCCTAGAAGCTGAAGTCTCTTGGGGGAGACTAGATGTGGACTAGAAAATGTGTCATGATGAATGGAAAGACTAATTATTTTAAGGGCTACTTGAAAAACATAAATTTTAATTTTTTGAAGACTACAGTTAAGACAGCCTGATATACATTTTCTAGTATGTTTCTTGTTATATAAGAAATAGCATTTTTATATCAATTTCTATCACTAGTGTTGTAACTGATGAAAGCAGCTGGAAGAGTGCAGCACTTAATGCAACTGGGGTAAAAACAACACTTAAATTTCGACTTAGTCACTCACACTCCTCAGAAAGCTTTTTATAATGCCAGAGCAGGCTTTTTTGAGTTGATTTTTAATTAGGTTTCCTTTTTTTTGTACATTTAAATTATATCTATCATAATCAGATAATTTCATTTTAAGCTGCCTTCTCAGGAAGCTGGTAAGCTTCATAAAGTAATGAAATCTCCAGAAATGTTTTGCAGGTGTTATGCTTTAGTGCACTTAATTCTTGAGCTATTTTCCTGTTAAAAATTGTGCTATGTATTTTATGCCATTTTGAAGATTAACTTGTTATCTGTGATATTGTTTTAATTTAAGGTCTCATCAATATTGTCTCTTTGCTAATAATAAGTAATACTAGTCATCAAAAAGCAAAGTGTAAGCGAGGACATTGGCTTATATATTTCCTGCCACCCAAGACCCTGAGTGTCAAACTTGACTACAGTCTGTTGGGATATAGAGATTACTGAAAAAGGGGCATGGCAAACCATGGCAAAATAGGATGAGACAGATGAATCTATATGTCTAAACTAGTATTTTAGTAAAGACTTGATAGAAAAATGGAAGTTGACAGAAATTAAATATAGAAGTGTAGAGGATTTCTTATGGATAAAAACCCCACCATTTTCAAGCTGTATTCAAGGGCTGAGACAAACTACATTGATTGAAATAAAGTTTAGAAAATTAATTTACTGGGATAGGAGTTGCTCCTTAAAATTGCAGAAAATTTTGTCATTGACTGCAGTTGTGCCAGAATTTCCCTCCTGAATTTTTGCAGTATCCCTTTAGCGTTACTTTCTAGTATGGATTTCCTTGGATTGCTGTGGCTTGAATTTGTCTTAGTTTGCTCAAATAAAATGAAAAAAAAAAAAAAATCAGTAATTGAGTCATACAAGTGTGTAGTGTACTCAACAGATAAATTCTCCTTTATGACACCTAACTGGTTATCTTCAAAATCCTTTCCAGTCTTGGATATTTTAACTGGCATTTTTAATTTAAACTGTTCCCCTCTCTTCAACTAACTGACAACCACAACAACATTCTTCTCTACAGAGTTCATAAATACATAACTGAAGGAACATTTTAAAATTAGTAGAAACAATCAGACACTTGCTGATGAGTATGTTAAAGAAATAAGTTATTATTAAGGTGATTTATTTAGCATGTAAAAGAAAGTGTGCTTTTAAAATTAAAAGGATGTACAAATCTTGTAACAGAACTTTCAGTTGTGATGTTAAGTACTGGACTATTATTATTTTAGTGGGAAGAGCACCACTCAATGTCCACATCTAAAATTGCTCTTAAGTCTGTTCCTAAGGGCTTTGGTATACAGGTCAACTAAAATGTCTTTAATGTGTTTTATAAACGAGCCATCAAATAAAATGCTTAGCTTTAATGATGTGTTGGTTCAAAGCAATACCTTACAGAGTTTTTACAAATTACCTAAAACACCAATAGATTTTAGAATTCTACCACTTTATAAATTCAGCATGAAGTAAGGACTCTTTCCCTCAGTATTTTTAAGTATGATTATTTAAAAGAAACTATTGTGCCTATTGCTTTCATACATATTCATTCTCTTCACTTGTATGTTGTGATTATATAAATAAGTTAAAATAAGTGATGAATCTATTACGAAAAGTAAATATATGTAAACACTTCTAAGTATGGTTTTTTGTGCTGAATATCAAATTCTAATCAATATGTATTTGGAAAGTCTTGTCAGTGGACTATATTAATTTCATTTGTTATACAAGCTGTTAGATTCCTTTGTGTGCATACTGTTCTTGTTAGACAGATTTAAAGAGAAAGAAGACCTGACCCAGTCAGTGTATCCTTCCGTGTTCCATAGGCTGATTCTTCAGAGAAGATGAGGCAATATGGGCTTTCCCATATATACAGCCATCCTGTCCTGATCACTAGAACTAGGTCCTGTCCTCTGGTAGCACCGCCAGAACCACCACCACTTCCTACCTGGAAGCTTATCCGTCAGAAAAAGAAAGTTGAAATAACATCTGAACCCCAAGGTTTGTCTACTAAAAACTCCAAAATAAATTTGTAATTACATTTTAATTATTTCAGGACCATACTTATAATCTGTTAGCTTAATTTCAATTCAACTCAATTTTGTATTACTTCCTCTTAGCCATATTTCCTACATGCTTTGAGAAGTGTCTTAATTTATGTTGAAAAAAGCACTCTAGTGGAGCGAATGAAGAGGGGATGTTATGAAAGTTACACAGAAGCTCTCTGATGCAGAGCCATGAAAGCTTCTGAACACCTCTTAAAAATTTAAAGTATATGACTAGTCCTGCTGCATCAACTCATGGTTTTGGAGTAATTATTTTTCTACGGTTTCTCTATACTGCAGAATGGAGTTATATGCATGATATGAGATAGGTTGAGCATGAAAGTGTTACAGGCAGACTAGCAAAGTATGCTGGGATAAGAAATAGAGGAAATTGGCGAAGGCAAAAAGTGCTGCCATAGTTGTTTTGAGCTACTCTGGACAACCTTACATATAAGTTAGGTACAATTTAATACCTTGCAGGCTGAGAATCAGAGTGTAAAGCATTTCATTTTGCATGATATGTCACCTAGAACCACCCCTGTTTTTTCTGTTCCATTCAAGTGCATGGGATGATACTTGGAAAATTAGTTGGGGTGAAAAATCCCCATTGGCAATTATTTCTCAACATGAATACTATTAAATACTTTTATGAATGTCATATTTAACAAGTTGCTTTTTTTCCCAGAGCCCGTGGTAGAGAAACCTGAAAAACATGTTGAGATCGCTAGCCTATTTTTAAAATACAAATTGGATATTATCACAATACCAACAGACACGTAAGTATATAATGTAGTTTCAGCATTAGCATTGTGAAAGTGCACCGTGAAAGTGCAATGGCTTATCTTTACTTGTGTCACAGGGGAAAAAACTGCTCAGATCATGTCTGAAGCACATCAGGACAAAGCACTCTGTTGATGTATTAGCATCACATAATTAATCAGCTATCAGTGAATTGTACATTTAGCATCAATATTGGCAATACAACAGTTAAATTTGTATACTAGACGCTTACAAAAAGCTAATAAACACCTGAAAACTTCTGAAAACCTTCCTGTAGCTAATGCCAAGAAGTTCTAATCAGGCACACAGATGCATACATATGCAATTACGCTCACCCTCCCGTCTTTGAGGCTCTACAAACACCTCCTGTTTTGGGAGTGCAGCAGACACTTCCTGTTGGAGATGTGAGTCTGTGGGCTTAGCTATTTCTCCCTACAATCTCTACAATGTCTGCACTGCTGAGAAAGCTTCCCAGGGGGTGGACATGCACACGTGGGTCCCCACTTGTCACACCCAGTACAGACAGTCCCCTAGGCAGATGCACACTTCTCAAGGCTTCTGACCTTGGAGGACAGGGAGAGCCATCAGACAAAGACACATTGCCAAATTCTCTACCCAGTGGGCCCAAAGATGTAGAATTTTTGCTAGATTACTTCTGCCAGGAAGAATAATATTCTTTGAAGTATTTCAAATTTTTCCTCAAACTACTGGTCTTTTTTAACACATAACAAGGAAATAATTGACTAGCCAGTCAGTATTTTCATGGGCATCACAAGTTTGATATGGAATACTTAATGTTTATGAATAAAAGAGCTGTTCTGTGTTCATGGTTGTTTTTACAACAGGCCTGAGAGAGCAGGTGAAGAAGTTCTTGGTCAAAACACAGCTTTGTATAAATGCCTTGTGTTAAAGACTGTTTGGAAGTCCTATAAACCCTTGAAAAGCAGTCTTTAAATAGGGTGTCTTGGTGAAGTTTTAGAAATTGTTGTATGCATGACTTCTAGTCAATATTCCATGCTCAGCATAATACTTGCTCCCTGACAAGAAAAGAAGAGATTACCATAAAATGTATCAGAGCTTTTTTTCCCTAGGACACACTGCACAATGCACTTCTGTCAGGCTTCATCTTATGCTGTGAGCATTCAGACAAGTTCTAGAATTATCAATCCTGTTTCTTTTATTCTGACTAAGGTTCTGTCATGAAGAATTGAATATGTCTTATACCCAAAGTGTACACCAAAAGGTTTATGTCATTTTGGAGGATAGGTCTTTTCTTGAGACCGAGTTCAACAACAGGTTGTAAATTGTTGGAGATCAGTGTATTTTCTTAGGGTGTGTACTCCTTTTGTTGAATACATCTCTAAATAAACTGACTAAATTACATATGTGGCAGGTTCTGCCTTTTGATCATCATAATTGGATAGACTGATAAGAAACCAGTTAAATATTTTAAATTTTTTTTGGAACAGTAACATTTGTCCATGAATGACGTGACCTTGGAATATTCTGGGAATGTAATTGTTTTGCTGTTACAGTTGTATTTTGTTAGCTAAAAGTACATAAATTACTGCTTGTTTTCAAACAGTAGGAGTAGAAATATATTATAATGATCTAAGCAATTAACAGGCTATCAAAGTAATGAGAGATTTGATAATGAAGATGTTGAAGTATTTGCATTTTAACAGATTTTATATTGTTTTTTCATATTTGATAGATTGCTTCATGGTCAACTTACCCCATTTGGGGAAGGATAATTTATTTAATGTGCTACGTTTCCATGACAATTAGCTAATTTAATCTTTGTGATTTAATTAACAGGTAGTAGCCAAAAATATATAGCAGGTATTAACATTTCATTCAAGTAATATAGCTGTGTAAATAAGATAAGGGACTTAGATACACAGTTGGGACTGAAAGCTTTTAATCTCTTCCTTTTCTTCTAATAAATTATTTTGAAACACTAAAGGCGAGATAATTGTGACTGTTACTGCAAAAGATCTTGATCTTTCATTATCTCAGTCCTTAAAAAGGGGGCTAGATAATGCATGCTTTGATTTAAATTTGTTCTTTATTGCTGTAATCACACAATTACACACTTAAGTCTAATTAGCATGTATGCAAAATTGGTTTGGTCTTGTTCTAGTTCTTCGCTTAACAAGCAAAGTTCCATATATTTCTTTCAGTTTTTAGTCCTGCCTCCAGTGAAGTTAGCAACAGAGCTTTCTTTTGCTAGTACCAGAATAGACCTGTGCAGGTTTCCTTGGTTATCCTGTGTTTTAATGGTCTGGTAGCTATGGAGACCCATTTTGAAGGAAAAGACAGAAAGTGTTCTAACACAAAACATTTTATTTTTTTGCATTACCTCCATTTAAGTAGTATTTTTTTCTTGTCTGGGGGCCACAGTAATTTATTCACTTCTGACATTATTATCTAGTTTTCAGCTGCCTTGGGTTTTGCTTTTTTGAGGGTTGGTTAAGAGGTCTTTGTATCATAGGTTTGTGTGTAGTGCCATGCCAGTAATGACAAGAAATATATGAAGATATGGATTCTGTGCTGCCCTAGGAATCTTTCAAAATAAAGGAGACAAATTATTTTGACAAAATTCTGTTAAGAATAGTTAGGAAGACTGTCATTTGAAAGAAAATGTATGGATTAAAGTGTTTGCATTCTCTTGTATTATTTAGCCACTTTCCACAGTCTACCCTCAAAAAAGGATTTCGTTCTATGTCCCGTCTCACTTCTATAACTGAAACCGATGAAAATGAAAGTGACAGTAATGGGGATATGAATCAAAATGGGAGACACTCAAATGCAGAAGATTATTCTCAGGTAATAATATTTCTATTTTTTTAACTTGACCTAGTTTTATATTACAAAGGAGAGTGAAAGACAAAATAGAAACTGTTTAATAGTGAAATATAAGTTTTCAAAGACATTTCAGAAAGCTTTTTCCCTTGCTATTTAAGTAACTTCACTACCCTTCCCATAGTTACATTGACACATATTGGGTGGGAAATGTTTCTTAATCTCTTTTCCTTTAACTTTTTTTTTAATGATTTTTCCTCACATTATAAAAACTCTATTCCTAACACTGTCTCGGTTTTGCTCTTACAAATCCTTTTGATGGGAGTATCTTAAGAAGATAGTCTACAGTGTTTTAAATAAATCTTAGTTTATATTATGAATAGTTTATTTTGACTACAGTGCAAGATGTACCTAGGCATGTGACTAGAGAAATGTAAATTTTATTAACACATGCCTTAAAATGGCATCCTCATTTAGGACTGAATGGAAAGAGTTCTTGCTAGATCTGGAAAAAGGGATAAGGCTTCACTTCTCAGTTGGCCGGCTCTTAAATTTCAGAAGCTCTGCATTCTAAAGGAATGCTCAGCTATGATTTAGACCTTCAGGCTTCTTGTGCAGCTCTGTGAGGGAATGACATTCCTCCAGACAGGTTCACTGACTACAACCTGGCACAAACCACCCAAGCAAATTATAGTTACTAGATAGAAGTCTCCACTGTAATTTTCCAAGGTAGATAAGATTAATCTTACCTAAGTTTAATGAAATATTACTAGGATGACTTTGGGAAGTTGTAATTACTGATTTTTGTAATATTTTTTCCTTATTTCTGTTTTTAAATTTGAATGTGTATGTGCTACCAAAGTCTGCTTTTAGATAAATCTTTAACAAAATGCTCCTTCTAATATTTAAATCTTACATGCTTAACAGAGAAAAAAAGGTACTTTCAAAGAGTTTCTGAACAATACATTTCATGAAAAAATATTTCATATAGGAAAATAATTGGCAACATGACAAGTGATCACAGCTTGAGTTGTTCTGAACAGTTGTGTGTACAGAGTTCTGCAAACAGGAGCTGAAGTACATGGATATTTGCAAGATGCTATAGTGTCCTTTTCAGCTCATAGAAAGGCAAGAAATTATTATTAAAAATAACTGTAAAATGCAATATACTTCAATTACTAAATTCTTAACCCAAGTGTTAACAATTTCAGCAGTGTCTTCATTTTTCTCTTAATTGCTCTTAATTTTAGATGTCCCCAGCTTTGATTCATGAACATTAAAAAAAAAAAAAGTAACAGACTTGGAGTAGAATTTCAGATTTGTGCTGTGCAAAAATGGGACTTGCAAATTCCCATAATAAACAATGCTACAGTTAATTATGTGTATTAAATTATTTGCTACTTCTAGTTTTTTAACAGGAACTCTTAAATCTATAGTTTATTTGCTCAGCTCTTTCCTTTGTAAATTCAGAGAATATCAAGCACCTAAAATTTTTCCAGAGGTGAGATTTCTGAGCCTGTTCCCATGTCCTGAGCCCATAGAGATTCTGTAAAATGCTGCAGGAAGATTTTTTTACTGGAGCTAGAAATTAAAGTAGGAAGCCAGAAGGTTTTCCTCTAAAGAAGCATTCACAGGTCCCTTCACATAGTGCATGCAGGGTAGTCTGTAATAGGAGGGTTGAGGCAGATCTGGGTTTTTCCAGCACAATTAACTTGTGCAAGATTTAGGTACTGTTGTGACCTGCCATCCAGTCTAACTCAGACTGTCTAAATTATGTCAGTTTGCCCCTCAAAATATATGTCTTGATTGTACTGAAAAAGCATAAATGCTCCAAGTCAGCCCAGCTCCCATAGCTCCTCTTTGAAATACAGAACAGAAAACCACTGTGTGTGTCCAGCTGCTGGCCAGGTCAATGCTACCAGCTTCAGCATCAGCACCTTTGACACATGAAAAGATATATTAGGAGTTTGGGTGGGGAGAAGGGTGACAAGTCTAGGTAAAGGGAGACCTGGGATGAAAGGAAGCTTGCAAATTTGTTTCTAATAGCCTTTTTAGGCTTTAATATTTGTCTTTGCAAAGGCAAAGCTAGTCCAGCTAAGCCATTAATAGTACCACATTCAAATAGAAAGTAAACTGGAAACTATGCAATCTCTTTCTCCTGCCCAATAGCACGGAGAAAAAAAAAAGAGGTGAAAGTGACTCTTTCACTGTAGGCCATATTGCAGACAAGAGGGCAGTCAGAAGGAAGGATGACTAGGCAGACATTTTGAAATCCAAGATTTTACTCTCTCAAATGCAAGGACCTGTCTTTCTAAATTTAATGAGTGGACTTTCTGAAAAGCTGGCTAACTTATTTGAACTTCAAGTGTAACTAGCTATATTGCATTCATATTCATTCAGCAATTCTAGCTTGGACCTGGAGTTGACCAGGAGTCAATAAAGTTGTTTGCCAAAAGCATTAAAAAAGAGGCTACTTTTTATTTATACAGTGACAGAAAACAAAAGACGCTATTGAAATCTAGGATGTTGTTGTTAATGACAGTTGTCTACTTCAACAATAAATGCTTGTTCAAAAAGGAGTCCTCTATATTTTTTCAAGAATGGAAACAGAAAAAAATGAATTGGTTGTAGAATAGGAATATTAGTTCTTAGAATAAAACTTACTTTATTGTCAAGAACCAGTAATGTCAGGGACTATTGTTTTATTAGTGAAGTGGTAGGTATATTAAACAGCTTTTATCTCACATTGCAGATGACATATACTTCTATAGAAAAACATCAGTCTGTCTGTTGGTGATATATATTTAGGCATTATGATGAAATCTGCTACTTTTATTTTTCATTTAAAAACTCAGTCCAAACCCATGATGATAACTTACCAGCTTGTTTTTCTGTCTCTGGAAGGACTGCCCTAAAATCAGCTATTTTCTCTAACAAAATAATGTAAGGTTATAATCACCATCATTACTTTTTCTTGTTTTGTTTTTTTCACTGTATAGGAGACCATTCCCTTGTTGCAACACAATGCAGAGGCACCCACTAAAGGTAAGTGTGTAAAGTTTGTAGTCAGAGTTTTGCTATTCCCATGTTATGTTGTTTTACAGGAAAAGATTTCAAAGAACCGGTAATAGCATGTATAATTACATAGAGTAAAATCTTTACTTTGGTGTTCAAAAAAATTCAAACACTTCTCATAAGTTACTCACCAGGAAAATACAGTGGATTTTGTACAGAGAGCTATTTTTTAAGAACTGAATTATAATATTTTTCTTTTTTTTCTTTTTTGAAAATGGCAAAAAAAAACCAAAACAAAAAAAACCAGCTTTCATTTTAATGAATGCTTCTTTGAAATGTATTTTACATCTCTACTTGAAGAGTATTCAAATTTTTTTCAAAACAATCACCTTGTTTTTTATATTACTTTGAATGTTTGAAGGATTTGGTCAGAAAAACAAGAGGCTCTTAAAAAGAACAGCCCTGTCATTGTTTTACTGGGAGCCTAACACCCATGTTAACTTAAATTGAAGAGAAAGTCTAGATTTTTCATCTTTCAGGTAGTTTTTCCATTGTTGAAGGAAAGGAAAAAGGCCTTTGGTGCCTTTCCTTATATTGCATTTCTTTCAGTTCTTGAAAAGTAGATACAAACTAATTTAGAGCTACATATTATCTCTGCATGTATTGGTGATAATGAAATACTACAAAGCACATTTAAATATAAATTATGTATGTTTCTCATAGCTTTCTCATTTGTCGTACCTTATGTTTGAATATTACCTCATATTTTTCATAAGGAAGCATTCTGAATTAATAGCTGTCAGTTCTTCATTTTCAGTAACTACTTACATGAATCTCAGAGAATAAATGCAGAGAAAGTTACATTGCAACACAAAAAGTTACTGAGTGATTGCAAAATCTGTCTACATACATCTGTGTTTATATTTTGGTATGAACCTCACATTAATTCTGATTTTCATACAAGAAAACTTATGTAGTTTAGTTCAAATCTGTTTCTGTTTAGAAGTAGTTAGACTGACTTGTGTGAGTAGTATCATAGGGGGTACTAAGTACCAGAGGCAAGGCTAGGTCTTTGTGTCCTCCAAATTTCTCTGTGTTTTTTTCCTGTAGATTGTAGAATACTGCCTCATTACCCTTTTACTGAATAGGAGCTTTGAACAAGGGCATGTATTTTTCTTTATATAAATGAATTTAGGTTTGCAGAAATCATATGTATGCATACCTAACAAACTTACATTGAAGATTCTAGGGCACAGTTCAATATGTGGTAGTTTATTGAGACAGACTACTTAAGCAGTTGCAGATTCAAATCCTAAATTTCCATATAGAGTTGCTTCAGCCACCATTTGAACTCTTTAGATTAGTGGAATAGCTTTTAGTTTTGAACTGTAACCATAATAACTGATGTATGCATCATTTCCTTGTAATTTTAGGATAACGTTTAAGAATTATACTACTTTAAATTGCCTATTGTCACTGTATTGCCTCTGTGTGTCTTTTTATCTTTGCAGAAGAACATGACAATATCAGTTTAGAAACAAAACAAATGCCAGAAAAAGCTGATACTGATATGAAGAACCAGACAGGGACTAAATCAAAGGATGAAACAGCATCAGAAGAGATTTCAGTTTCCAGGGAAACCTGGATTACCTTTGAAGACTTCTGTGTTTGTTTCCAGTAAGGACTGGAGGTTTTTGGTTTTATTCTGTACAATATACTGTGTAACAGCTGTAAAATTTCAAACATGGCTATAAAAAAAACTGTATCTTCTTAACAGATCTTCTTTGTATAGCTCTCCTGCCTTTCAGGGTGGCTTCAAGGCTGCTCTTCAAACCAGACGTACTGTCCCTGTTGACAGCGGGTCTGTAGCTGCAGCCCTGCCCTGTGCCTTGGTGTGTCCTCCAGAATGCAGTGAGAACAAGCCCCAGCTCCATAAAGCAGCTGTCAGACTGCAGCTGGCCTGGAAGATTGTAGGTCATGGAGTGCTGCAGCCTTCAGGTGCTTTTACAGCCTATGAGGCGCTGGGCAGACACAGTCTGCATCAAGACAACGTAATTCTAAAGAAAAAAAAGTTGCTGGAATCTGTTGCCATCAGCATAGCTTTGCTTGATCAACTAGATGGTTGGTCTCACTCCCTTTTCAATATGGTGCTAAGGCATTTGTGCCTCTGAAAACATGAAAAAAGCTAGTTTACTTGTAGCATCATATCTTCAGCTTCTATCTTTCAGGTTTAAGGAGCCTGGTACAATACATATCCTTTAGAGAATCTAAGATGGCTGAGGGAAGTAATTTTATCAGAGAAAATTCACCCAGTTATTTTCTTGTTTGAATGTGTAACTGAGATTTCTTTGTGAAGCTTCTATTTTCATAAATAAGTGTTTAAACTCTACTCACTCTCTAAAGGAGAACGTATAACTTTTATACCAGCCAGCAGTACAGGAACTTTAGGAATAAAAAGTCATAGATCACTATATGCCTTGTTAAGATTTCCATGCTACTTTTAGGTAGTCCTAGGTCCAGGAAAATAGGACATTCAGAAAAAAAATAATCACGAGCAATTTAATTTCCTTTAAAAGTCTTGCTCACATAGAAATAATGTGAAATATCAACTTTCTACCTCATTAGCCAAATGCTAAAGTACTGTTGACCTTTTGTAGACCAATATTAATATTAATTAAGGGAAAAAGCATTTGTCAGTTTCTTATCTGTAAATGAGTGAGAGTTTATTTTCACAGTCAGCTGATAAAGTCGCTGTTAACAGAGCATCTTCATTGACCTTTGAAGAATTTATCCCTCGGAAGAAATTAGGCACCTAAGATTTTCATTTTACCTGTCTGTTCAGTTGAAAGCTTTTCCTTCTCTGTCATGCCTACCTCTCAGATACAGTGAAAATAAGAAGAATGTTCATAGTTCATATCAACTTTGAGAATTGAGAAATATTTAAGTAGTTGTAGGAATTGATATGTCAGCAGTAGATCAGGATCCCCGTGGAGTTTCTGAGTAACCACAACATTGGTTCGGATCTGATTCCATCTTCAATTAAAGTTGAAGCCATTTATGTCTTGATGAAATTAAAATCAGAAAAAATTGTTGTCAGAAAGTATATATAGCTGTCTGAAGGTCTGAAAACAGCATAGAACTGAAAAACGAAATTATTAAAATATATAAAACAGTCCATCTTTCAGTTATACTTTGTATAAAACTTCATTATAGTAGTTTTCATGTGGGTTTGGAAATTTTAGAGTAATATTAGCATGTTCCCATTTATAGATTGAAAAGAAACAAATTAGTGGCCTGACCACCAATGGAGAGGTGTAGAAATGCAGTAAATATGTGAATTAATTTCAGTTGCTTTCTCTGGAAATTAATTTTATTCACCTTTTTAATAACTAAAAATGTTGAACAACTTTTGATAAATAGCTGTGAGTCTGACTTGTGAAAGTAAAATTAATATCTTGTCCTATGAAATAGACATTTATCTAAATGTAATTTATGTAATTTACACTGATTATTTTATTGCAGTCATATATATCTTATATTTCAATTTTATATTATTCTTAGGAACCTTTATGTTTTCCACAAGCCACATACATATGCTTATAATTATCAGAAGACATGTTTAAAGGTAAATGACTGTACTGTGCTTCTTTTTTTAGTCTTACATAATTAGATAATAGATATATCCTAAAGGATATTGGTAGAGCATATAGAACTGCTATTGCTGAAAAATACTAATGCATTAAGATTACTGTAGTCAATACAAATGTATGTTTGCAAGCAAATATTCAGCATTTTATATATATGTGTTTAAGAAAAGGTAAAATGCTGTGGAATGCTACTGCATAATAACAAAAAAATGGCTTATCCAAAAAAAAAAATTGTACTGAATCGGATCTCCAACCACTCTTTATTTTGATTTAAAACTACCTTTTAACAATTTTGTGTCTAAATTGATGATTCATCTACAGAATCTGCTCTTCACTTCTCCTTCATCTTCCCCTGGCACCTGAAACCCAAATTGTGAGTGTGTTTAGCATAACACTCCATTTTCTCTTTAAATGCCAAGTTCTTTTGGTATTTACAGCAGCCTGTTGTGGGGATTTGGAAATACTCTTTAGTTACATTCGAATAATGGAATTTCTCTAAACCTGCCATTAGTTCATATTATCACAAGGTTATTCAACATGCTTGAATATCCTGTCCCAGCTCTTGCTTTAGAGTGTGTCTGAAGCGTAATTGTAGAGTACCGAAATGTAAATGCCAGGCGTGAAGCTCCTGTAAAATCCTGTACTGAGAAGGCTAACTACATGGATTAATGCTCCATAATTGTAGTACACCTGCAATTCCCCACCTTGCTGTAATCACATCACAAGAAATTTTCCTAATGACTGCATGATATACTTTTGTAAGCCATCATCAGCATTAAGACCATGTAAGCCTGTGTGCTTTTGTGCAAAAAAAACCAAACCCTAACCTTTTTCTGTAAAACCATTCTAATTTCTAACATTGCAAGAGATGGTATGTTTACAGTATTAGGTAAATTTTGTATCATGCTTATAAAAGAACAGTTTCATATTATGATAGGAGGATAAAAATAGCAAAAAGTGGATTTATATAACTCTAGCATATCCAGGAAGACCTGTACTGTAACAGTTCTAAAGAAAGAAGCTAATTCACCATTAGATTTTGAAGAATTACTAGGAACAATAGAATCATTCTATGGTTTCTAATATTGACATAGGAATAATGTATTTAAATTGAGAGTGAAAGATGTTGCCCTCGTAGAGTTTTGTAGTAGAAAAATCCCTTTATAAGGGAGGATCACTCTTATCTACAAATTCAAAGAGTACTTATTTCTTTCAAGCTTTCTCTAATTAATTTGAATATGAAAGTTGCAGAAAAACCCAAAATTTTTGGTCTTCTGTTAATTGTTTGGCAAATAAAAGTACTGCATTTAGTTATATATGATCAGTATTCTATAAAAGTAGATATATTCTCTTGGCAAAAAGAGTTCTGTTTCTTTTTGTCTCTTAACTGAACACTGTTATACACGCAGCATGAGGCTCTGGGCTTAAATGACACGTCTGAAATATGGAAGAAGTAGTGACAATTAATTGCTTACTTCCCATACCATAGCTAAGGTCACCATATCCAAAGTCTTAGTCCTAGTTTGTAGAAGGCCAGTTGGACAGCATTCAGTGCGAATGAGTGAACAGTTAAACATCTATTTTTTTATACAGTCTTCTGAAAAAGAAGTCTTCTATTATTTACTTGTGGACAGTCTGACGCCCATTGAAATCGTGGTTAGCTTTTCTGCATTAGTACACTGGTATCTTACTGAAGGTAAGGCAAACACACAAAAATAGATGTCAGTGTTGTGTTTCCCCGTCTGTTGTTTTCTCCCTTTTCTGTTTATTATGATTTGCTAGAAGCTTTTCATCTGTATATTTCTGGAATGGATTTCCTTGTGTTTCTTTCCTACAAATTCCATTCTTGCAAGCTACTTTATGCCTTAGCTGATCATAATGCAGCAAAGCCAGCAATATAACCAAAGTATATTTCTATAATTATTTTTAAACTGGTACACGATAAGCTCTCAAGTACCTTTAAGTTGGCTTTTTCAAGACCTAACAACTCAAATTATTTAAATATTAATCCCTTGTATTTCATGAAAAACATAGAATGGAATTCAGGAGAGTTAAGGCGTTTTATGGTAGTTGGCTTAGGTTAGTCAGATATTTAGATACTTGACATGGATGTAATTTAATGCATACAGAGTGGAAGAGAGAGAACCAAAAGAATGCTTAAAAACCCAAGCTGACCATTCTGTTAAAATAATTAAACTATAAGCTAAAAATGTAAATAAATATCATTTTTATGGCTATTTGCTTCCTTTGCATGTGGACAGAAAAGATTTGTTTGGAGTTTTACAGTAGCCTTAAGTGACTTGGAAGATGTCTGATGTGATGCCTTAAGTTTTAATAAATACCTACTTTATTCCTTTAACACCATCTAGCCTCTGCTCTAGGTGGGCTGTCAAGGCATCAGATGTATAAATCTTAGTAACACATTCTATAACTATTATTTTTTAGCAAATAGTGCAAATAAGCCATATTTTATACTACCAATGCATTTTAAGTGGCTGGTTTGTTCTGTGTTAGCAAAACCTACATGAATACTTAAATGACTGTGAAGTAGCTACAGATTTTACATAGGTGTGTCTGAATGTTATTCACCCTCCCCATATTATGTGGGCTGTGTTTTGTTTTGTTTAATTTTGTTTTCTTAACCTAGGTACTAAAGAAGAATGTTCAATGGGTGTGCTGAAGGTTGAATATTTCTCTTGGCAATCTGTGACTCCTGGAGAACTTGTGTTAAAGGTGCATACATCTGCAACCAAAGCTACTGTGGTAAATCTTCCTGCTGGGTATGTATGAGGCTTCATTTATGTCCTGACTCTTCAGTTAAGGCTTGAAATTATCGTTTACACAGTAAACCAGTAAGAGCTTATTTCTTGAAACATAGGTTTTTGGAGTACCAGACTGGTTGATAGCTAGGATTTGGTTAGACTGCCAAATTACTGTGAATTTACCAACACTTTTATAAAGATTCTGAGTTCTTTACTCTTACTTAGGAGCATTTAACAAGAAAAATCACACTGCCTTGCTAAAACATAGATTTCAATTCCTACAAGTTCCTACTTGAAAGTGTTTCTAACTAGAATGATTTGAAATGTTCCCTGGAGTAGCAAGAAAAATGTAAGAATTGGCATTTTTAGTGGAACTGTAAAAGCATGATGATACCATAGGAGGTTTGAATGCTTTTCTTGAAAAAGTATTTAAAAAACATGACAGGAGAAATTATAATTATCCATGAAATCTTGCATGTCTTACTTCCCATTCATATATTGCTTAATATGATTTTTTTCTCGTTGCATGTAACTCTAAATAATTAGTGTGAAGCACTGGCTGATTGTTTAAATAAAGAAATAGATAAAAAACAAGAGGCCTTGATATGTTATTTTCTGAAAACCCTTCCAGGGAAACCAGGAAAATGACATCTTCATGTCTTATAAGCATAATATTCCTGACTAATTCACTGAGGCCTTTTACTTTTCCAAAAAGAGAAAATCATCATTTAAAGAGATAAAACAAAATGTTTTTTTAAAAAATAAAGTAAGCTGTCAAATAAAGAGGCATAGAAAGAAAATACCACAACACTAGCATACTGAAATTAAATCAAAGATCTTTAATAGTGCTCTTTAATTTTTTTTGATTCAGACTAAAACTGTAATAGTTATTATGTTTATAGACTCCATTCACATATAGTTCAGGATTCACATGTATTTTCTTAGTATAGTTTATAAAAGTTGTATCTCTCTGTATTGTAGGTGGGCCAAAAATGTGTATCTTTAAATTTCAAAGCTAACAGATACCATCAGCTCAAATTTGTAAGGTTCCCACCTTTGATTCTCTTTACTCCAGTCAGAGACACAAGGCTTTCAGTCAGATTAAATTTACAAAAGGTGTGGGAGACAAATGGGATTATTGACCACTTTCCCATTTCATTCCAAAAGAAAAGTCACTTGTAAGCATGGAAGGCATTCTCTTCCCACTGTCTGTTAGTGGCTAAGGAGCATTTAAATTTCAGTTGAAAGAAGATGTAATTAAAAACTATCAGTGTGTCTGGGGGGCATTAACTCTCCTTTCTTACTCTCACTGCTGTATCTCTGGTTAACACTTTGAAGCTGTGGCCTGGATAAGCTTCTTCACCTAAATACAGTTCTGACAATGATATTACCAAAGGTGCGAAAGGAAAAGATTAAGAATTGCTGCAATTAAAAAAAAAGAAAAAATATGTTTGGTTGGTTTTTTTTCTTGATTGTAGGCGACGTATCCTGCTCTTCACAGTAACTTGTCCGATAGGGCACCACATTCATCTGTGTACAATGGTGCCATGTGTCTTTGGAGAAGAGGATGCTGTGATGCCAGCTCTTCAGAAGGTATGCATAATGACTAATCAAACATCGTGGTAACAGTTTTTCTGACTACTAATTAAAGTGAAGTAGTATTGGATTTCCATTTAGAGTTATTATATTTAATGGTGTAGTATTCATTTTAATATGAAATTGGTAAGGGCATTAAAGGTATGTGTTTTACAGCACAACAGGTACTGGATGCTTATTGCAAAAATTATCTTACATAAATATGTAAGTTAACATTGGGTAATATTGTGGTTTACATAGAAATGCAGCATAAAATGTGAAAAATGCTCTTGTTGAAATTCATATGTCAGGGTAGCGTATAACTCTTTGAGGCATGTCATAAAATACATGTATAAATATTAATTAATAGTAAAAAATACCTGCCAATTTAAATAAAACCTCCCATCGGTGAAGTATGTTTGGTCCCGTGAGATCGCATATTATTCACCAGGTCCCAGAGCGGCTTCTATATGTCAAATGAGCAATTTAATCAAACAACTTCTCAAAGCTGAGATAAGAGGCCCCGGGGAGAAATTACTACAGCTTTTGTTCTTCATTTCCCATAATCCAGACAGACACTACTCTCATGCATATTTTCAAGGTTTCTTTAGCAAGCAGTAGGCCCAAATATTTGTTGAAGTCCCTGAGGGGAGCGAATATACTTTCTAGAGAGCATTTGTGCAAAAACATTTTAAAACATGAGTGTAACAGGAAATTTACATAGCAGTGTAGATTCTGGGTCCTAGTAATAGAGCAAGAAGTTGGGTCATTAAAAATATCTTGTGGCTGTACTATCCCCTTGCCTTCAATTTTTGGATGAAAAGCTGTTTCTCATCAAGAAAATAAAGCAGAATTTTATCCTTGGGTTTTCTCTGAACTTCTTTTTGAAGCAACTTCTCTGCAGGCTGTCATTTGCAGGAAAGCTTCCACATTCTTGTGCAGAAATCTTGATGAAGATTATTGGTGCTTTAGGCAGCATGTATTTGATCGCTGTTTTCAGCAGGATACTAATTTGTCCTTCCATAACAGAAGATGCTGAGCACTTCTTGTGACAGTGTTATTAATAACTCCAGTGGAAAGTCTCTATATGGATCTTATTTTTGATTAAATTTCCTAGGACTAATGATATACGAGAAATAAAACAATGAATAGATACATCTTATGGTGCCTGTTATTTATTTCACTGGCTAAAGTCAGTGAGACATTGAGATGCTTTTAAATACCAGAGACATAAGTGATTTTACAGTTTATAATAGTAAGAACAACTGAATGAATTCCAAAAGTTTTGTGCTTCATCACAGAAAAAAAGCTTGTGTTCTCTCATGGCCCAGAAAGAAAATCAAATAAAATCTTAAAGCAGTATTTCCATCAATGGTTGGTTTATTCTCTTTCCTCAGGAGAGCTCTCGATTTATGGAACAGGCTACAGGTATCCTGAAAGCTGTTGGAAATGTGATAAATAATTTCAGCAGTAAGGATGAGCTTCCTAAAGCCTTGAAGGAATTGGAAGTAGCTTATTCTCCTCCTGGCCTCCATGATCCTGAAATAGCTGAAGAAAACGTCAAGGTGAACAAATAGTTTTAATGAATGCATATCTAAAAGCTACAGAAGCTGGATAACTGCTTAACATTGTCATTATCCTCTTCAAAGCAGTCCCTGTGCACTTAACAAGGACCACCTGCAACTCTGAGTGTGGCATTGATTATAAAGTGTAAGCCCAAATGACACAACTTGCAGCTGTATGACAATCATCTTCTTTCAAGAAGAAAAAAATTTCAATGTGCACAGAGTAGCACATTCTAAATTGAGTCTATTTTTGTCAATCTAGTTTAGCATACTTTGGGGCAGAAAGCATGAGCTGTTTTTGTATTAGAACTTCATATTGAATTGGAAAGATCCTACCTGAATGCAGAAAAGTCTAATGGTTGCTTTCTGTGCCTAATGTTGATGGAACAGGAAAACATTATTACAGCTTATATTTCTGAAGGCAGTAATGAGCTCTTTCATTCACAGTATTTCAAGTTGGGTTTTTTGTGTTTCTGGAAGCTACAGCATTCTTATTTAACTTTTCTGCTCTGTATGTATGATAAATTAAAGATACATGATGAAAACATTACATTTTTCTATAGATCTCTATGCTCTAGCTTTCCAATATTATAAAAACATTGCAACAAAACATTTCTACAGAAGATACACTCATTTTTATGTGTATGCAAATGTTGTTCATATTGCTATAACTTGATTTTTTCTAAAGTCAGTATTTTATATATTCCAGATTCATTTTTTTTCATCGAAGTACTAGAAAGCTCATGCAGTTTGGACTGTTTATGTGTAGTTTAGAAGACTGAATAGAAAAAAGGGTTTAATATTTTTATAATCACTGATATTAAAAATTAGAACACCAGCACTTTTATACATAGGCTGGACACCAGCTCAAATTCAGCAAAATAACAGAATTATTAAAGAATGACTACAGGTGCACCATTCATGAAAAAGATAATTTACATGCTAAGTGCACCAGGAAAGAAAATTGGTTTGAACTCAGGAATGGAATAAACAAATTTTAAATGCATATGCTCATGTGAAATGTGTGCAAAACTTAGAGACCTTAATAAAAATTCAGTAATCATAAACACACATATTCCTTAATTTCTCCCCCTCTAAGACCAATGTACACCTGAAAAAGAATAAAAAGACAGAAATTAGATAGATGAAAGGCACTGAGCTGATAGTGATTCAAGGATGAAAATATGGAAATTATCTGTCTTTAATACAAACAGTGAAAAATTGTTCTGAATACAAGAAAGAATCTACTATATTCTTTCTTCCCTATTTTTGCAAATTTAAAAATAAAGGATGTGTTTATTAGTATTAAAATACATAAAATAAGTTGTCAGAAAGCGGAAAAATCTGAAACTAAGGGCAATGAAATAGAAAAATCTTGTCTTTTCCAGTAAGTTGTTACTATGTTCTTCAACTCAGATTATGAAACCAGTTCTGTAAAACACACAAATTCCTATCTACTAGGAGTGGGGGAGGAAAAGACAGGATTTCTGCTCTTTAAAGAGACTCAATATGTTAAAGCATAAAAATAGAGCCAAATCTCCCCATGCTGTGGCACTTTCTAATCTTGAAAGCATTCCAATTCAGTTACCTGTCTCTGTTCTGACACCTCAAGTTTAGAACTCCCATTGTCATGATAGCAATTGCAATGTGTTCTTCTGTTCTCCGGTATGAGGTCATCAAACCTCTACACACAAATTACTAGGATGCTTTTGGGTGATAAACACACCCAAGAAAGTAGAATAAGTCCTACTTTCTTATTTTTATAAGCCAGGCATAAAACAGGTTTTCTCTCTATTGTTGTCTTGAAGCATTGTAGTCCTATAGCTGGGATTAATTTTCAGATACAGTGTTTGTTAGAGGAAGTTAAAGACTTTATTTATATGTGGTAAGAGAGGAGGGAAATAGTTTTTGAAATAATAATGAGAAGCAAGATATATCAGTCTTTATAAGTGAATCATTCTTTGAATGCTTTTCCTCTTTCTGATTTTAGGCTTTCAATTATGCATTTTGGTATTTGATCAAATATGTATCAGACAAGAAGGATCTTTACAGATATAAATTTGCCTTCAGGTCCTTTACCTTGGATTTTAAAGACACTGACATTTCTGAGGATGACACTGAGTTTTCAGGTAATATATTGGTATTGCTAATCACTTCAAATATATCTGCCCGTTCTTATTTTCAGGGAAGCCAACTCTTCTCTGTTCTTGTTTTATTTGCTTAAATAGGCACAGTTAGTTTTTAAGCCTAAGAATTTTACTGTTGACAGGACATCTGAGGCTCATCTCAGAATAGAAATGATCTTTTTCTTTGTTCCAGAAAGTCTGTTTACCCTTTGTTAATTTATAAAACTGCCTTTGGTCTTGTTTGAGTTGAATTTGTCAGTATTGACAAATATTAACAAACATCTACATTTTTTAACCTGTTGTACTGCACGTCATCACTTTTGTTCAAATTATCAGCTGGAAAGACCTTAAATGCCTATATTGTTCACAAATTGAGAGTTAAGGAAGACTCAAGTTAGTGCCTTCATTGAAAGTTGAGCTATTTCTTAGTGATGGGTTGAGAGGTTTTTGTGTTTAGGGGGAGGGGTAATTAAATTTTTGTTGTCTTGCTCACTCGCTTGTTTGTTATTTGGGAAATTACTGTGTTGCCTGGCTAATTGGCTGGCTAGTCATACCCATGTAGTGTGGAGCTGGCTACAGCACCATCTGCCTCTTCTCCAGCCTGTGGCCAGGGAGTGCTGTGTACCTGAGAGGAGCCATTGGAAAGCCAACATATTTATTGCAAGCAGGGATAATTCTCTTCCCACTGTTTCTTTGATTCATTTATTATGCAGGATGGAGTCTTATGCAGTTAGAATTAAGTTTGCCAGGCAGCCAATTATGTGGCTCTTTTCCAATTTGGGTCTTGTTTTTTAGTCTCTGTAACTTATTAATCTATTAATGTTAGCATTTAATATACCAATAAAAGCCTTACATATATGGTTTCATATCATAACAGAAAAATAATTTATCTGATTGGTGGGAGGAGACATAATTCCAATTTGAAAGCTTTTTATGGGGATGTAGCTTTTTCTTTGTCTGTTGTGAACTTACAGAATAAAGTGTTTCTACTTGATCAAACAAAATGATACTGAAGTCTTTTTGATTACTCAGTGTATTCTGGAAAATAGTATTAAAAAATTAAATTCAAATGTACACAAATATCTTTACTGACATAATGTCATCGTACTTTTGTCCTTTTAAGAAAGCACTTAAAAGCACATATACTTGTCTCTCTTTACTGGGAGCTTTCCTCTGAATCTCCACTCTTCTGAAGGTTATTTTTCCTGTAAGACATCAGATATTTTTCAGAGAATTGCATCCCATGACAAGAGTATGTTACGAGGGTCAGCATATTGACATTTATCACACTGCTTAAAGTAAACAACACCTGTCACATTTTTTAAAGATGACTGTGCTACTGATTTCTGCATTCCAAAAAAAAAATAAAAACCTTAAACACTTGTCAGCATTAGAAGACATTTTTAAAATAGATTTGAATAATTAGCACAGTTGACAGGTTGTAGCAAAGATCTCATATAAATTACTAAAGTATGAGATCCACTATGACAGAATATTTTTTAGGAGTTGGGCAGTGAATCAAAAACATGGAATAAATATACAGAGAAAAAAAGTTCTGTTTCAGTTTTGGTTCTTCCAGTGTTCAATATATCCTTTTAAATTATTAGCTTTTCTAGGATTAAATTACAAGAGATCCCTATTTGACTGGAAAGGTAATTGTTTCTCCTTGGTTTTGTTGATATTGGACATCTTTTGACCTTTATTGACATTTTGCCCTGCTTAATAAAGGTTGCTTTGGAGTAAATGCATGCTGTTGTTCAGGTTCCATCCAGAAATCTAAAGAAATAAAGCATAAACTAAGTGAACTGTCAGGGAAAAAGAGGCAGGATAGCAGGAAATAACAGTTGAAAACTGCATTGTAGAAAGGCCTAGAAGGATTGGCATCAGTTGAATGCCCCACCCCCACATTAGCACTGCTGTATTGTCAGGTTAGTTGCTCAAATCTTGTCAAGACCTGAGGTTGTAACCCTCAGGTTTACATCAGTGTAAACTACCATAACAGATGAATGAAATATTTTTGACATCTGTGTTTGAAAGTGTATCAGGTCAAATCTGAGCTTTTTTTGAAATAGCACCTCCATTTTATATTGGCATATTCATTTTCCACTGTGTGCTGAATTAATCTCAAGATTTACCAAGGGCAAGGATATTATGATTTACTGCAGTTAGTGGTCATGCCTGCTAAGGTTTCTGAGAAGCCATCCTGAAAATGATCTAGTCATATTTATTTGACTGCCAAGTATCATCCATCCCCAAGGAGCAATTAGCAGAAGAGCCACATGAAAGAAGTGGAAGATGGTGCCATGTGAACATATGAAAAAAAAATGGAAGCATCTGAAGCTGACTGCTTCCCCATGGCATGGCTCTTCTGTTGTATTCTGGAAGGAGAGTGAATAAAGGGGCCCTGCAGAACTGTGGGCAATCATGAGGTACTGAATTTACAGAGGTGTGTGATGTTTTCTGGGAAAGGAAGCATATCAGGATGCCTACCTGCTCTGTGTTGCCCATGTTCTTTGTTTACCTTGTCCTGGTTTCATGGGGCGCAATAGTGAGGCAGTGGAGTCAGTGGAGGTCTGTGGCACTGATTTTCAAGTCTCAAACACTAACCAGTCATCTAAGCACATTTCAGGGGCTACATTTCTTTCTCATGGATAAATTCCAACTTTCAAGTTGGAAGTGGAGTGCCCTTTGTGTACAGTTCTCTTAAAACCTTCTGGTCTGAAATCTTATCTAGAAGTCAAGCTGTTCTCTATAAGCTTATCTTGGCTGTGAAATGGTATTTGGGAAGTCCTGCTCAGTTCTTTTTCAGAAAAAGGTTCTCTCTCCTCCTGAAATATAGGTTAAGATGATTGATTATATGGTTGTGTTGTGTTGCATTGTGTGACTGAAAAGAGAATTCTGAATATTTGTTTCTTCTTGCACTTTGGATTTGAACTTGAGTTCCAGTAAGGGGTGAGGGAAAGCATGACATTATTTGGTTGAATATGTAAAATGCCTCTTGAGTACATGCAAAATACTCCTTTTTCAAAAAAATCATTCCTACTTTACCTCCAGGAAAACAGCAGTGATTTTATGGTGAACAGTGTCTTGCTAGGCTGCTTTGAAAGCTTCAGTTTTATTATTAGCACAGTATCTTCTGATTAACAGTTAAGGCATGTCAGAGAATTTTTGACAAATCTGTTTTCAATCATAATGTCAAATTTGAAGCATCCATTAGTTGATATACCAATGGGCTTAAAGCATTCACTAGTTCAAGATTGATTGATTCAAAGCATTTCACAGTATACATTTCTCTGCTTATAAGAAAAAATATTAAGAAATGTTAAGTAAAAAACACCTTGAAAGATCAGAATATTTAAATTAGACCTCTTTATTTTGTTTTAAATGTTGCAAAGAAAAATATTTTTGTTGTTATGATGTTGTTTAAAAAAATTAGAACAAAAAGGAACCTCTTTAGGAATATATACTTTAGGAATGTATACTCATAATTTTTGGATTTTGGCCTGATCTGTGGTAACTTTTGACAGTTTCTATAAATAGAATTGATTTCTGTGTGACAGTCCATAGAAATTTTTTATATTTGTGTTTTCAGAAACAGTTTGACACTAACTTACTGTGTATCTATATATTCTTTATCCTCACAAATGAAACGTTTTATTTCTAAAGATATAGGTATTTACTTCTGGTTATGGAGTCCACTTGACTTACTCAGTGGACCAAGTTTTTAGCTGCTTCACAGGGCAGCACCACACCAACACTTTTTGTGTTTACTTTTCTGTATTATTGATTCCTGCTCCATCTTAGGGTATCCTTACTTATTAAGTCAATCTGTGTATATGTGTGTTCATATATATACAACTGTTACTTTATAATACATTATTTTGCCTTACATGAGGAATGTAGGCTCTGCAGCAGAACTCATTTTTCTGAGCCAAAGCAAAAGCTGAAAATTGAAGTCTATATCCCTTCCATGAAGACAATGATTAGTGGGGTCAGAAGTCATCTTACCACTGGGTTATTTAATTGTAAAATAGACGAGTTTGTAGATTGAACAAATTCATTTTGAAATGTGTTACAGTGATGAATGAATGAATGGGAGAGCCAAAACCTTTCCAGAGGTGCACAGACAGAACATATCTTAGAACATGTTAAATTCCAGTTGGATCTTAGTAAAATATTTTTCATCATGAGGCTAGTCAAAAACTGGAAAAGAATGCCCACTTAAATTATGGAGTCTCCATTGTTATGGAAGTATTAAAAAATGGGCTGGATGTTTATTCAAGATCAGGAAAACCTGTTCTAAAGTCATCTGGCTTTGGATGTGGGATTGGACCAGATGACCTTCAGTGGTCCACTCGAGTCTGTATTATTCTGTGAGTGATTATATGCTTCTGTTTTATAAAAGTGGTTGTGCCATTCATATTGTTGACTTCTAGTCTGGTTTCTGTTGAAGTGGGCTTGTGTAATCTTCCAGTCCCCGAGTATTAAAGAGGCTTTCTAGAATTTGGAAATGCAATACTGACAAGAAATGATGTTTTGAGAACACAGCCAGATTTAGCAATATTGAGTAAAAGTGATTAGATTGAAATGTGTGATCTGGCTGATGAAAGCAATATCTTAAGATGGTTTGTTTGCCTGCAATGTTGTCTGCATTTTTCAAGCAGATTCCTCTTCTCAGTTTTGTTTGTTGGTACTTCCTTTTGCAGCACTGTTTCCTTCCTGTGACACTCTCTTGCTCCCTTTGTTCCATATGTGTGCAGTTCCAAACTACCCCCCTGGCACTGGCCCCTTGGAGTGTTGCTCACCACACCCTTCCCTAAGCCCTGGTGCTGATGGCTCCCAGGATGCTAATTTCTAGGCAAGAATGCCTTCAAAGAGCTTATTGCTAACCTGTCAGAACCCACCCTGTTCCACTTCAAAACTCCTTGGTAACATAAAGTCAGTTGGATAAATGAATTCTCCCTCTATCATAGATCTTAGCCTTATTCTGTGGCTCCTCTGCAAAAGCTAAAAAAAAAAATGTTTTGAACACTGGTGTTTAAATTATTACTTAATAAAATTATCAGATTGACAGACAAAAGTACTTCAAATCTTGTGAAGCTCTTTTAAGCTGTGTACAGAGTCAGGCTTTAGTGTATCGAATCTTCTTGGTTCATATTTGGAAGAACATTTTGAAATTATAGTAGGAGACGTGGTTTTAAAAAATATCCTGCAATAGCTGTCCATGAAGGGAAAAATTAAGTTACTTGATGTTTGTAATTAGCAGAGTAGCTGACATCTTGACTTTGTGTAATTATACAGTATATTTTCTCCAACTTACAATAAAAACAAAATTTCAAGAGTGATAATTTCATCATAGAAGTTTTATGCTTGAAATAAGTCTCTTGCTGTTTTGTGTTTACTTGGTTGGTTTTTTTTTCTTTTTAAATTCATTACAGGCAGCTACAGGACTTCCAGCTCTGGTGATGTTACTCATTCTTCCATTCCTTCAGGGGGCAGTGAGGAGAAATCCCTTAGTCATTGGGAGAATCAAACTCCCACATCTGAAGAAGAAGCAGCAGCTCTCAAAATTGAAGCCATCTGGAGAGGGACCTATATTAGGAAAATACTGAAGAGCAGAGAACCAGGTGTGTCACTTAAAAATGCCTTCCAAAAATGTTTCATGCTTCATCTTATTCAAATCTTCACTAGAAAGAGTTTTTTACTAATTAATATCCAATTCTAGGTAAAATTAACTGAAACTGTCTAAAAATTATCTAAATCTGGGTAAAATTAACTGAAACTAATGAAATAGAACTTGAATAGGTCTAATAAGTACACCTAACCACTCAGTTAGCACATATGGTACTAAAAAAGTATCTGACAAATCTGACACCACCCTAGATTTGCATGGATATTAAACCAGAATTTACATTAATGTAGATTTAGGTCAGAGCTAGGCTAAATGTTAGGGTTTTTTCCTGGAAGTATAAAGGAAATCATACAAGAATCTAGGCACCATAATGAGGAGTCAGTGGAACACACACAGTAATGGAGTCTGATGCTGTCCTCCAAAGATACTGTACTGATACTATCCTTCATTTTTGTGCATATAGATAGAGGAACCTTGCATAGCAGTTCAGGACATTTGTAGCAAATTTCCTGTTCAGCACTTTCCTATTCAGCACATTTTCTCAGCTGGAATACTTTGTCCAAGTGCAGTGTCCACAGTCCAGGAAGGAAAAAAGATAACAACTGCAAAATTCTGAGTAGAGTTGTAAGGATCGGGATTAAATATAGGCCTTGAACATACAGGTTGTTAGTTTGTAATTTCAGAAAGACCAGATAAGAAAAGACTTTGCTATAATTTTTAAGTACCCACACAAGGAAAAGAACTTGATGGTAACAGTATCTTTAGGCTGATATCCAAAGGGTTAACAAGATCATCTTTAGTAGGAGATTCAAAGTTTGTGACTTGAATCCAGACACATTCAAGTTAGAAAAAGTGACACTTATTTTTATAAGGATAAGGTATTTATTGGAATAAACCAAGATTTGTATTGTACTGCTGAAAACGTTAAAATCAGTCTAGTCTTCATCTGTATTCCATGTATAGAAGCAGACACCTTGAGATGACAACACATCCTGTTATGTGAGTTATCCAGCATGGGTGAGAAGAATTACCCATTGGAGCTGCCCAATTCTTTTGCTGTTAGCTACACAGATAGTTTAGGGACATCCCTTCCTGCTATCTGCAGATGAAAGTTGCTAGGAGTTAAATAGCCTATTCTCTGGGGACAGAGATTGCCACATGTAACTATAACATATTACAGTGAAAAAACTGTAAATTGGAGAAAATATTGATCATCATTACTGCAATTGTAGGAGTGCTGAAAAGTACAAAGATGATGATGAATGGAATATACTCTGTCAAAGGAAAAAGCAGTTTTCAGCTCAGTAAGACTTCTGTAAAACTCCAAATAAATAAGGCAATTTACTTGTGCAAGTGGTATTTTTCAAAAGTATTTGGCAGGTGTAAATTTAGAACAATAGCAAAATTGGATGTTACATTTTCTAACTTATTTTATTATCTCTAGGTACTAAAGAAAACACTGATGTTGAAGAAACTTTGAAAAACCTGTGGACTATGATTGAGTTAAATTTTGAACAGTGTGCTGTAATGTTGTTAAGGTAATCATGCAATAAATCAAACTATTTTTATTGTATTGTTTATTTTATGGTATTGTCATAAACTCTTTTTACACAAAATAAAAATGGTTAGAGAATTATTAGTGTCAAAATTACAAAGCCCTGATGGAAGGGATGAAATGTTTTTTACTAAATATATGCTATGCTTTATTCTGTGTACCCTACATGAGTAAAATCTAATTTTTAGAGATGTTACAGAATTTTTCCTATTTTTTGAGCTAAAATATTACCTTCTGCATTTATTTAATTTTTTAGTATTTGGTAGGCTGCTCCATAAGTATAGATCTGATGCTGATTCCTTAGTTAAGCAGTTAACCAGTTGATTTAAAGAAACTTTTTGATTTGTTCTATCTGTTAAGCAATCATGCCTGACAGTAAAATGGAGATAGCTTTATTATTTAATTGTACCCAGTTTATTATCTCAATAGGGGACTTGTTTGTTGCACTTGCTTGAAGGAAAGTAGATGTATTTCTAGGTAGTAGAAATCTGGTAGGTGTATTTCTATGCTCTCCCTGATATTTTATTACAGCTTTTGGAAAGATGGCTATTATAACTGCAACAGTGTTCATTAAGTCATTTGCAAGCCTAACACTCTCTGGGTATCACGTATTTCCATTAAGTCCTCCAAAAATCTCTCTGCAAGTGTTCACACAATTGATCTAGCAGTAAATCAGTTCTTCCAGGGGTGAGGAGTGAAAACTGGCAATAATTACTGCCTGTGGATATACATCCTCACTCCTTATAACCAGTAATTTGAGCAACACTCACACCAGGTATGATTTTATTTCACCTTTTAGTGTTTCTAATCTTGCAAAACATGGGTACATTGATGGGATCAGGACTTTGTAACCACAGCCTTGTTCCAAATATTAGTCATCCATTTTAGATTTGCAGCATTTCTACACCAGCAAAGATGAGATGCAGTTTTTTAGCCTGCCTTCAGACTTATAAAACTTATGGGGTTCATAGGCATTGTCCTGAGGGATACATTTGAGTGTTAAAATCATGCTAATGTGCTTGTGCTTAATTTTTTTTTAACAGCTGACAGATACCTATTTAACATAAAAATCTAGCACCTTGGCCAATAAGTTTTGCTTTTATTTCTTTGTTGTTCCAAAAAGTTTTAAAACTAAATAAAGGGATTTTAATCTCCTTATGATCCCACAGCTTTAAGATGACAACTTAATGTAAAGAAAGTGAAGTTATGCTAACTGATATTTATTAAAAAGAAAAAAAAAAAGAAAAAGAAAGAGGTAAAGTTTTGTAGAAGCCATAACATCTTGGGATATTAGAAGCAGCTGTAGTTGCAGATAGACTGATGGATAGAAATATGTGCATGTATTTGTTATGAGGTCTGAAAGAACTGATCCCTCCATGATTTTTTTTAATTTAAGAGTGAACAACTACTAGAGAAACATTAGTAATACATGTTGTTGTTTTATATTCATGCACAAAGTAGTGTTCATGATCAGCATAAGTAAAAATCAGTGTGTATATATATATATATATATATGCCATCCTGATTAGATTGAAGTCTTTAGTTTGTTTTCTGCTTTCCAGAGAAATATTTAAAAGAAATGGTAATTTAGCTGAAAAGTTTCCTTGTTATGAAGATGAATGCTGTAAGATGTATTTCACTGACTATGCAGTAACATATGCTGATCAGCCACCAAATGCATGGTTTCTGATTTTCAGGTGAGTTTCATACAGCTCTTATGGGGAAGTAGTATTGATACACTGTGGTTTTTCACTAACCTGCTTGAAAACTTCTTACTTCTTATCTATCTGCTTTCCTTAAATTCTGACATGTAATTCTTCTGCTTTGGCTGGAACAGAGTTCATTTTCTTCTTCATTTTATTCCTGGTAGCTGGCAGAGTGCTGTGTATTTGGATTTGGTGTGATAATAATATTGATAACATACTGATGCTTTGGTTGTTGAGTGCTTACCCCAAGTCAAGGACTTTTCAGTGTCTCATGCTCTGCCAGTGAAGAGGAGCACAAAAATCTGTGAGGAAGCACAGCCAGGACCTCTGTCCTGAAGTGGCCAAAGGGATGTTCCATACCAGAGAATGTCATGTTCAGTATATAAACTGGGGGGGGATTACCTGGAAGGGGGCTGATCACTGCTCAGGAACCGGCTGAGCATCAGTCAATGTGTGGCAACCAATCGTATTAAACATCATTTGTTTCTCTTGGGTTCTGTTACTCTATCTCTCCCTCTCCTAATTGTTAAAAATACTAATATTATTAGAATATTTATTAGTATATATATTTTCCTATTGTTGAACTGTTCTTAACATATGAGATGTATATTTTCTTTCCGATTCTTTCACTCAGGTAGGTTCAGTGTGGTGAGTGAGTGAGCAGCTGCATTGTACTTAATTGCTGGCTGAGGTTAAACCATGGCAATATTTTTTGCTCTGTAATGCACACATCCTTTTATTTGGGAAAATAACTTTGGTATAATTTTATTTTTCTTTTTTAGAGAAGTATTTATTGTCCCAGAAGACATGCTTATATTGACAAAGGTGTTTACCACTATCCCTTTCTGTAGACTTCATATTCTTGATAATGACACACAGGAGGAAATGCCACATGCCTTTTTCAAAGTGGCATCCCATGTTTATCCCAAAAATAAGGTAAATGCAAGAAGTTGTTGTGAAAAGTATAGTTTTAAAAATAATAACAAATGCCCAAATTTTGTGGAGATTTTTAGCTATGTCATAGTGTTCTACTTAAAAGCAGACCCTTATTTATTAGCAAATTGAAACAGACCATCACTGATCTGCTTTGGTGCTGAATATTTATTAGTGAAGTTTTGATTATTCTCTCCTCTGCACTCTTTCCAGCTGCTGTTGTTTTGGGTCTTTTTCCTGTTTATCATGCATAACACTGAGCACAATAAACTTTTTACCAGTGTTTAACATAAAAAGTTTGAACAAGGAATGATAAGGGTACATATTTTCTTCCCATGGATACAGCACAAGAGCCTCAGTGATTCTGTCAATTACTAATGAAAATGGCCCTTTTCATTGGATTCTTGCTCTTCCTTATTGAAGAAGTCCCCTCTTAAATCCACTGTTTTGTTACTGTTTGCTAAAATAATGGTCTATATTTTGTAAATATATTAAATGTGGTTAATAGCAGTAAAGAGTGATTTTTAGAGTATTAAAACAGAATTGTGTAGGCATGCTGTATTTTTCTACTTGTTCTTATTGCATTTCTCAATCAATGCACTCCTGAGTTCCTCAGTAAGAATATAACTTTATATTCTACAAATTAGCTTGTTTCTTCCTATTTCCAAATAATTGATTAATGTTTCAGTGGACCTGCTCATGCATTTGAAAGCTCTATTAATACTTTGACAAGACATTTTGCAATTAGTAAACACAGAATACAATCGTGTTATTTTAACCTGTTATATTTTTTGTTATAGTATTTTGTAAAAAATAACCAACAATGTAGTACATCAAGCAAGAAATTATACAGTGTGCCTGAATTCTTAAATGCCAGTATTATTATGTAAAAAGCCATAAAAAAAAAAAATACACCTGCCAGTTCTGCGTCCAAACTATGACTCAGCAATTTACAACAGAGATAAAAAGGAATCCTGTCAACAGAATCCTGTTACTCTGCTGCAGAAACATTCTGGAACATATTAAAGTTCATTTCAGAATGATTGACAATGAAGATAAAATCTGCACTCTAGCAATAAAGTCTGTCTTCTTTTTGCACATTATAGCTGAGATGGAAAGTGGCTGCTTGCTTAGCATTATTCAGATTTTTTTTGGGTTGCATTAAATTTTCTTATTTTTTGGTGGTTTTTTCTACTGCTGGGTACAGTTGATTTTGTTTTAGTTCTTGGTGGGTTTTGTTAATTCTACTCTCTTTATTATTCACAAGTCTTTTGAACAGATTGTAGAAAAGGATAGAGATAAGCACTCAAGCTTCAGCTGACCTACATAGATAAGAGTTTAAGAAATCATCACTACCACCATATTTAGTCTAGAAAATAGAAGTCTATTTGAGCAAGGACATTGCTCAGTTACTTCTCGTGACTAGTCATAGAAGGATGTAAGGGATTGATCTTACTTTGCCATGAAGGTAATTTGGGTGGTATATTAAAAAACAATCCTTTCTGATTCTAGAGACAATGAATTGTAACAAGACATCTAAGCAGTAAAACCTCTTGAAGGCTTTTTAAGAAAGAGACATAAATTTAATGGAGTTGTTGAGATCTGTTTTCATATTTCTCAGTAGTGACTTGATCTTCCTACCAGACACAAAATTGTTATTGTGCTTTCTAATTGTTTGTAGTATTCAGAAAGTGCTCATTCAAACAAACTTTTGGTCCTAAGTTTTCTGAATATGTTTAGTGAATGTTAAGATTGTATAACATTATCTTTATAGATAGGTATACAAGAGAAATGGTGAGAAATTGTTCTTCTCATGCATCCCATGCTGTCAGAAAGCAACTGAATATCTGGCTAAATCCTTCTGCTTGAAGGATTTAGTGTACTTGATAAGAACAGAGGGGCCTGTGACTCTGTGCTTAACTAGATTTTTAAATGAGCGAGTTCTCTTGAATGATTACTCTGAGGGGTTGCTATTACCTTGTGGTGATTAAAGGTTGTAAAGTGCCTTACTGCTACAATTGCACAAATTGCAATAATGAATAATTTATTTTACTTTCATTCTAAGTATTCAGTATTCATGGAGCCACAGCCCTGAATTATCGGATAGTCCTGAAATCACAACCCTATTTATTATAAGGATTTTTCAACTGAGCTCTTTTTGCTGGTAAATGCTGATTTCTTTATATGGAATTTAGAAGAGGACTGAAAGAAATAAAGCCTTTCAAAGAACTTTCATTTGAACTATTTCTTGGGTGGAACATGAAATACAAATTAATCAAAGTTTGAAACCTTTTATGTTATATCCTGGCTCCTCATATTCCTATTCTCAGGATTCATAAAGAGCACCTAAATCTGCATAAGCCTTATTAATTGTGTGTTGCATTTTTTATTATTTACTTGAATTTTTTAATACTAGAAATATTTTTTCTTAAATCAATATCTTCATAAAAATAAGATTAATACCTTGTAAGTTCATGCTGTATCTGCAGTGGCATTGTTGAATTAGGGTAAATGTTAATTTAACCTCAGATCTGAAGACTGAAGTAATCTGATCTCTAAATTTCCATGCAGCAAACTCATCCACCCCTACTTTCTCACTACCAAACATAAAGGAGCATTTTAAACCATCAAAAAATTTGGTTACGAAGTGACTTGAGGACTTTGGTTGTATCTGCCCCTAAAAACACTTGCCAGCTTTCCAGTTAGATGAAATTGGATTTAACTTGCTATGTAACTTGCTAAAATAAGAGATGCTCCATAAGTTAGAATAGACTGGAGTTCTAAGATTCTTGCTGATGAAGGACATCTTGTTATATTAATAAGTGTAATAGACAAAAAAATGTGTTGCATGTAGTCACAGAGTGCCTTTTGAGAAGTGTTATTGCCACATAAAAATGGCTTGTTTTCCCCTTTCAGAAAGGATACACTTTTGTGGCTGAAGCACACACTGGTGACCAGCCCTTGGCAGGTGGAAAATGGAAGCTCCGCTTCATCAACTCCCAAAGCGCCCTTCCATTTCTCTCTCGTCAGGCTGTAAATAATGCCTATTCTACTCAACAATTCAAGGAGTATTACATACCCAACAAAGAGTTCCTGCTGTTCAGGTAAATATTGAGAGATGAATGAATACATTCTGGTTTTTATATCGGTTATCCCTACCAGAAAAGTGTGTTCTTTCCTCTTTCTTAGAAGGGGAGAGTATTAATGTGAATAACTGAATGTTATGGGCTATCAAATTAACATTTGATTTGTGAAAGTGTTATTTGTGAAATATTGCCACTACTTAATGAAGAACAGGAGTGAAGTACACAGACTATAACTTTAAAATTAAAAATTCAGCATTTTGCATTTCTGTAAGCTCAGTCTTATCCATACGCCAATTACCGAAATTCCATAGTACTTTTGGGGAATAAACATGTATTAAAAACACTTTTTTTTCCCAGTATATCAGACCAATTTCCATCTTGCAGTATTGGCAGAAAAATTTATATATGTTTTATTTTAGCATGCTGATTCTTTTAGGAGAATATATTTAACAAATATGTTGTCTGGACAGTTTCAATATAGTCAAAGAAAATGTAATGGAAACAAAACAAATGCACTAAAATTTTATAAGCACTCTCTTTCTTGATGATTTTTATTCTTTTCCCCCTTCTGATGTCACCAATTTTAAAATAAAAATATGTATTTTTAACTCCAAATGTGCTGAAGTCAGGGTGATTGATTTTCTGTGTGTTGTTTCTTTGCTTGTTTGGTGAGATTAGTCATAACAATTTGAACTTATGGACAAAAAGTATATAATGCATAAAGCAATGGGTTACAACGTAACAAATATTTGAACCACAGATCACTTATCTGAATTTAGTCCTCAGACTCTAATTCAACAGGTTTTTAATGCCACAGTCTTCTAAGCTGACCAAAGTAGCTACTGCTATCAAAGGAGATATCCCTACCCTTTTGAAAGCAAATAATTTTTTTTTTCCCTCAGGTACTTTTGTAATGATAGAGTTCCCTAATCTGGCTGATGATATTCAACAAATAAAAGTACAGCAGGCAGTCAGATATCTATGGGAACATCTAATAAGGCAATGGAAAAAAAAAAAAAAAAAGCTAGACCACCCCATTTTTCAGCAGCAGCACTTGCTTTATTTGTTGATTCACTGCAGGAAGCTTAGCCCATCAGATTCCAGGAAAACAGTTGATTTGTAACTCAGTTTTAAGTGTGTCCTTCCAGTTCAGCACAACCTTTAGGTACTTTCCTAAAAAAGAATGATCAGGTATAGTTGATTTTATTGCTATAATTTTTTCTTCCTCTTTAGGTATTTTGTAAAAGCCACAGAACCACATACTGCTACGTTGCAGGTACAAACCTCTAATTCAGATGTGTTCATTAAACTACAAGTCCTGTATAATGAGAAGGAAATTACAAGTGTCATTGGAAAGGGCAATGCAGTAATCCCAGTTTTTAATTTCAGGAGTAATCAATCACTTCTGAGGTCCCATTGTAAGTACTGTATGCCATATTTGATATTTCTATTCACTGCAGTATATACATTCCTACAGTAACTGTAGATAATCACAGAAGA
This sequence comes from Dicaeum eximium, assembly GCA_013396995.1. Classification (NCBI taxonomy): domain Eukaryota; kingdom Metazoa; phylum Chordata; class Aves; order Passeriformes; family Dicaeidae; genus Dicaeum; species Dicaeum eximium. Next base: position 2,390,387 of record VWZP01005411.1, on the reverse strand, counting down.
TGCAATTTTCCCCTGCTCTTTTCATTAATCTTTAATTTTACTGTTTAAAACCAATAAGTACAATTGAATGACGTACATAATTCTTAGACATTTTCAACAATGGACCTTGTAGTGCTCAGGTAATTTTAAACAAAAATTAAGTACCATCTGCCTTGTTCCGTTATACTTCTTATATATAATGGATTTTAGAGGCTACTGCCATGTCATCTTCTTTGATAATCTGCATTTGTTTTCCTGTTTTCTATACACTCCACTTCTAAATCAAATTATTTTCATTTTATTTGTGTGCTATTTTGAATTATTCATTATAGTTGTGTTTAAATTTTAAAATTAATTCTTCAGAAGAATTACAAGTTTGCTTAAATAAAACAGATGTTTATAAAACCAACAAGTCTGCTACTGTACTCTCCAGCAACACTACTATATATAAGATATGTAAGATATGAAAGTCTTCAGTCCTTCTATGAAGACTTCTAAACAATAAATCTTCTGTAAATCTGAGTTTGCCTATTTGAGCATATTGAGAACCTGAGGCAAAGACAAATTCTTCAAATACTGGATTATTGCTTTGCTAAAGCCCTAAATAGCATTATATTTCATCTGCTCGCCTCCACTATTTTGAACTGTGGAGTTTTCAAACATGATCTTTTAGCATAATGTGTAATATGAAATTCCAATGGTCTATGGGAAAAAATAATTAATTTAATCATATTTATAAAACATCTTGATTTCTGTCTCAATTCACCTTGTTATTACCAGAATTGTAAAATGTGATCCTTTGGAGACCATGCTCTTAAAAAGTAATTCATCAGATGAAACCATTAGGGTTTTAAAGGAACTCATATAGAACCTGTCATGATTCTATCTGAGTTACCAAGATAATCAGTAGCTAATTTTGGTTAGTGTTTTTGGAATGTGGAAGTGGACTAGTAAACTTAACAGTAGACTGGTAGAAATAGAAACAGGAAAGTATAAAATAGCTCAGTTTAGGATCAGCATCACAAAGTGGCAGTGGGTTGCCGAGTTACCCTCAGTAAAGTGAAGGAGAAACTTTGTTTCGGGAGATTGTCTCCTTGCAAATGTGATAGTCTGAAGACTGAAATAAGTTAAAAGGCACAATCAAGTAACAGAGAAGAGAAATGGGTTCCATCAGATGCCGAAAGGGAGAGGATGGAGCAAAATAACTAGAAGTGGTGTTCTGCTTTTGCCAGTCCACCAGGACACATGTGTGAGAACTTTGCAAAATATCCTCAGAAATCAGACACAAACATTCTAGCTCTAACATGCAGTGATAATTTCTGCTAATTTAAAATTATTTTAATCCACTTTGAATTATTCAGTGAAATATCTGTTACATTAACCTGATTGAAAATAGGAAGGTTTTTGAATCAGGGCCTATTTAGCAGTGGTGGCCATAAAATTGTGTTATGATTGTGTTATGTTTTAGGCTATATTTGAAGGTGAAATGAATATTCTGATGCTCATTAAGTGTGTGTGAATACTCAGAGAGTTGCCATTTGGAATGAATGACTGTGAAGCTGTCACTGTTGGTTTTTTTTTTTACTATTACTTATATTTTTACTTAATTATTTATATATTTTTTAGTATACATCCTGTAAATTACAAAGAAGATACTTCGTGTAGAATCTTTCATAGCATCCAAATTAAATGAAAATATTTTGAAATGTACTCAGTATAACCAATATGACAGCCTTGTATTACACAATCTGCTGAGTGTCTCTGGATTCAGTAGTGGTTTGATTTATGGCATTGTAGAAGCACGTTTTTTTGCTGTTGTCAAAAGTGGTTTTATGGCCTATACAATAACAGTATAGAAACATTCAGAAATACTTGATTCCAAGTTCAGGTGAAGATTCATACAACTGACACTCAGTACAACAAGATTCCTTCTGTCAGTACTTCTTTGTTCTCTAGCAAAGTGTGTTTTCTCAGAACAAGAATAATTAGAAAACACTGCTATACCACTGGCACCAATCTTTTTCAGTACCACACATGTTCTGCCTCTCATAGAATTGATCACTGTGTTGCCAGAAGTTCTCTCAAGTGACATAATTGCACAAGCATCACCAATAAAACATTATCACCTTTGCCCACACACAGCCTGTTAATTCATCTCCAGTCACAGCTGTTCTATTAATGTCTTTTACAGCTCAAAAACTACATTAAACCAACTGATTTTGAATATATTTACCTCTTCTGAGATGTAGCAGATGACTTGGACCTTGAACATTTGCTTGACAAGAAAGGACTTACATATTGACACACACATTGCAACCACAATTTGTTTTGTTGATACAAGCACAGCCGTTGCCTAAGCACATATGGGCAAGTGAATGCTCACAATCCTTTTATTTTCCACAGTAACAGTCTGATACAATCTTGTTAAAAAGTATAAAAATATCTTTCAGATATTTGTCTGAATCTGGAAGCGAGGTAGGTAGAAGTTTCTTCTAGCCAGAGCTCAGGAAAACCAAGAGTGACATAGACAGATTTTTTTATGTAGTAAGAAAAAAAAAATTGGTGTAGCAGCACCACCTGGTGACCATTGCGAGAATTATTGGCGGTGTGTGTATTTTGGAGAGCTTTTCCAGGTGATCTTTCCTGCAAATGAAGCAGATTGACTCATGGTGGATTCCACCATTCTGAGAGGAATTATCTTCAGGATCTTCCTCTGGGAAAATCTTTACAGAGTTGTTCAATACTCAAGCTCTTCAGGTTTAGGAGAGAGGGAAGAGAAGAATAGCGAGGCATTCATGACAACCAGTTGTAGCCTAATACAGCCTCCCTTGAACTCCACCCATCTTGCTCGTAGGGGTAAACTGCAGAGGGCAGTGCCCATCTCCTAAAGACATAACACATCCTGGAGTAGAGCTCACCTCTCGATTGACTCCAAGGGAGTACATCTAGGGGGCCTCACTGCTTTAAAGCTACCCTTTTGTGCATTACATCCCCTGGCCCTTGCTAACAGTGCTTATAGAGAGGCAGTGAAGATCATTCCTGACTAGAAACCTTTATGTAAATACTGCAAATGATAACCTAAAGGCAATTTATGCAATTAGAAAATGTCTTTGTGAAGATATTCTTCCATCTGGAATACAAATTGTTTCTTTGCAGCAGGTTTTCTTGCAGATGTAGAATACTCAAAATTTGGGTCTTGGGATATTGTTTCTTATTCATCCAAATGCACTTCTGTTGATTGAAAATGTCATCATTTTGGTTCCTTCTGGTGAAAGACCTAATTAATAATCGAACTACTGTGAATTACGCCTACTCTCACCTTCACGGCATGGGAAGTTAACTGATGCATAGAAAGCTCAGCAGCAGCTGAGTGAGAAACTATCCCACAGTTACAGACTTGCTAAGGCACACGTTTTGCAAAATAACAGCCATGGAGTTGCAGCACCCTAAAAATGGTTTAGAAGAAACCAAGTATTGTGTTCCTTCACATTTCTCTCACAGGCCTCCTTGCCACAAGGACAGCAAGAGGGATGGCTCTGGTGCTAAAGATTCTGAATACAAGGCAGAAGAGCAACTCAGAACTTGTGATTAGGAGTTTGAGACCTCTTTAAGAGACCATCTCTGCAAAGTCTTGTTTTGATTTCCTGACTTCTACTGCTTTTCTTAGGAAGAAGGAAGCACTGTCTTTTGCAGAGGAAATATGCAATAGGAAGTAATCCATGACATTTGGCTTTCATAAGTAACAATATTTTCTGGCTCCATTTGAGTTTTTAGGGACACACTTAAGCTCTGCTTGGACTTTTATCCTTTGACACACCAGCATTAAATTTTGTTGGATCTGGTCTAATAGTCCTGCTACCTCCTGTGAATTTCCCTGGATGTTTCATTAACATGCATGAAACTCCGTGTTTTTCTTTTGAAGTGTTGCAATGATGCAGAATCATCTATCATCCTTTCTTTATACAATAAACCCTGGGAGGAGTAAAGCCTCTTGCCCTCAGTGAAGTCAAAATGATACCTCTTTCCCAGCTGATGGTCCAGCTGTTGTTAGCTAACACAGGTGAAGCTGCTTCCCCAAAGGTAGAATAACTTTTATCCCTGTTCAATTTTCTGAGATGTCACTTCTAGAATTATTTTACTTTCTCTGTAGACATGCAGGCAAAAGAATATCACACATTTCAGTGGCATTAGAAATGAAAACAAATTTATGTTTTCTGAGTTAATATTTCTGTGCCAGGCCTTCTTTAGAACATTCCAGTTTTTTCACAGTTTTTCCACATTAACATCTTCATTAGGTGATGATTATATATATTGATAAAGGTTGGATCACAAATAGTTCTATATCTCCTTTCAAGACTGGCTTTTTTTAGCTCAAGTTAGCTATAATCTTTGTTTCAGGTTGACAAAAAGATTAGATAAGAGACTTCTGTAAGGGTATGCATTGCCAGAACTGTGGCCAATGCACCTCTTCCCTTCATCCAGTTTTATACAATTTATTAAATTAAGTTAGCCACAAAGGGATCCCATCATAGGGAGCACAAGGCTATCTATATTTTGTAATGTATAGCATGGTGCTGTGATGGTTTGTTCAGGAAAGAAGCATGGGCTTTGAGGGGAAAAATTATATGCTTTACAAACAGTAACAACTGTCGTATATCCACAGTTTCAAATGTATCATTCTTTACTTTGAAGGTATTCGTGATTTGCATGCAAAATGAAATCAGGGTAGTATTTGGAATAAGCGTAATTTTAATTGGAAGTTTGTGAATATAATCCAGTGTGAGAAAATGGACTATGTTAATTCTTTCTGGTACTTTCTGGGGGCATCTGTTTACCTCATACCAGTAATTAATAGAATTTCTGCAACTTTTTTTGTCATCTTGCAGTAAAAAACCTAGAGATTATTCAAAATGGTACAGAGAAGGGATTGGAAACTGGACAGTTAAAAAAAGGAAGTCATAATTCACCAAAGGAAAGCAAAACTTCTTCCAAGACAGATCTTGTACAGGAATGTCCACTGATATTAATAGATGAATCTTTAGTCTCGGACAACTTTGAAAATAATGTCGGAAGCCCACAACAAGTAAGAGTTTGTTAATCACTAGGATTTGGGAAGGAAAAAAAAAGCAAACAAACAGTGAAGGATTATTGCTAATTCTTTTGGTACATGTGGGGATCATCTACCCTGTGGCAAGAACAAGGAATCCAAAATTAAGATTGTTGGTAGATTTTGAATGAGGTGATGAAAAAAGGATAATGTACATGTATGAATGACTAAATAATTAGGGAGTTTCATATCAAGGTGATTTACTCCATCTTTAACTTCTTCCTTTGTCAAATCCAGTATAAGTATAGCATAACTTTCACATAAAGATCAAAAATTGTCAGAAATGAAATTAAAGTTTTGATGCTTCAATATGAGCTTTCTTTGAAATATGGTATTATAGAAGGCCATCTGTAATAGTTTTCCTAGAGAAACATCTATTTCCAGTCAGCTGCAAGCTTTAGTAACAGACACATATCTGCTACTCGAGCCACGTTTGTCAGAGACTAATGTCAAACCGTGGGTTTTTCTTGATGTCATTTAGTACTGTCTATTTTAGAGAAATTAGGTATACTTTCTAAAACAGTTATTGATTTACATTTCCACGTTTTTCTGCTGTGATTTTTTTCTTGATAGTTGAGTTCAATTGCAACAAAATTAAAGAAATAAAAGAAAAAATATTGAGGAATAAATTTCAAAGTTGTTCCTTTGACTCAGAACTGGCATTAAAATTTTGGAAAACAATTTCTAAATATAATCATTTTCAAACCAGTTTAGACAATGTTTAAAATAGGCCATGGACCCTGTCGCCTCTACCTCAAATTAAGGCGTTATTGAGTGCTAGTACAAGGGCTCAAAGCCCTGTAGTAGGTCTTAAAATCAAAGACAAAAGTCTTTGTTTTAGTACATGGCATACATAGGAAAGTTACACGGAAATCTTACAGGAATGTAGCTCCTTATTGTGTGGCCCAGTTTAGTTTTACTTGATAAACACATGAGTAATTGTTTAATTTCACAGGAATTAAAATAAGATCTGTGGAATTAACATTAATTTTTTAAGCTTCTTGTGAATGCTGTTATGTGCAAGCTTGTAAATTAATTATGTGTTTTATTTGCCGAATTCAATAGCTGGCACTTTACTAACCTTCAGGACTTGAATGCGTGCTGTGATGGTTATGACTTCAACCTGTTGCATTTTCTTTCACAGTCTTACCAGTATTCAATACAGGCATTGGTGTTACATGATAGCTGGCCACTTACTGAGAGCGAGTCTTTGTTTATTGAGGAACTGAAAGAAATGCAGAAAGATGAAATCAAAGGTAGGTTAATCTAAGTACATATTTAGTCAAATATATCATGTTTCCAGTTTAGAAAAGAATATTGCTCCAAGCAACATTTTTCCACTGTTTGAGTGAAATAACTAAGCAACAAAACTTTTTCTTCTGTACTTCTTAGAAATTAAGTTTGATTGCATGAATCTACATCTTCAGTTCACAAAATATAAGGAAATCAGAGAATACACTGCAAGACTCACCTTCTCAGGGCTCAGCTTTAGGTAGAGGTCTGAAACAGAAACATGCCTGCTTAAGATAACTTAAGAAAATGCACTGAACAAGAAGCAGGGAAAATTGCTGGTTTGGGAAATCTATTGCTTCTGTACTGCTATTTAGCAAGAGAAAAGGCTAGGAAAGCTCCCAAGTACAGTCTGTATGTCTAAGTCATGAAGGGAACAGAGAAATTACAGAAGGTTTTGGGTTTTTACAGATTATTCTAATATTTCTTCTTAAGGGACAGTAAAATCCAATCCTAAAACATACTAGAAGCACTTAAACTCCTAGTCAATGTTCTGTAAATTAGATAGATGTCTTGTATTTGCTTCTTCTTTTATCAGCAAGGTTGACACAAAATCATTTTGATCTTAATTATGTTAAAGTTCATCACTCTGGATACAAGAGCCTGAGAGAGGCAAGGCTGCTGCCGGTGCACATGGACACATACACTCGATGTGAATGTGTGTGTATGTGTACATACATACATACATACATACATAAACACACACATTGCCAGCTACACAGATCTCAGACAGACACTCAGAGCACACACACAAACAGCACCAGCTGCTTCATCCTGCTTTTCCCTCTTGGGCTGGAAAGAATGGAAGTCCCCTAGATAGACTGTGTATTTCTAAAAAGGGGGATCCTTCCACCAGCTGCCCTTAGACACCTAATGTGCCCAGTAGCTTGCCTCTGCACCCCCTACAAGCTCTGAGGCTGCAGCCCTACTCCAGCTGTTAGTGCAGAACATTATGCACACATGCAGCTGATTCTCCTGTGTTCTTACCCCTAGGTTCCTGCAGAACATAAAATATTACTTTCCATCATTCAGTAAATTTTCTGAATCATTAATATTAAAGTTCTGTCGCTCAATTTTTAAAAGAAGCGATAAGAAATTATTTGCTTCCTCATATACATACACTTGCTAATACCCTAAAAATTTATTTAGGATGGTTTGGTTTTTAGATAGTTTTTTATTTTAGTAAATACTAGTGGTATGTCTCACTTTTTATTCTATTTACATACTTCTTTTTAAATGTCTGGTCAAGTTTTTTTTTGGCAATTTCTAGTACTCTGGACTGAATTTAGATTCAGCAGCAGTAATTGCTGATGGATATTATTTATTTTCTTGGGTTTGGGATGTATGAAATATTTGAGGTTTTTTTCAGTATTTCTTCCGTTATTATTACACAACTTTAAAAATATGTATCTTCTTGATTTACTGTAGTCTCCAGTCAGTTTTAATAGCATTTGAGGAGCTGTGTCATGTAGGCTTACAGGCTTGTACACAGCTCTTTTTAGTGATTTCACCTGCTTGTATTTTGTTGTGTTCTTCACAATATCATCTTTTCTTCCTAGGTGATTCCATTCATCCTCTTAATTTTCCCTGTTAGACTGCTTCTTACACTAGACATCCTCTTATCTTTCTGAGTTGTCTACATAATGACAGCTTGCACTTGACAATATTCTTTTATACACCTTCACCCCAGTCTGTAAAACTGCAGGTCAAAGGAGGTCACTTAATCTCTTAAGTTTCTTCACTAGTTCTCAGCTTCTATCACTGAACTTTGTCAATGTCATGAGTGTTCTCATGTTGAGTTTACGGTAGCAGTATTCCAGTTCATAGCTCCCTTTCTCCATGCTAATTGATACTCATTTGCAGTCAAACATAGTTAAGATACAGCCAGTGATAACAAGCTTTTTTTTTTTTTTTGATTGTTTTAAAATGGTGTCAGTGTAATAATTTTTAAATGGTGTAATTTTTGTGACCTCTCAAAAATGCTGCCTTTCAAAGTAACCCAAGGCCATTTCATGGTTCTTGTTAACTGAGTGTTTCTGTTTATACAAGGATACCAACAGATTGCCTTGGTCACCAACAGAGTTTAAACACAACTTCTATCAAAAAGTTTAAGCACCAATACTCATTTAATACTTAGTGTTTATTTTATTTACCCCCATTAGCAGCAATATTTATCTGAAGTGCTTACTATAGTTAAGTATTTCAGGGGAAAGCCCAAACATTTATTCTTCTTCCTCATTGTGAACAGGTCTTAAATCAGTTTGAAAACTGAGCTTTACCATTTAAAACTGCTGACACAAGTTGTCAGACACAAAATTCATATAATAATAATACTGGTGTGTAACCAAAAAGGTACTATTTCACCATGTGATTTTTAAGAATGCTGCAGTGAGCCAGGTGCAAAATTACTGAAAAAAATTTTCCTCTTTTCAAGTATCCCTTTTTCATGTAAGCCAACAGTGCCATCTGGAGTTAATTTTGTATTAAAGCCAATTTATGATGGCAAAAGCATATTTCAACTTTGTATTAAGATCTACTAAAGTCTTTTAAACTAGTCTCCCTTTAAATTAAGACCCATGGTATTATACTATTGATATTCGTATATATTGTAAATATTTATTTAGAACATTTTTGAAGTAAATTCTCTGGTATGCAGATGCTATGATAATTTTGTATCTGTTGATGTTTGTGCTTGTAAAAATAACTGTGTTAGCAAAAGTTACTTTGTGACTAATACTTAGTCATATTTATTATACATTAAATCCCATTAAAGGTTTAATTAAAGAGCCCACTGCGCAAAGAAAACATTAAAAAGGCATTAGGTAGGAAAACCTAAGTACACAGAAATTTGGAATTTCCACATAGTTTATTTATACTGTCTTCATTTTTTCTCTCTTTCTTCCTTTGTTTTTTTGGTGGGGGATTTTGTCTCCTTCTTCTGAGAACTGTTATGGAGCAAGTCTATGTCTGTGTTTGAGGGCAACACCTACCACAACTGGTGACTCCTCATGAAAGAATAACCACATACTAATAATATAATTAATTTTAAAATGTTCTCAGAGAGTTCTGACAATGAAAATTTTGCATTTCATAAATGTGCATTGAGTCTAAAATTTGCCTTAACTTATGGATATTCTCAGTTCAGTCAAAGAAAGAACAGAGATAATTTCTCCCAGGCTTGGCCTGGGAAACTTAGAGAAAAGAATTAAAAACAATTATTATTTCTTCTTCTGCACCTGTTGTTTATGGAACTTGTTTTTCAGAATGTGTTATTCTTAGTTCACCAATGGTGTGAGAGGTGCTTTCTCTAAGACCAATCAGGTCTTAGCTTAGTGAGCCTTGTTATAAAAGACACACAATTTTCTATTAAATGCTCTTCTTGCCTTCTGAAGAGTCGGAGTCTTTATTCTCATCCCTGGCTCAATAGCGACAGCTTCCTTGCACCGTTTTTATGGGGTGTATCTACATTCTCTGTTCTAGACAGTCTTAGGATGTGAAATAATGAGAACATTGACTTTACCTGTTTTGAGCTTCTTACCTTCCTGGTGCATAACATACACTGACAGAGATCACATGAGACTCTGTAAGGGAAGTGAGAGTCAGGCTGTGATTCTGTGCATTACAGTCTTTCTACTGACCCATACACAAAGCAGCAATGCAGTGACTGCTGGCAGACACCATGGAAAACTCTCAGTTAAGCCCTGGGTAAAGTGCTGTTTAGGACAGATGAGGCTGTCACAACGTGTTCGCTTTGTAAGTATGTTTTTAAAAGTAGTTTGGTCCTCATATTCTTTCTTGGTATACTTGAAAGTGTCAACTAATTAAATGGCTTTCGTTTATCTTTCTCTATAGCTGTTTTGTGCTGTTATTCCACCCTGGGTTTTAGATGGGGAACTATATTTATGGATAACAATGACATTCTCTAATTCATAATGCATTATAACTATATATGAGTAATACACAAGGGGAAAGGATAAGGACCACAGCTTTCCCCTAACTTTCTCTTCTTTCCAAGTAAAAAAGATTGCAAATATTCATAAATCAACCAGAAGATCAAAAGCAAAAGTGTTTGAGAAGATAGAAAATGAACATTTCCAGAAAGAAACTGCATCACTTGAATCTCAGGTGAGAACAAAGCCAAAGCCTCAATTTGACACATTTGTTGAATGTGCCATCCTTGTACTGAGTATAGAGATATTCTCAGGTCTGCAGATCAGTACTGCTAGAACTTCTAATGTCCCTTGTATTTCTCTATAGCCTGCTTTGCCACCTTTTTAGCTTAACACCTGAGAAAGGTTGAGGAGAGGAGAGGGGAGGAGCGGAGCGGAGCTTGGCAGGGAGATAAAACAATTGCATGAAAAATCACACAAAATACTCTTGTTCAGACAAACTGTTCAGAAGAACTGGAAGTGTGGAGCATGCTGCATGGGGGAGGAGGAAAACATGTAAACAAAACACCTCAAAGAGCTTCCAGGCATTGCAAAGTAATCTTTCTTTCCTTTGGCAGCCTCTCTTTGTGTCATAATGCATATCAAAGTCTGTCAATGTACAATGTATATCAGTCAGAAGAATTATCAGTATACAAAAACATAACTTCATCCTAAAGACTGGTAAGAGATGTATACTAGTGACTACATTATGTTTATGATACTTTCAGCCAGGAGATTCAAACACACCCCACTGGATTTTACGCGTAGTTAGTGAACAGCAAGAGGCAGAATTTCTGGAGGTGAAGAAAGACACCCGGCGAGTAGATGAGATCAGAGCCATGAAAGAAGCATGGGAGTCTGCAGAGCCAGGGAGAGCTGTCAAGGTAATATCAGAGTGCTGTCTCTGCAGTGATGTTTCTTCACAAGTTCCAGGAGTTGTTGTAATGGTAGAGCAGTTGCTACAACAGAAACCTGCCTTCATAGGGCTGTTCTCTTCACCCCTCTGGAAGACAGGAAATTTTACAGTTTATTGAATTAAAAGTGACTATGTGCCTGAATTCTGGGTAGGGTTCTGTAGATCACTGAGACTTTAGATTCTACTTTACAGAACACAGAAAAGTTTCTCCTTAGAAAGCTCACTACCTCTGCACATTTGCAAAGCTGCTACTTGTGACAAGTTTAATGTTTAGCATTAACAGATTCTAACGAGAAATACACTGCTATAAACATGCCAAAAATTATTTCTCCTGAAGAACTGGCACCTGGTCATATCAGTACCCAAATTATCCCTTGCAGCCACAATTCCAAATTCAGTCTGCATTGCAGGTTACCCATGAGCCTGTACCATATCCATACGCTCAGTATGAATTCTGTTTTGGAGAAGCAATACTCATCTAGTTGCCAGGTGCATCTGGGTGCTTTTGACATGACATATGCTTGAGATGGAAAAATTATACATGTTCTTTCTAGCAAAGCAAAAAATGTAGTGCTGATTCAGAATTGGAAGCATCATTACCAAAGAAAAATAAAAGAACAAAGTCTTCAAATTCACCTGGTAGTCATTCCCTATCACCACCAATACCATAGCCCATTAAGGGATATTCAGCCAGAATCCCCAGCTTAGAAATTTGGGATTTTTTTACATTACCTTTCAGAAATGAACCTCAGACATGAGTCTTCCCAGTTACACTCTCAGATTTTCTCAGTTCTTCTCAGTGTGTTCAAAGCTCAGAACTTTTCTTGACACTTCTCTATTAAATTCTGAACTAAGGAGAAAATCTGCTCTGCAGATTTGGTTGTGCTGAGACTGAAAATGCAAGTACGGCCTCCTTAAGATTAGCTAGAAATTAATCCCCTTTGATGTGTAAAGACTCTTCAGAATCTAGTTATATCACCATTACCTTTTTTAATCAGAAAATCAACTGAATTGCAACTACAGGGCTCCATTTTTGAAGCCCCTTAGGTTTGTGACTTTTTTTAAAATACCTGTCATCAAGAAAATTGTAGCAACAAGAGAATATGCTAAAACAAGGTCTAAATTGGCAGTATGCTTTCCAGATTAAGAAGTTTCCCATCTCTTTTCTTCTTGACAACCCTGGGCCAATGTCTGCCTATTCCAGGGGTCACAGACCCCCTGACTCTGGAAATTGAGTGCCTGACTCCAGGCTAACCACAAGCCAAAGGGCTTCTCTGTCTGGCAATGACAGCCCTTAAGAGAATGCCAAGGGAGTCAGATGCCTTCTGAAAAGACAGAAGTGCTGATGTCTGGTTTTGCCATCAAAGGTAGTTGAGTCTGAAAGGGCTTGCACCCAAAGGTCTCATTTTTCAAGAGGAAGTCTAAATCATCAACCTGTAGGAGCTCCTAGGATGACGTGATAGTTCCCTAAGGAGGTGCATTAGCCATACTTTCAGCTATACAGCTTTTGGGAGTTTTTTTAAATTCCGATACTATTTGGAACTGCCCAGAGATCAGTGATTTCCCAGCATTTCATTGGACAGTGATCTTTAGTGTAAGTGTGCAATGTCTCAGGACTGATTCAGTGGGATCCTGACATGTTTTCTGATTCCAGCACCAAGCAAACTTGCACACTGCACCCTGATGTTAGGTCTTATTGAAGACTTACAGAATCCTACTTTTGAAAATTCTTTGAAATTTAAAATATGCAGTAAAAGTTTTGTTATCTGGATTATAAAACTTTGATCTGTAGGCTTTTCAGGAACGTGTGCGTTTTATTAATAAGTATGCTGTGAGAGATTCAGAGGAACCCATAGCTGGGGCTGAGACTGCTGGCTTCACACCTAGTTCAGGAGAAACAGGTAAGAGTATAACTTTCTGTCCTCTATTGAGCATGTTCCACTCTTTAGGAAAGACTTCTGCATCAAATACTGGTAGTAGATGGATAGATGAGCCCTCCTAAAGGTGTTCAAATGTGCAATGGCGGGCTTGCTCTCTATCCCTCTTTATTTTAATAGTATCATTGCTGTATTTCCAGACACAGGTACAGCCTCACAGCTCTTGGAGGCTGTCAAGTTATCCTTAAGCAAACTTCAGGTAGCCCTTCTGTAGTAAAATGCTAGCCCTAAATTAATCTGAAATTTTGGGCGGTTTAGTGGAAAATACCTTCTCCCTCAATTCCAAGTACCAGAGTTCATTAGTGTAGAAATGCTAAAAAAGTGTCTAGCAGCTAAAATAGCATGTCAGTAAGAGACTAATACACCTAAAGTGCATTCCCTTCATGTTCATGGAAACTGTTCATGGAGAGAGGTCTGGAAGTGAGGTGCCAAAAAGTGCATACTGAATAGCATCAGTTTCCTGATGCTGTCTAGTTTTATTTAGTGATTACAACTTCTATGGATTCTTCTGTATTGTATGTATGTATTCCCTGCCAGTTTCTGTACTCTGATGAAAAGTTGAACTGGGTGCAAAACTTCAAACTGTTGGTTTGGTTTTTTTTCTGTGAGTACACTGAGATCAGGTCATCACAAAAAGGAAAGAATACTTCCCAGTCTGATTGTGACAATATCTGGTTCATGACTCATGTGCATGGAACTAGAACCTGTGACCAGTATTTAACTATAGATTAGTATTTTTCCATCCCATTAAGTAATCTTCACAGGAAAGGTTCAGAAATTAAAGTAGAATTAATCCTCACCTAATGCCTTTAATACAGTATTGGTTACTTGAAACAATATTGTTTCCTCTAAGTTACTGGCTAAAGGACTTCAAAATTAATGGTTGTCCACCACGAGCTTTGTTCTAAACCAAGCATTTAGAGTCTAATACAAGGTCTTAGGAAGTAAAGAGTGACACCCCAATGACTTTAAGTTGCCACGGTTCTATTACACAGAGTGCAGCGTTTGGCAATGATGGGATTGAACATTTCTGTTATATGAAGTATCTTAATGAGGATTTTTATGTTCTGGAGAATACTGTGCTAATGGGTAGTGTCTAAGGCACCTCCAAAGATCCAAGTCACCCTTTGAGACCAGCAGAGAAAGCTGGTATATTTGTCTATGTATAGACAGTAAATATATAAACAGTAATTATTTTAATGTTCAGAAACTTCCTATTTCTCATGAGAAAAGTCCAGTAATATTTTTAACATAATTCAATTGGTTACTGCTATAAGTAAGGTAATAAAAGAGTTTTTATTAATCAAAACTAGTGCAGTCATCATTAAATCTCATCAAATTTCACAAGTTTTTTCAGCACATCAAGACAAATTGAAAGAAGAAAGCATTGAAATAATGACAAAGCAGCTCAGCCCATTGCCATGCTTAATATCAGATGTGTCATTGTACTGCAAGAATGCTACAATAAAACATAGCATGGTTATTATCCATGTGGTTAAAAAAAAAGGTCTAAGATTTCAGAATACCAGTTTTACTATGTCATGGTTTTTCTTTAAACTGGTATTTGTTAAATTTGATCTTCTTCCCAAAAGGGAGTATAGTTTTTTTAAACTATAGCCAGGTCTGGAGAATCAGATTTTTATTGATTTTTTTAAGCAAAAGAATATGATACCCAGAAGTTGTTTTTATATCTTTTAGGCAATGCAAAGTCAATGTTCTTGATTAGATTTACTAACGTTCTTGAGTAGAGGGGACTTAGCTTAAATACCCATATTAGTTTCATTCTAGTATATGTTTTTAATAGCGCCTTTGATTCTATCCTAAGTGTTGGAAATAAAAGGGCAGAAATATTATATCCTCTCCAGCCCATATTCTCATTTAATAATGTATTTTGCTGAGCTGAAGGCAGAAGAAATTGTATAAGAATTTAGATCGAGCTCTCTAGCATAACCAAATAACCAGTTTAATCTGTTTTGGTTTATATTTTCTTACCACAGGAAAGCAAGAACCACAAACAGCTATTGACTCAAGATTAAAAACACAGCAAAACAGTTGGGAGCTTATAGACCTTAGTCCTTACACGAGGTAAATTGCCCTGACAAAATAAATGTCAAAGTTGTTGAATCACTGCACTGCATCTAATGAATATCTTACAAAAACATTTGAAGAAAATGAGTATTCAGGCAAATATGCTTATTTCAGCCTTCTTGAAAGGAACACCTATTTCCAGATCACAGGATATTCTGAGTTGGAAGGGACCCACAGGGATCAAGTCCTGATCTTAAATGAATTGTTCATACAGGGATTGATCCCACAAGCTTGGTGTTTTCAGCACCACACTCCAACCAACTGAGCCAATGCCAAGATCATAAGAAATTTGTCAGGATGTTATGCTGGTTTAAAATAACGTATTTAACAAATGCAGTTTCGTTAATAATAGTTAATAGCTGAAATAATTCTATTAATTATATTTATTATTCAAAAGAGCAATATTCTTTATTACAAGTGTTGACATGAACTTATTGAGCTAATTTAAATGTACCTCCTCATTTGCTGTGCTGCAGCTAGAACCCACTTAATGCTTAATTCCATTTGAATTCAGTGTCGCATTTTTGCATTTCATTGACCTTCAGAAGACTTCAAAAATGGTGAAAAATATGCTCAAATTTAATTTTAAATTGAGAAGGAAATTGCTGTTTTACTGAAGTGAATAGCATTAAAACAGTATGGCAAAAATATGTCAAAATACCTTGAACAAACTTGAATCTTGTAAGCATTTAATTTGTCTTCAACTCCTTGACTTTTACACTAGCCATTTAGGACAAAATATAAAAGTATATTATACACTTACCTGCTATTATGCCAAAAGCAAAAAAAAATCCTAAGAAATAAATTGCATTTGTCTCCAATTATAGTATCAAAAACTTCTGAAAATATATTTCTTGCAAATTAAAAGTGTCACATGTAGGAGCTTTTCATATGCTCGAAGATGATTTTACAAATAGATTTAAAATAGACATTCAGGTATAAGAAGACCTGGCCCCAGGAATGTATTTTCTTTTTGGTGTTATATAGAAGGAGAGGAAAAGTGACTCCTTAACCATATCTAACCATATGATGGTGATGTTGCCAAATTTAAGTCAAATACCTGCATATAGATGTTAAGCAAAATAGACAACAATCAAAACTGCATTTGTTATGAGACAGATATCTGGTTTGTATTTCTTTCAGAAAAACAATGCCTGAATCTGTGCTGAGAAATGCATGTATCATTCAACAGCAAGAGATAGAAAAAGAAGAAAAATTCAACCATTTTATGAAACTTCGCACGCTGGTTTTGGAACAAAGACAAAAGGAAGAAAATGACAGAATTTTATTGAAGCAAAATATACTTAAAATGTATGAGAACCTGCAGGTATGTTTTCAAGATTACTTTCCATTTAACTACTGCTGTGATGTCTGCCACTAGTCTGACTATCCTGATCAACCATTATCAAAGCTTTTCAATTCAGTACTAGTGATTAGAAGAAATGAACAAGCCTGAAATTTCACTTGGGCAAAGGTTAAAACTAAAAGTTCTAAAGTAAAAACATAGTACTGCATGACATCCTTAATATGATATTCTTGGTACTTTCTTGATACTCTCTCTGCAAAAACACTATTGTATCATCATAAAGGGATGGTTATAAGTCAGAAAAAAAAACTGACCATTTGATATACATGATGAGATGCTTATTAGGTAAAGCATCTCCAGTCTGGCTATTTTTTTGGTTATAGAATTGTGTACAGCTTTTTGGAAAGCAATAAAACAACAATTATACAGGGGGATAAGTTGCTCTTAATGTGTCTCAGAGAAAAGTTAGAGAACCCAGTTTTCTTGGAAGATGCATGATGCCAGCATATGAAGAATTTATATTATTAAACCTCAAAAAAACATGTCTATAAATAATAAATGTGGTAGCATTAGGGTAGGATCCATTGTGAGGATTAAGTCAGCCAATGCACTGCACATGAAATTGGTACAAGTATCTTACCAAACTGGCTTAACTGTTGAGCATCAACAGGAATTGTTTTTACAGTGGTGATACAATAACCACTATCAATCAGTTGGTGACTATTCAGAGCTCTTAAAAGGTAAGATATAGTAAAAATAATTTTACATCAAATCAACCTATTTACAGAAATCTTACTTGAAATCATGTCCTTGACTAGTTCCCAGACAGCCTGATTTATATTCCTCAATTACAGGTCAGCAAGGAGCCACAGTTCTCCAACACTGGCAGACCCTAATAAGGATGCTAGTCCAGGTTTTTAGATGTTGCTATGGGTTTGGATGCCTAACATATTGTATATTAGAAGGGCAAATTTTTCACAAGAGTAGATCCTCAACTCTTTCTAGAAAGTATTTCTATTAAAAATGTTTCACAGTATGAATTTAAAATGAGATTTATTTGTAAATATGCACACTGTGCTGATAAGCACTTTTGCAGTTCTTTCATCTGTAGACCACAAAGAACTATATACAGATTTCCAGGTATCCCCATTTTTCAGGATGGAAGTGGAAAGGGAAAGGTATTGAGGTGTCAAAGTCTCACTTGCTCCAAGTCTCATTGAAGGTCATTATGATTTAGACTCCTTTAGCCTCTTAAAAGGTTACAACTCCTAAGCCATTCCAGCATTTCTAACACCTAGTTTTTAACAGACTTGTTTAAGACTGCAGAGCAAACCAGAAACTGAAAAGGGACTAAGATCCAGATAGGTAACTACTCTGTTGCCCTATTCTTCTTTCACACAACTAGCTTATTATGCCAGCAGTTTAAAAAAGATTTTCCTGAACTTCTTCATAGTGAAAAGATTGACATATAGCTGTTTTCTTTGAGAAATCAATACACATCCATGTAAAAAGAAAAGGAGAGATGCTCTCCTCATACTTAGAGAGTCACAAAGTGAAACAGAAGAGGGAGGATGCAGTTGCTTTGGTGAAATCAAGACTGATGTGTTGAGCAGGCAGTACTGCTGTTTGTTTTTGGCTAGGCATCCTTAGATGAAGCACGAGGCAGAGTTTACAGCATTCGGGAAGCATACAGAAATCAGCTGGTGGAGGCCGAGCGCAGAAAAGAAGAAGAACTGGCAGCTCAGGAAGCAGCCCTGCAAGCAGAGAGAAAGAAGAAAAACACAGACAAAAAGAAAAAACGGTAAAGGTTTAGCAAAAAAAGTGTAGTTGCGATCACTCGTGAATTGTGTTTAACAGTTTGGGAAACACAGTTCATATGCAAAGATGAGAAAAAATGTTTATTATTTTCAAGTACTTTTGGCAACTATGTCACATTTTATCTCTTTTCCTGTCGCTAGTGAAAAAATTGATCTAGAATTCTTCTTAGCAAAATGTTTGGTATTTTACTTCTCACAAAGCTACTTGCTACTATTAAAGTTTTTATGCTTTACTAATATAACTTTTCAATAAAATTAATATTCCATTCATATTTCATTCTTCCCAAATCACAGTGTCTTTTGTCTTTTTTCAATCAAAACAGAGCCAGTCAAGAATGAATCAGAGTTGAAACAGTGAATGTAACCTGTCAGTTTTGAAATCTGTCATTAGACCTGACTCCTTAAGTGGATGAAAATCTGTGGAGTTTATCATAATTAAATAGTAGCAAACCACACTTTTCATATGCTGACATTGGGAGGCTTACCAAAGCCTGATTGAGTAGGCTCACAAGCTTTCTATGTACTGTAACATTTTTCCCTTACATCATTCTCTTAAAGTATTTTGGAATCTCACAGTAACTCTCTGTAGTGACAAACTCATAAGGCAGTCTTCCAAGGCTTGTTAAACATGCCTTAAAACCCTATTATTCTCTTTGTTTCTCTTTCCTAAGACGTATTTTGTCCATGCTGGCTTTGCTCTAATTACAATAGACTCCCAGCTGGAATTTAAAAATATTTCTTAAAAGTAAACCAGTGTGTGAATGAAGTAGCAATCACGGGCTTTTTATTCAAAGGGTGAAATATTTCCTCTAAGCTCTTGTTTCCATTATCACAAAATTCCTGCTTGTGGTTGTGCAATCAAACACAAAAAACCTAACATCACGTGCTGCTGCCCTATCCACCTTTCTTTCCCAAAAAAACCACTCACAAGTTTTCACTATGTACTCAGACACAATGATCAAGACTGATCAAGACTTTCACAATTGTGAAAACTCTCTAGAACAGACAAGTGTTTTAAATAGCTTAAAGTATTTTCCATGTATGTAGTCACAAGCAGAAGCCTGGGAAGTTAGATTAAGTATGTATTGTATACCTGCAATATGTCCAGGATGTCCAAAAGCATTTCATTTTCTAGGCAAGGTAAGAAACTGTGGCAGTCACCAATTTGATGTAAATCACAAGAAATTGTACCCTTTGCATTTCTGGCCACTGGTATGAGCTAGCCATTGTCTTTGAAACTAGCCTTTCCTCTGCATGTTACAGACCAGATGTTCATTACATCTGCTGGTTTTGCTCACGTCTGTTTTATCCGTACCTCACTGTTTGGCTTGAACTTGACTCGCTCTTCTGTTAGTTCTATGATGTGTGCTTTGTATCTCATCACACCTACACACCTGCTGTGATGCCAGTGCATCTATTTGGCCTCCTTCCTCCCATACATCATAAACTAAATTAAACTAACTAGCTTGAGTTTTTGTCTTTGAAAAGGAAGAATTGAAACCAGAGGCCTAAAACTGCACTGGTGATTTTCCTGGTGATTCAAAGAGCAAGAGCTGAGTTTTGCTTTGACCCATACAGGCTGCAAATAAAAAGCCTGTCAGTCTTTTGCTATAATTGGTCTTTGTCCTCTCTATTTTGGAATATGGGATATACTGCTTCATAATATTCCATCTTGTTTCCATGGCAATAGCACGTGTTGGTTGTCTTCTTATGTGAATCTCTAATGAGCTTCTGTAGAGGAAGATCAAGTTGAAGTTCTGTTCTTCATGTCGCTGCAAGCGCTATAACGACATTCTGTTGTAAAAATCAATCCAGCTCTAAAAGCCAACATTATCAACATCTAAATGTCAAAAATTCAGCTAATAACCTTCATGATCACAACCCGTCCTCATGTGTAATCAGCTGTCAACTGACTTAAACTCAGGCAGAGTGTACTCAGATCTACATTATCAAATCTTGCTCTGATGTTACACATAATTCTAAGTTTCATAATTTTCTCATTTTGAAGGGTAATATGGCATCGTTGAAATCTACTGTGTGATTTGTGAAAGTCTCTATTGGCTCTTTTATCATTTCAACAACGCAGATATGATGAGGGTGTGAATAACTGTCACACTGTTTAATTGCATGTACTTTGGAATGTGTAATGTTTTAAGAGAAGCACAGTAACAGTTTTACTAAATCCTTGTGTATATTTCAGAAGAACAAAATATTCACTTACCTCAGTGGAGCTTGGAAGAGAAAATGCCTTGTTTGGATTGTGTCAAAGAATTTACATACATTGGACCAGAAACAGATGACTGATGGCATTTCATATGCATCAGTTTTGCACCAACAAACCAGCTTTTTTACATGGTGCACAATACTACAGGCCAAGTTAGTGGGGAAAGTAGTACGAAAACTAAAACAAAATTATGTCAAAACAGCCTTTTGCAGAAAGTTAAAGAGCCATTGTGTTTAGCACTTTACTATAAGGAAAACAAGAATGGTATGTTGTGCTTTAATTGGTAGGATTTTTGCCTCAAGTCTGTAAGACCAGGCTGCCCGATAGTCAAATTGTGTGTTGACATGGGTAAAACCATGTTTATTCTTTTGTGCTGTAGGAATAACACAACTTTTATGCACCATAGTTTTATAACATTTACTGTAATGAAAGTACTGGACTTGGATAGTCACGAGTCCAGCTTATACTTAGCTCAGCCATACTGGGCCAGATTCAGTAGGGGCATAAGGACAAGCTTGAAATTATGTGCATTCTTAGTGAAGAACTTCAGCAAAGGACTCACACATGGAGTCAAGCCCTTTACAAAGCAGAACAAACAGGGCAAGCTTTTCTGGATCAAGACACGATTGCCTGTTCTTGCAAGACGACACTCATTTTGGAGGTGCAATAGCAGAATGGCTGCATTAAAGCATACTATACAAGGTATCTGGTGGCATCACATCACAGAAGAGGTTTGAGGGAGTGGGAGTAGGGACCCTCTAACATTTCTCACAGAAAATCATCTCTGCAAATTTTGGCAGAATTTGTTCACTTACACAGCCTCTTATTTTTTGTTCATGGAAGGATTCTGTGTATGAAATACAGCACATATATCTATGTTGATCTCAAAAAGTTGCAGTTTAACTGTCATACTTCTCCCCTGAAATTTCAAGTCTGACTCCTGAAGAAGAGTCTGGCAACCATTTCTTTACATAGATAAAGAGAATTTGGTAACTCAGCAGTTCAAAAATCCTGATCTGTGTCTGGCAGAAGATTGTGTTCTTCTTAGAGATGGTCTCCAATATAACGGTAAGATTTTCTTTTTATTTTTTTGTAACTCCCACACATCTTTAAGTACCTCCAACTCATGAATAAAATACAAAGTTCAGAGTTTAGAGTAATACTGGAAATGTTTAACAACTATACTTGGTGATTGGCTGCAATTTTGAATATTGATTTAGAATTTAATTAGAGCAGAGAGCATCTTTCAGGATATTGTTACGGTTGAGCTGCATTTTTTTGTGGTGAAACTAAAAGAAATTGTTTATTGTACTCTTCCCTGACATTCATTTCTCTTTCAACTGAAGTGTAGCCAGCTGTACATAGGAAAAATGTCACTATTCAGTAGAAATTTGTAAAAGTTTAGATGGAAACTGCAAAAGTCACAGGAGAATGAAAACATGTTAGATTGCATTGTGAATAATCCGTAAAGAATTTATCAGTTTGGTTTCTTTACGTCTACATTTTAGGAATAATGGTAGATTCACAGTGTGGTGCAGGTAGCTGAGAAAGAAAGAAAGTCTTTGACCTGATAATTCAATTTAATAGGGATTAAGTCCATAAATACTTATTCACTTGTAATAATACTTTGTAGGTATGTTCTGCTAAGCTTTAGCAGTTTTCACTGCTTGATCCTTTTCTTTTGACCAGCTATTCTGAATTAGAAAGGATCTTTTCCATTAAAATATGTATCTACAGTTACTTTTTAATGCATGTAGCTTCATTAATCTTCATATTACTAGTCCCATCTGCTTTGCTTTGATTTGGCTGGCATTTACACAGTGAGTTACAGACCAAAAAGCAGACCAAGCCTGTTCTATGTTGCCTCGCTACTGAGACAAGCAATGTGCTGCAAAACCAGGCTCTGTTCTGAGCTGCCAGTCTGCTCACCCCGGCAAGGTGCAATTTACCCACTCTGTAAGGTCTCATTTTAATTCCAGGAAGACAGAATTTATGCACATGCACAGTATTCCTCCTCCAAAAGGCAAGAAAAGTGTCTACATATTTTGTCTGGCAGAAAACATAAGAGAACAGCTTTGCATAATCACATGCCAGTTTGCAGAATGAAGAAATCTCATTCTCAGAGCCCTTTTTTCCTCTCCTTCATTTCTTGAATTGATCCTAATAGATTCAGAGTCCAGGTCACATTTCAATGATTTAAATATTCTTGTTTGCCAGAAAACAAGATGCTGTTTTCCTCCATCTCAACAGAGGACAAAGACAGTAGAGAAGTAGGTTCATGGACTTCTGTAAGGTTAGACTTGCTAAAAAGTCATGTAAGTAAGCCTTGCTAAAAGGAGACTGTGGTTTTGCAGCTTGTAGTGGGCTAGATTTGATTTCCATCCAATGTTTGGACATTCTCCTTGTGGCAAAATCCAGCAGATGTCAGCTACAGACAAGTGCAGAGGCAGTCCAAGCACTCAGCGGTGACACAGCTAGCAGCAACCAGAACTACATCACACATACAGAAAGCAGAAAGTGCCTAAAGGACCACAAAGGGACAGTGAAAAAAATCTGTCCTTCCTCTTCTATACTCCACTCCTTCATCTTTAAGGCCACAATTATTATGGAGGTTGTTTGTTTTGTTTTGTTTTGTTTTGACTACAGAGAAACCTTAACTTGGCTCTGGAAACTATTGTTGGCAGAGGTTAGAATCACAGATCCAAAAGTCCAGGAAAGACTAAAACTACTCCACCCCTAGTCCACCAGAGTAGACAAAGGAATGAAAGCCTTTATATCACAGGACTTTACATACTCCATAAAAATTTTACTCTTGGGAACTGGAGAAAGATAAGGGACTAAATATTAGCCACAAGTGCCCAAAGCTATGTTTGTACTCTTCTTTCTTACACCACAAAAATGTGGCATGAGAGAATGTGAGGTTCAGCTAATGCAGGAATGAGAAACTTCCTCTTACCTTGTCCTTACTCTTGGTAGAATGACTCTCAGAGCATTTCACCAAAAGCATTAGGAAAAGCAAGGGAATGCTTTTCTATTGTTCTAGTGCAAAAGATGAGTTTCCTAAAAGTACATTTCTCAGACTTGCTTAAATGGCTTTCACCTGAACTATTCAGTATTATGACTTTAAAGGACTTCATTGGTAACTTAGGTTTTTCAAGTGTTTTTTTTCTCCCATATATATTACTGGCTTAGCACATTGCAGCTGTAATGTAGCAGATGGAAACTTTTGATAATTGATGGTCTGAAATACCATATGCATAGGCTGAGATATTTAAGTTCTCTTTAGTGTGTTTGTCTATGTCCATATCTGCTTTCTCCTAAAGACTCAGATTTGTTTACCACCAAACAGCAACAAAAAATCTGGAAATATGGCTAAGATGAGAAGAATGTAGATCCCTGTGGTACCATTTTCAAATTGGATGCAGAGACAGACTAATCCAGATGAAGTATAATTCTCTTTTCAGTCTTCTTGCTAAACTTAGCATGAGCTGGAGGTCTGTTATTTTCCCCCACCTATCAGCACGTGTGCTGAGTATATCATTGCTATAATTCAACACACAGCCAGCACTGCAGTGCAGAGCTGGTGTGCAGTGCAGAACAATTGCAAATCAAGCCCGAGACATTTTATCAGATGAAGTCCCTGCTCAGTGACATTCAGCTGGAGATTTGCAAGAGGCCAGGAGTTCACCAGCGGGATGTACAGGGCAGAACATTGTGAGATTGCACAGATAGCACTGTTGGCAGTCCAGTTAAGTACTCTGCTTTCAGACTCAACACGATGTAGTCTCCTTGGTCCATCCTTTTTAACAGGTTCCACTGTATTGATTGCTGCTTTCATACTGTCACCTTGATAGCAGTGTGGTTGTATGGGAAGTAATATGGAAATTAATTTAAATAGAAACCTACAGCAATGCTGTGCCACAGTCTTTTTTCTTTTAATGGTTTTTAAAAATATATTTAATCAAAAATAGTGCAGATAATATAGTGCAGACGCCTAACTCCAGGCAGCTAAATCTAGAGGCTGAGTCATTCAGTCACTTTTAAAAATTCATAATTACGATTGTAGCCTGGAGGAATTTTTAAAGCGCGATGTGACTCGTGTCTGTGCGAGCAGGTAACGCACACTGTGAATATCTTATGGAAGGTCTTGGGATTTTCCGTGTGGTGTCCCGGCGCCCGCCAGGGGGCGCTGCGTCCGTGCCTGCTCCCGCCGGGATCGCGGCGCTGCTGGGCCGGCCCTGCCCTCAGGAGCCGCTCCTTCCCTTATGGGCCGCTTCCACCCCTGCTCCTGCGCCCCACCGGGAATGCGGCACTGCTGGGCGGCCGCTCCTGCCCTCACGAGCCTCTCCCAGCCCTGCCCCACTCCCCCGGGACGGAACACGGCCCGGTCAGCCCGCGGGGAGCTCCTGCTCCGGGCTGTGCCCTGGGACCAAACAGCAGTGCTGAATTCTCGCTGACCCGGGCTAATTTCCGAGAGGCTGAAGGCAACGATAGCTGTTTTTTTAGTCTTTTATTTCCCCCATAGCAAAATGTGTACTCAGTTTTGAGTAGCGCTATAAATAAAGTAAAAAATAATAACTGGGAGGCACTGAGTCTGCAGAGTAACAAAGGCCCGTGCTTTCATCTGGGCTCTGCAGAGCTGTGCCCCGTCTGCCCCTATTCCACTGGAAAGAGAAGGAATCTGTGTGAACTGGAAGGATTTTGTGTCTTCCAGCCCCTCTGCCCGTTTCAGCACCGAGTGTGACCAGCCCACGGCAATCCGAGCCCAGCTCCGTGACCCGCGGCTGAACCCTCGCTGCTGCCAGCCCCGGGAATGCAGGCGCTGCCTGTGTGCAGCCCGAGCTGCCTTAAGCCTTAGAGCCCCTTAAGGCTTTTCCGCTTTTTGTTTTCAGGGTTTGTCTGCGGGCCAGCTGACGGCTTCCCTCGGCTGACCTTGCTCCTCCGGCGAGGCTGACACGGTGTACGGTATCGATCTCACTGCGGTACGGGAGGTGCAGCCAAAGCGCCGGGAGGCGCTCACCTCGTACAGTGTAGCACAGCGAACTTTCAGAAAGTAAAAGTGCTTGCCCAGGAGGCTGGTAGAGTAAATCATCAAAAATACCCGCTGTCCACTGTGCCTCTTGGCATTCATTGTGCTGCAGCTGTAACTTGTTTTATTGACTCATTATAAGGATATAATGCATTGGGAAGTTAGAAACTTGCGAAGGGAAGTATCTGCTGTCCCATAAATTGTCCCTCTAATTTTGTAACACATTACATTTAAAGGCAGGTCATAATGTTCCCAATCAGTTACCAAAAGGTAGGTCTCTAACTAAAAATTACTTAAGTGAGGAGCTGAGAAACTTGCTTCAAATTGGAGCACTGAAAATCAGGCCAGTGTGAATTAACTGCTGGTGGAGCCTAGCTCTGAAAACACAGCCTGCTGTCACCAAATACAATGCTTGCCTTTTGAAACAGATTCAGGGAATAAAAATATTCCAGACAACTTCAGAGTGCTACTCAGTGGTACTGACCCTGCCTGCTCCACTAAGGGGCCTGACACAGCACAAATGCCATCACCACTGGGTATGCAATCTGCTTGACTCTGGACAGATCCTTCAGCTGGAACCAAATCCACACTCTGCATGTTGTACAAGAGGAAAATGGGGGATTGGGATAAGCAAGAGTCAGGATTTTACCCTCCAAGTGTACTTGCATGGACTGAGGTAACTGCACAAGTAAGCTGGATCATAACAGGAGCTGCTTAGATTTTTGAACAGCTGATTGGCCTTTTCCTCCCATTTATGAATCTGATACATCTTAGTTTGATCATTTCTATGAGCAAATTTTTCAGCTGCAGCATCGAAAGCTGCAGCAAACATTTGTTTTGTTTATTGCTTATTTTTCAAATGTCATCATACACCAGAGGTCTGCAGGAGCTCATCACTTCCCAGGGACGATAAGTCTGTGAGAACCTTCTGATGGGGAACAGTCCGTGCAGTCTTCTGCCTACAATAAACTTTTCTTCCCTGTATGTGGGCAAAAAGACAGAATATCACAGAAATTAAAAAACAGATTGAAGCTCTCATTGTGTTTAAGCTGCAGTATATATAAGGATATGGCATTTGTCTAATGATGAGTCTTATGGCTGAGGTGTTAAAAAAGAATTAATCTAGGCAATTTAGCCACCAGACAGCTATTGATATTAGCAGAAGCAGGCTGATTGACTTTGCAAGTCTCCAATTATAAGCTGCACTATAATTATGATTATACTTCTCCATAGAGCACTACTAAGCCTCCACTTTTGACTCATAGCAGATTCCCACTGAAGTCAGCAGGAGCTGTGCTTGAGATGAGGCTTTCACAGGCAGCACTGTTTATCCAAAAGTAAACAAGCTATTCCTGTAAATTGCTTCCACAGAATGGACTGTTTTCTCCTGTGTATGGCCATAGCTCTAATCAGGCACACAGCTTTTGCTTTGTTCTGACACAGGAGCAAAGTCAGGTTAAAGGCACTGGTAGTCTGGTGTGTCTTCAGACTTGTCCAGCGCAGTAAAATCCTTAACTTGTAAAAGTCTTAGAGGCTAGCTCAAGTCTCCGTCCAATAATTCATTATCAAGAATACCCTGCTTGCCTGTAAACCTTATTCTCATTAGTTTTTGTGCAGACAAGTAAAATGTATTTAATTGATTTCATCATCATGATTAAAAGGAGGTAAGTGGATTTATGCAAGGGGAGTAAATACTCAGGTTTACTGTGGAAAGCTTACACGGGAAAAATCTATCTTCATCTCCTACCTTATTACACACTGAGGAAAACTCTACATATTGATTGTGGGTAAAGCTGTTAATTGCCTGGACAGCACTACAAGTGAGGAAAGGTACTTGGGAAGCAGATTTCCATTTTTGTAGAAAAAGAGGAAGCAAAGACCATAAACTGGGGAAGACATGAAACAGCAAAATTTGTAAGACTATAATTGTTCATTCTAAGATGCACAACCTGAGAAGAAGATCTTCATACGAGGAAGTTTCTCTAAAGGCTAGCTTGCAGACAAATTGCCCCCATTATCTTGGTAATCACTTTCTAAGCCATAAAAAACATAAATCTCCCATCTTGCAGGCAGATCTGTGGAAGTACAATCCCATGGGATTCTGCATGGCACTACCAGCCTGTTAAAGTTGATCAGAGGGTGAAACGGAGCTGCAGTCGCAGGCTGTGTTTGAATGTTCTTCTATTTTCTTATTTCTGGGAGGAATTGGAGCTTCACCCCTTTGGTATTTGTCTGAGAATCAAAGAGCATGTCTCAGAAATATATGGACATTTCTTCATGGAAATTTTTCAGAAATATGATTACAGCTGTCCTTAGACACCATGTTCTACACTTCCCCATGTCTTGTATAGTGCTCTGCTACATGATGGCTGTGCAACCTAAAGCCATACTAGCATTTTAATTTAGTACTTTTTTTTTTTTTTAACTGTCTTGCTTTTCCAAAATTTGCATTAGCAAATACTTATAATCAATTGCTGAAGCAGAATGAAGAGTATCACTCAGAAAGTTCTCCACTGTTGTGGTGGCTACAGTGTGTTACCCTGTGGTATTTGAGCACTTGTATATAGGAATTATTTCTATCTCCTGAGGGGGCTGGGGCACAAGGAGCTGTCCTGGTTTTGCAGACAGTATAATTTGGGGATTGGCCATAACACTACATAAACCCTGTGGCTTTTTTAAAGTGGTATTAGGAGCGAGGCACAGTCTGGCCATGGTTTCATAGTGAGTTTGGAGTCTTTCAGTACCTGGGCCCTGAGCCCACCATACTTTTGACAACCAGCTCAACCCTTCTCTTGCTAATCCACAGCCGTGCTTCACAAGGCAGTAGGAGAAGCCCTCTCACTGAGCACTTGTTAGCTTGCTTCTGTTGGGAGGGAAACCAAAATTTCAAAAGTTGAGTCATCATTTTTTCTCTACCTTACTTTTGCAAAATAATGATGTGAGGCTTCCTAATGTGCAACCACTTGCAATTAATCAGCCAGTAACTGTGTCTGATAGGGGCTCAGGGAGCTCCCACCTGGAGCCAGGTTAATCTGCTTTCAAAATTTCTGTGACCTGCAGCCACAGTAGGGGTGGCAGGAGCCTTTTCAAGAGGCACGAGTGTCATCTAGTGGTGAAACAAACCCACTCCATCACACCCCAAGGGCCACCACCTGCCCCTGGTTTGCACACAGAGCACTAGGTGACGCATTTCGTTTCGTTTCTGCTACGCTTTAACAGCCTAATGCAGCATGTGTGGAGTAATGCTTCTTTTAGCTTTCATCCTTCTGGGATTTCTATTATGCAGGCTAATGGAAAATAATATGAGCCCATAGCTAACCAGGCAGCAGACACTAATGGTTCTCCAGCTGAGGTTCTTCTGTCCCTGTGATGGGATACAACAAGAGTCTTTCTCCTTGGGAACAGTGATCACCAGATCCCTAGGAATTGAGAATTTTACTGGACAAAGGGCTGTTCAAAGCTTTATTTACTTGTATTGTGTGAGGCGTCCATTAAAGGAATGGACATTTGCATTTTAGAGTAGATTGTTTTTCCCAAACTCCTTTGCCTTCTTTCACACAGAAATCCAGATTTACTACCGAAGCAAAGCATGAACACTGTAATTCTCTTGTAGTTGGTCAAATAAGAAAGGAGAAACATCTCCTCACCAGAAGCATCACTAGCAGAGGAACATGCAAGGACAGATGACAGCTGCTAACAAAGTGGAGCAGAGAAATACTGGCTGGTTATGTATCATATTCTGGATGTGACTTCCTGGCAGTTCATCACAGTAACTGTAATGGAACAAACCCAGCTCAAGGTGTTGTGCAGGTCTTCTGAGGGAAAACAGACTTTGAATCTAGTCAGCTAGAACTTACCTTGTAAAATTACTGCCAGTCATTTCTCAGTACACGTTCTCAAGTGCAGGAAACCCACCTTTTTTTAGAACAAAGGGGAACTCACCATATTTACAGCTGATGCCAAGGGCTGAGACTTAAGAAAAATCCCCAGTGCTTCCCAGTTGATTAGGGGCTGGTGGATGGAGGATGTGGAGCTACCCAGCTTTGGAGCAGTGGGCGGTGAAAATCTGAGGATCTAGTCCCTATTCGAGGGAGACTAACTAAGGGCATGCCTTCTTTTTCAACTTGTGCTTTATCTCCCATCGTCTCCTGCTAGAGTAGCCCTTGGGCAGTCACGCCATGTAGGTTTCATGATCCTATGCACAAAAAAAAAAAAAAACCAACAAACAAACAAACAAAAAAACACCAACCAAAAAACCCCAAACGACAGAAAGCCTAATAAAAAGCACTGAATCCCTTTGCAAAGCTGCCGGCTGGCTGTGTGACACGGCGCTGGGCAGGACCCGGATCAGCCAAGCAGTCAGGGGCTTTTGGCAAGCCGAGGGCAACGAAGCATGAGTCTTTTCCCTGTGTCGCTGTGCGCCCGGAGCCACCGAGGGAAGGGGCTCGAGAGCCGCCAGCTCTCGCTCTTTGCCGGCCCGTCAGCTTCCACCTCCCGCTTCCCGGGAAAGCGCAGCCGGCGGCGCTCACGCTCGCGCTTTCATTTGTCAGCCCGCCTGCGTCAGCGCTAATACCGAGCTCAGCTGCTCATCATCCCAGCTGATAATGCCGCGGTAGGAATTAGGCAAGGCATGCTGGTAGGAGGGAGAGAGAGGGCTTGAGGGAGAGTAATCGCAAGCACAGAGATGGGAAATAAATGAGATCAGAAAAAAACAACCCTCAAACAGGCTATTCTCAGGCTAGAAGGGAGTGTATTTTTAGGAGATGGGGCTGTTTCAGTCCCAGCTGTGGGGAGCCACGGGATTGCAGCAGGTCTCCCTGGGATTTCAGCAGGGTTTGCTTCAAGGGTGGAATGAGGGAGTTGCCACAGGGCACTTGGCGTTCAGCTGAGTTGCAGAAAAGCTAAATGGGTGCGCTGAGAGCCTGGATTGTCCCCTTGTCCACAGATGAGATGTGGGAACAGGCAGGGGAAGGCTCACAGATGCTGCTGCTTCTGCATGGGTGCTGTGCACGATTTCCCTCTTCAGAGAAAAGTGAAAGGTTTTTGCTCACACAGCTTCTGCTTGAGATTTGAAGCAGTCTGTCCCCATGAAAACAGTGCTAATAAGAAGAGGACATGCCACAGTCTGATGAAACCCAGGGAGGTCCTGGCCATGCAAGCAGCACTGTTCACTGCACAGCAGCCAGCTGGAGACCAGTTCCCAATATCTCCCTTGACAGCACAGAGCAGAGGGCTCTGTCAAAAGAAGGCATATATTTAATTAGTTCCCGTGGTGCTGTAAAACTCAAATTTAATTTGCATTTTTTAAATACACCTTGGCATTTTGTCCACTGCTGGCAATAGAGCAGTGTTATACTCCTTCTTCTGGTTATTTCCCTATAGAATGCATCTCTTTCCACTGAAATTCAGTAAACATTTTGGAAACACTGTGGCAAGGTCAAGGATGTTTTGTAACCTAAATGGACCTGGCAACAGAACAGATTGTGCTCTGAACTTAGGGAAAAAGGTGAAATAGCTCATCCCCATCAGCTCTGCTCTTTGTATGTAGCAGTAAATGCAGGGTGACTGTCCATCTCCAAATGCTGCATGGCATCTGGAGTTACAGTCCCTGGAGTGTCTGGTTTTGTGTACCATGTAGCTGTTTGGTTCACCCAAAAGCCACAAAGTGACCCTTGAAGGAAAGTTGTGTATCCAGAGCAGCAGTCTGGGCTGACCACAGAGCCACAGACCAGAATTCTCAGCTTAGAACACTGCCTTTCATGGGCACCAGAGAAGAAACAAGTATCACAGTGCAGAATGAGCTTTTTTTTTTTAATGAGCATTGTGTCATGACTAACACATCTAGAACCAAATAGTGTAATAATTTATGCCCATGTGTTGCCTTTTTTCTTTTTTTGTGCATGTGATTAATTTTTGACATACATTTTCCATATCTCCAAATGTTCTGCAAAGTTCAGCAGTAAATTATTATTTAGCAATTTAAAAATTGCTTTTTCACACATTTTATTTTCTTTTTTCTTCTTGCTAACTGGTCTTCAGGAGAAACACCATTAACGTGATGCCGGAATCAAAAGCTTTAGCTAAGATTTTCAGAGTGACTGAGGGAGAATTGGCAAGGGAAAGGTGTCTGCATATCTGGCCTCAAAAGGTAAGCCCAAAAAGGAGACACCTTGGTGATTGAATTCTTGGCCAGTGGTTACATTTGAAAGTTCAATTGCTGTGATGGAAAAATCTCCCTCAAAATGATTTTTTTTGCTTGACATCCAAGTTAAATTGCATTTAATTTCATATCCTTCCACAAAAGTTATTTTGTATTGGGTCTTTCCATTTGAAACACCTAGGCTAGGCAGGCATTGGTTGCTAACAAGTCCAAGAGGAAAAGCCTAGGTGACACAAGTTAAAAAAATATGGAGGACTGATAATTTTGGCAGAAAGCACTTCATGGCCCCTGAGTGAGGATCATAAGCTATCACCTGTCAGCTAGCTCATAAATCACCAGATCAGAGCAAGTCTGATTATTCCACTTGTAAAAATATTAAAAATAAAATGAATCACTGTGGTTTTCACATTGTTTGTTAGTCCTCTGTAATTGATTATGCACTGCAAAACTTTTCACCAAGCAGTGTTGCTCTTGAGTTGTCAGGTAGGGTTTATGGAAAAAACATTGGTGACAAAAATGGGAAGAAAGTCATGTTCATCAGAAACACACTTTGCACTAGTGCCAGCCTCAGCTCCTGCTTTTGGACTCCAGCTGTCTGGTGTTTCTGCTGCCCCTGGGACCTGGGAGCAGGAGACTGTCACCAGGATAACCATCCTCCTTGAACAGCAAAAGTCTCTCAAATTATACAATGAGGTCTACAAATAATCACAGGAGCTTAGCACTAACATGCTTAACACTTAAACTCTGGGTTGTTTGTCCTTATTTCACTTCGATTTTTGTTTGGAAAATCAAAATCCAGTCCCAGTATAATCTGTCAGCTGAGCTTCACTTCATTACTGCATTGTGAGGAGTCTTCTGAAATGCATCCTAATTTCATCCCCACCTAGATTTACCTTGTTTCTCCATTCTGCCCAAAGGAGGAGCTTTTTGCTGCACAGTGCATACATGTGCAGCATAGCTTTTGATGCAATTGGAGAGCATCTTCTCTCTCTGCAGGTATTCCTTGCAAGAATTACCAATACTTTTCTTCTCTCATTGGAGCTGACTTTTTTCCCCAAGGGCTTTGCTCACTGCAGTTGCAGTAACTGGATGCAGATGCAGGACCAGGGAGCATGGCCCTTTGTTTTCAGTCAGACCCCACAGGGTTATCCAGAGACTTAATTCACCATATAACCATCTAATTCTCTTCCACAAATTCAGCACATGGAAGTGCTTCTAGAGAAGCTGTAACCAGCAGCTCACAGATGGAGCAGGCTCTGTTGCTGCAGGGGAGGATTTCATGGCAGGCTGGTCCAAATACCAAATACCAGTTGAGGCTTAATGGTGACCTTACCCCTCCTCAATACAAAGCTGGCTCAGAAGGGACTCTTGCCTAAATACTTCCTTAGTTCCCTGTTCTGCCCTGCTCTGCTTCTCACATGCTGCATCCCTGCTCTGCCCCATGCAGTGATGTGCCAGCCAGCAGGGAGAACCCCTCTAGGACCTCTGCCCTCACCTTACCTCAGAAAAGCCTAGTCCTTGGACAAGTTAGGGCATTCCATGGAACCTGGGCCTTAGCAGGAGAAAGCTGAATGGAGAAATTAAGTGAGGCCCGGTGAGGGTAACACATGAGAATAAGACTCGCCTCAGGCCAGCAGGAAATAAAAAGTGGACCTCAGAGGCTTCTGCCTTGACATCAGGGTATATTTTGAGCTGAATAAAAAAATAGCTCTAGGTTAGCTTCTGTGAATAAAGGGAATGAGACTAGAGTTGAATGATGAGAGACTATTGACGAAGGAAGAAAATGGCCTGTAGGCTGAAAGTCTGAAAAAACCCCATGCTTTTTCAGGATGGATGTGAGATGAGACAAGCAGCTGGTGTCTCATCCACAAGGATTGAAGCAAAGCCCACCAAAAGGAATGCAGTGATGATGGGTCCATGTCCCATTCTCCATGTCACAGAATGAAGATGTCCAACAGTAACAGCACTGGGGCTTCTGCACACAGGGAACAGGTTAGGCTGGGTTGTGTTTGGGCTTTCCATCCCAGTGGCTAGGGACAGCTTGTTCCTCTCTAAGGAAACTTCAAATGCTTAAATATCCCAAGGTGCAAAGCTTCTTGAAACCTGTGAATTACATCTCTACTACCTGTGGCACATCATGAGAATCAGTGCTTACGGGTCTAACTGGTGTCCATTTTAGACCAGTGGGTAAGTTAATGAGTTGTCCACCATATTTTCTCCTTTTATAATACCAACTAGAGGCCAGGAAAATCAGTCTGTATATTTCTGAGTATATATATACATACACACATAGAATAAACTGTGTTGAAAACATACAGGGTTGAAGACTAAGGGAGAAGAAATGTTATCCACATTTTATAGATGGGGTGCTGAAGGAAGAGGAGATGACATGAGTTTCAGATCATACTCAATGTCTGTTCTGGGGTTGTTTGCTCAGGTTTAAGAAGAAGACCGTCTTTCCTTCCTGGAAGGGAAAGAAACAGGAAGAAAGATGGGAGCTACCACACACAGGAAAGACAGGATTGTACCTTCTGTACAGTACTTGTAGTGTTAAAATAACCTCAATTCCCTGCATGAGACAGTCTCCCTGCTTTTTCTTCATTTTGCATTCAGTAGTCTAAAGCAGGAAGTGTGACACTTATTTGATTTTATTTTCTTAAATTTCTTCATTATTGCAGAAAAATCTTCAATAAACCATGCTAGGAAGCTCTGGGAAGTTTGCAAAACCAAGCCCTACTCAGCTCCAGGCATTTATACATGATGCATACACTCATCAGTGCTCACTGCTGTTGTTTCTCTGCCAATCACCTTACCCAATGTGAAGATGTGTCACAACACTGAGCAAACATGGAAACAGCCACTTTAATCAACCATATTTTCCCCATATGGTAACTTTCCTTTACTGTGGTAGTCCAGCTTTCACACAGATTTTATAGATAGAAAGTTTACAAGCAATAAAAATTAACAGCCAGTATATATGCAACAAACAAATCAACTTCCCCCCCCCTCATAGTGTGCCTGAGTGGATCTAATTCAAACTGTGACTAAACTGTAGTTGCATTTCCATGAGATATTTTGCCTAAGGATGTGCAGTGTACACAGTGCATGATTCATTCCAGTGAGAACCAGACCAGGGGTGACAGGAAGAAGTTCCGAGGACAAGCACAGAGAAACAGCCATAACAGGAGAGGAAAGCCACACAATGATTGTATTGTCATGCCCTTAGAGCAGTAACAGGGCAGGGCAGTGAGAGCCTTCATTCCCATGTGCCCATGAAGAACTTCACTGACTCTTCATCTTCACCTATTCCTCCCCATAAAGAAAAGAAAGCCCAGAGTAATGTGGTGGGGTACTGGGATAGTTTGTGTTTCCAAGTGCTCTCTCTGCCTCAGATTGCCTCACACTTAGAGCTCCTCTTCCTCCACACGCACCAAAAGGACAGTTCTGGGAGCACATCTTTCCCTGAAGTCTCACTAGGGCTGGGGAGCAGGTGCCTTCTAGAAGTAATCCTCACAGCTGTCTGGTTCATGTGTTGTTAATACAAGCACATAATTTCCACTGGCATAGATTAGGAGTATTAATGGCAACAGAACAATGAATGTCTGTGCAATCAGAATTTGACGTCTTATATTTGTCATGCCACCAAATAGCTTGTTTCCAAATTATAGAACAGTTGTGTGGTGAATGGAATTGGACTGTGATAATTTGTATGTATGAAGGATATTTTAAGACCCACTTGTTTTTGCATCTCGCTCAAACACTGCCAGGATGGATGTTGGGTGGATGGAGGAACATACATACATTCTATTTCAGAGAGGCTTCTCTTCTCCTCCTGCGGTGCGGCTGAGGGATCTGTCTCTCCTCCAGATATTCATTTTCAGTAAGGCTTGGAAAGGAGAAGACAAACCAAACACAGCACAGCATCTGAGGGCATAATGTTTTCAGAGTTGGTTGGAGAGGCAGTCTGTTGTTCTGTCAAAACAAAGATGATGTGACAGCTCTGCCTGTCAGTCTTTGCCCAAATCTCTCCTTCCTTCCTTCCATTTGCCCTTCTCCTTTTCCATCAGCAGCATCACCTCTAGTCAAATTTGGCAAAGAAGTGAGGGATATTATCTCAGAGATACTAAGTTCCTGCAATTTTTGCCAAAATCAGAAAGAGACCCTGCTGGAGCCCACACTGGGGGAGTGGCCAGTCATTACGTGCACAGCTCCCAGGTGCTTCAGTAATTTGCTGATTTTTGTCCAATCATTTTCTGCTCTTTGCACAATTGAGAGGCCAAACACTGGTGTTGCTAGTGGGGTGGAGTGGGACGCAGGAAAGGCATGGAGGGATTACAGGGGTGCTGGATGCAGGAGGTAGAGCTCTGCAGCAGGGGTAGAAGTGGAGCTGAGAACTGGAAGCACTTCATGTTGGGCTGAGGGTGTGTACAATATGTGTGAGTATGGCTCCTAAAGTTGGTGAAGAGAGAATCCAGAGAAAAAAAAACTTTGCCTGTGATATTAACTCATCTCTTTTTCTGTGTAAAACTTAGAATTAACTAAAAGCAGTAAATCTAACTAGATGTTTCATAATTTATGTTTCACATAAACCATTGTTTCTAGTGAGTACAATGGAAATACATTATAAGAGAAATGAGGGGGAAGCAGGGGAAATATTTAAGGCTCAAAGAGGAAATATAATAGGTATCTACATTTAAAATGTTCTCAATTTTCAATTCTTTATTTAACCACTGAACCATTTGCTTTGATAGCATACATTTGACTAATTGGCATAATTTTCTTTGTTAGTAACAGTGAAAGGTTATCTCAGACTCAGTTAAGAGATGCTTTGCAGCCTTAAATTTATGGTGATTCCATAATAAGGTGAACTTGCAGTCACTACTGTGCAGCTTGTATTTTTGCTTTAGTGGGGACAGGAGAGTACTGTCTCCTCTTAGGTGCTTGGGCAGTGTTGAGAGCTAGTGATATCTAATGCCAAGTCAGCAGAGAGGAATGTCTTATGGGCAAATGCAAACAATTATCTCCAAGCATGAGAGCAGTGGGAAAATATATATGACCATAAGAAATATTAATGGTCCATGATCGGAATAGATCGAAAAGATACAGAAAGCAAGAATTATTTCGGCCAGGGCAGTCAGGGCTGGACACCGGTCTGTGGGATCCTAAATTTTTCTAGTTACATTCTGGTGGAATTCCTCATTCTAGTAAAGTTTGCTGGCATGGTGACTGCTCTGTTCCATTGTATAGTGACCAAAGAGTGTGAAGACAGTAAAAAGTAACTGAAATAACTCCTTAACTGAAGAGTTTTCCTGATATGGTTTTATATTTTTGTTCAATGTACTGAAATATACAATGTTGTTGAATTCAGAAATAAAATAAATTGACAGATTTGACTTAAATAATTTAATCTCTATTCTTCTCTGAAGACCAGTATGCAGTGTATATGTGATCCAGCATGAACTTCATCAACAGAAATTTAATTGCCAGCATACTATCATTTGAGACTTTTCTTCATCCTGGAATATTTCAGCATTAATCTTTCCAGCCCAGCTCTGCACAGCCAAGATGCTGGGTGAGGAATGCACTTTAAGCAGCTCCTCCAAAAACAGAGAAATGTGCCCAGTGATCAACTCCTGCAACTCCAACTGCACACTCAAAATGTCAGAACATTTCAGATCTGCCTTTTCCTGTGTGTCTTTGTTGCTGGTGGTGCTGGTGGTGGTTTAGGTGCAGCTGAAGCAGTTGTGCTGTATCCGGACAGAGGAAACCACAGCATTTTTGCAGAGCAAGCATGCGTCAGGAAGTTGTCCTTTATTCTGTTCTGGCATTAACTCCTAAATTCTCTCATTCACTCCTCTGATATATTTTTGTTTTAAAGCAATCTAACAAAAAACAGGCCTCCTGAAAACTGGTAATGATTTTCTTGCTCTTTTGATAGTAGTGGTGCTGTGCTGTTCCAGCTCAGCTTATTGGCACAACCTTCATTAACTGCTAACCTTTCCAACAATATCAAGGGCAGACAGTCGTTTTTCTTTTCCTGATGAAAAAGATCTGTGAGGGCTACCAGAGTGCTGACTTTTTTTTTTTTTCTGATTCTCTAAACCCTTTTTTCTGGTGTTTTTCTTTTTTTTCTTTTCTTTTTTACCTAGTGATTGCTGGCAGGGTTGAGAGTAGCTGATATTTTGGGATGACAAACACCCCACCCAACATGAATACCCACTACTATCAATTCACACAGGACCTCAGATTATTCTAGAGATAAACCAACCAAACAGGAGTAGTAGGGGTGATTATCACATAAATAGATGGCTCTTTCATAAAGAAACCATTTATCCTAAGATCTGTTAATTAACTTTATCAAGACTGAAAGATGAATAAATGCCTTAGTCTTCAGGTGCCAGTAAGATAATAATTTTTGCTCATAATACTAAAAATCCTATATCAATCTCTACCTCAGTTTTTTAGCCTTAAGAGTTTTGTGTTTTTCCCTTGAATTTGCACTGGTACCTGACATTTGAGCAGATGCACAACAACTGATGGGAATTTAGAGCTGCCTGTTTGCAGAGTCCTTTTCTTGTAGGATGTAATTTCAAGTCCACCTGGTTCACAGAACTCCTGAGTCATCCTATGGCTGGGTGTCTGCAGCATTCAACCAAAGTGTTGTGAACTCACAAGTGTTCTGACTTGGTTCTGGAGCTTACCCAAATATTTGCACTGGGCAGAACATTTCTTTTGAGTTTTCTGTGAAGAATAAGGCCTGCAGGGTGGCCATCACTTTTTCATTAGCCTGGCCAATTTTAGACAAATTTTCTGGAAACATGAAGGTCACAAAATTATCATTGTTCTATGATTTCAAGCATTGTCAGTCTGAGAGTGCTTAACTTTTGTGTTTCCTGAGCCTTTATCAGCACAAACAGCCATCAGCCTTTCCCCTTTTTCATGAGCTGCTATGAAAATTGGTTCAGTCAGCTGCATGTGCAAGTCTTCCTGTGGTTTTAGAAACAGAGGCAATGGAGCAACGTTTAATTTGCAGCTTCTTCTTCTTAACCTCAGGGGGAAAAGGTGGTAGCTGTTAATTGCATCACAGCACACATGTGCTGGTGAGCACAGTTTGCTCTGACTCCAGGTGTCCCGGGACCAGCAAACCTATTTAAACCAGATTCAAAGCACTGTGTGTGCAAACCTAAGCCCAAACCACACTGCACAATGTCTGTGTTTATTGTTCCTGTGGATTTGGAGGCAAGAAATAATGAACCATCTCTCAGAGCTCCTGGCTAATGCACACAGATATATAAGATTGCAGGAGTGCTGACATATATTCACTGGTGAGGGCAATCACATGCTGAAGATTTGTACGTGGCAGCTCTTTCCAGAAGAGCTTGAAGCTGTCCAGATCAGCCATGTTGCAAGAAATAAGCTGCAAAACCTGTTTTTGAGGCACCATTCTTTTATTCTGAAGTCATGCTGGACCTCGGGGATTTTGGTTTTTTAGAGGTTTGGTCTTTTTTGTTATCTAATACTGGATGCAGTGTGGACAGTGACGAGGTAGTTTTGTGTCAAAGGCTGTAGGGGCAAGATTCAAAGGTGAATTCTGCAAGGTTACAAACTCCTACTATTGTTTCTGCCAGGAGTGACCATTCTCCTTTCTCCCCTTCCCCCCTCCCTTCTCTGCCCTGCTCATTCCTTGCCAAGACTAAGGCTGTCACTGTAAGAGGTAAGAGCTCTAAAGGTCTGTGCTGCTTTAGAGCAGCTTGCAGGGAAGCTGTGATGATGGAAGTACAATAAAAATTGGGTATATTCTAATTAACCTCGGGAATATTGCCATCAGGAATGCAGAGTATTCCCCTGGAAAAGTTGCTTTTAAGTGGCTGATTGTGTGTTTGTCCATGAAGCTGTTATCAGACCACATAACAGCTTTGGGGAAAGCTTATGAAGACTGTTCTTGAAAAGGCTTCCACCAGAAAAGGAGGGGTGGGAAGTCGGCTCGGGTGCTGAGAGGCAGTCTGTTGCATTTAGGAAATACAGCAAACAGCCTTATAGGAGAGCAAAAGAAATGGAAAAAAACCCAACATGGCTCTCTGTTTAATGGCTCAAAAGCTTAGGGGCACCTCACCCAGCAATACCAAGCAATTTCAGATTGATGATTCTTTAATCATCGCACACAAATGAAAGCTTTTCTGCACCAGAACAAATATCAAATCCTACTGCCATGCACAGCAACAGAATCTGGTAAACTATTTCAGCCTAGCTACAAAATTATTCTGAAACAGACTGGCAACAGACAATAATAAGGTGTAACCCTGGAGCTTTACTGCTGTTCATTATTCTTTTTTTAGTGAGTACAGAACCTCTCTGTGTAATCTGGAAAGGTCCATCTCAAAGAGCATTGCAGGGTGGTGTGGGACATTTTCCTGGACTGTTACCTGCCTTAGGGCTTGTATGTAAGATGAGTCTCTCCCTTCCCCCTCACCCCTTTCCAAACCTAGAGTTAATTTGTTCCCACACCTCAGTTTGTGTGAACAGATGCCTCCATCTCTGAGCTCACAATTGCTAGCTGGGAAGTGATTCAGCTACTAAACAGTTGTAAGTGAGCAGGCGAATAATCACTGGGTATTGCTGACATCTGAAAAAATAATCTTGTGTTCATGACTTTGCTAGCAAATGAAAAGGGACAAAAATAGAGGCCCAAGCTGCCTTGGAGCATGCCTCTATCTGAAGTCACCTGTAGCAAGGAGCTGTTCTTGCCAGTTCCTTGCTACAGACAACTTCAGATGCAGCTGTGCTTGAAGGATGAGCCCCTCTGCACGCAGCACTGGACCTGAACAGCCAGACAACAGCCCCTCAAGGACAGTGCTGACTTTCAGAGCAGGAAGAGCACTGAAAGAACAGGCTCACTTGGGTAGCTATGGAGGTTGCCTCCATGTCTTCCCACCATTGTCTTCCATCTTGCCTACAGTACTTAGCTGGGAAGTTTGACTTGTAAAGGAGCATTGCTAGCTCCGTGGATGGTCACTATAATGGCAAATAGATGGAGCCACAAGGGAGGTGGGGATGGGGTACTCCTGTACCTGGGGGAGGTGCTGCAAAGCACCACATGCTGCCTTCAGGGCAGCCAAGCTTTGCTACAGAAGACACCATGAAGAAACAAGAAGAAACAAAAAACCCCAAACTCGTGGGTTGCAATGAGCAACAGAGGGTTGCAAATGTTTGTGACTCACTTACTTTGTTTTTTTTTTTTTAATCTCACAATAAGCAGTTTGTTTTTATAGTCTCGAGTAGGTTTTTTGCATGCAGTAAATACATTGGATTCATCTTGAATATTGAGAAGTTTCTTAGTCAAAGTAGCTGAAATAGCTTTTTACAATTTATTATTCATTGGAGATGCATATTTTTCCTTTTTGGTTAAATTGTGTTTGGTTTCACAAATAGAAATTTGGAGATTCAACTCACACAGAGGTATTAGCAAAGAATGTCAGTTTGGCAGTTTTTGTATTTTGTAATCTGAAATGCAAAAGAATTAATCCAGCAAACAGCCAAAAATAAAAGAAAAAACTCGTGTCAGAACAATAGCACCTCTGCAGCATATTGACTGCAGACATGTGTTTTGTAATCTCTCCACTGTAATAGTCTGTTAAAAAATAGACAATTTTTGGGTGCCAGAATATAAGAAGGAAATACAGTTATTAGAAATCATTGAAAGGAGGGCAAGAAAAATGGTGAAAGGTCCATAGGGAAAGCCATATGAGGAGCAGCTGAGGCCACTTGGTCTGTTCAGCCTGGACAAGAGGACACTGAGGGGAGAGCTCACTGCAGTTTCCTCAGAGGGGAAGCAAAAGGGCAGGCACTGGTCTCTTCTCTGTGCTGGCCAATGACAGGGCCAGAAGAAATGGCCTGAAGCCATGCCAGGGGAGTTTTAGATTGGATGTTAGGAAAATGTATACCCAGAGGGTGTTTGGGCACTGAAACAGGCTCCCCAGGGAAGTGGTCGCAGCACCGAGCCTGACAGAATTCAAGAAGCATTTAGACAATTCTCTTGACACATGGTGTGACTTTCTGTGCTGCCTTTACAAGGCCAGGAGCCAGGAGCTGGACTCAAGTACCCTTGTGGGTCCCTTCCAACTCAGGATATTCTATGATTCTATAATAATTCCAGTTACTAGTTTGGGAATCTATGGTCCTCTCAGACTGATAAATCTAAATTTCAGTCAGTCATCAAAATAAAAATGGTGAACAAAGACTGTAGATCTAGTCCTAAATTTCTTTATCTCTAGATGGGCAAAACTATGATCCAGCATCAAAGTACTAATGTGTGATGGAAGTGAAGCCCCACATCTAAGCCTCTCCAGACCTCCAGACATTAGTGGTCTTGTGTAGTGTGTGTGTAATGTGATCGCAACTTTGGAAGAGAATTCCAAGACCCACTCCAGGGCACGGGTGAGATTTTCCAGGTGAGGATTGTATGCTTAATACTATTTTTCTGCTTTGAAGATCCAAATCTATCATATAGATATTAGGGCTGACTTGTTCACTAAGCACTTTTTTGCCTCCACATGGCGAAATGGATTGGCATAGATGTTATTCTGCTCTACAGGTTCCACAGAAAAATTCTCACTGTGCAGAGACAGTACTGAGTACAGCCACTCTTATTGAAGGTAAGTATCTGCACAGGAGCCTGTTTCCTCTAGCATTGTACCAAAACTACAGTGATTTCACTCCTCGTGCAAAGCAGCCAGCAGCAGTCCTGTGATCAGGTTAACAGGAGGTCCACAGGGTTCTATTTCTGGTTAAAAAAGGATTATTAGTTTTCAAGTGATTATTAGTTTTCATCAGGATAAAATCCCATCTATAATTCATTCAAGGAAAAAAATTATTTCAACAAGTAAAAATTACCATTACCTAAAATCATTATGACTGCTCACCAGTTTCTTGCTCATGTAAATAGTATACAGTGATGTCCTTCAAGCCAAGTTTGAACCAAGTGAATTAATAAGAGACATGAGCATCTTACTACTATGAGCAGGTAAGTGGACCACTATGAAAATTACCATAGAAAGGAGGTTTTGCAAGTATTCAAATATCATGCTTAAGGGAGCATTGAAGCTACTTGACATAAAAGTACCTCTTGCAGGAGAGAGTTTTCTGTCAGGAATTAAAAGAGGGTAGTTAAATTAACAAGTATTTAACTCTGTCTGTCATCCTCTCAAAATATTTAGAAAATACAATAAGGAATGAGAGGCATCATGTGCTCATCACAAAAATGTAGATGTTGAGACAGACTCCACTCACCGACGAAGTCCTTGAAAGCCTCTGTGGACACATGGCCAGCCTCTAGGGCACACACTGAACCTTACAAATATATCCCTACAAATAGAGCCACCCCACACCTGGCCCACACACTCCTACATGGCCCCAGGGTCACTGCTGAATAATAAAGGACAGAATGATGTCTATATGTCTTATGAATAAGTCTGGACTGAATTTTAGCAAAGTCCTGCATTCCTGGGAGGAGCTCCAGAACCATTCTCCTGGATGTATCACAGATCAGCTGAGATGCCCTGCCACAGTTCCCAGCATGACCAGTATCTATCATATGGTCGTGTGGGCAGAACTGGATCCTACCCACTACTTCCTGCTGAACAGAACTCATTTCCCGGCCTGGCAGTCCAGCCTGGATCTTTGAAGTGCCAGCACAAAAGACATCTTGAGCAGCATCTTGTCACAGGCGACATAATTGTAACTGTATTAAATTCACAGGTTGCACCAGACTAGGAAGAACTGTGGATATGCTGGAGAACAGGATTATAAATCAATATTAATTATAAAAATGTGGTGAATTGAAGATCACCTTCAATATGACATAGAATATGGAAGTATAAGGTGGAGGAATGCAGAAACACAGGAATGTATATGAATTGCATGAATAGCAGCTTTCCAGGGATGAATTCTGCTAGCAATTTCAGAA
The DNA here is from genome assembly GCA_013396995.1 of Dicaeum eximium. Lineage (NCBI taxonomy): Eukaryota > Metazoa > Chordata > Aves > Passeriformes > Dicaeidae > Dicaeum > Dicaeum eximium. The sequence goes on along the minus strand of VWZP01005411.1, from coordinate 2,346,643 downwards.
GATAACAAGTTGACCAGGAGTCAGAAAGATCACACTGAAAAAGAAATAGCATATTGCAGAGTGGGGTGTACTCTGGAGCACAGCCTGAAAGGCACATGAAGTAATTCTTGGCTGGACTGAAAGTGGATGTTCAAGTAAGATTTACTCAACTGGGCCTCTTCAAGCATCAAAATCCTCCTTCCTCTCCTGTTTGAAGGAGCAAGACAGATGTGTAGTAAAACAGGTGAATTGGGATGAACAGCAAACAGTACCAAAAAGGGACAAAGTGAAGCCAAAGATCATGCTATGGACTCGTTTACCAGCAAAATTACTATGACAGTTCAATCTACTTCCCAAGTCCACTTTTCCAGTGTGAAAGGAAAAGCAGACTCCTTTCCTGTTACCAGATGGAAGCAGCAATATACTGGCCTGATGCCAGTTTTGCCCTATGCCTGCTTGAAGAAATTTGGGACCCCTCATTGACTTGAGTGGAGCAGACCCAGAAGAAGACATTATTGCATCAACCCTCTCCAGCATATTTGCAAGATATTGAGCACAGCTACAAAGACCTCTCTTCAATGGGATTATTAATTTCAGTCTTCTCTTATTTAATTAGTTAGTATAAACTCTCTAACAGCATCTCAGTCAGGGCTCCAAAAACCTCTGCCGAAGCCTTCAGTGAAATCCCTCCATGGCAGACATAGGTCTCAGAAATTTGCTTTCATTTACCTTCCCACACTCACCTCTAGCATTGCTATGGTTCTTATAATCTCAGAATTTGGTTTATCACACAAAACCAATGCTGTGCTTCTTAACCTTGGTGGTAGACTATGTATGCAATTTTTGCTTCTTATTTTCTGCCTGTTTTCCTCAGCATTTTAATTAACATATGCTTAGCCCATCCAAGCTTTGTCATATGAACATAAAAGAAAAATTACATAAGTAAATCTGCCTTTCTTACATTTTCTTCCACTTTGGGTCTAGTAAATAATATGGTGTTATTATAATATTTTAGAATCGGTTATGGCATTATACAGTGATGTCAGCCCCACAGCAAAGGTCTTTCTAGTGTGTAAACTGTAGACTCTACTCAGTAGTCTGGGGTGGCAGGAAGGGAACATCTGGGAAGAAGTAAATCACATCTGCTGTTTTCCACCAGCCCACTTCAGTCTAACAATAGTGAGCTGAAAAGCAAGTTCTGGACTGCTAAGAAATTTGTGATAAAACATCATTTGCAGGAGGTTTTAGGTTGACTCACCAGGTCTTGCAGCTATTCTGTTTTACTGTTTATCCACACTAGGATCTTTTTTTTTTTCCCCCTTACCTTGTATTTTACTTAGGCATTCATTTTTAACATCTTTTGTATGAAAAGCACTGTACTGAAGAGAGTGGTAGACAAAAAGCTTTCCCTTGACAAGATCAAGGATGATACAAGTATGGAAGTAATTTTCCTTATTTGGAAAAAAATGCTCCATCAAGTGCATTTTGATTGAAAAAAAATTGACCACTATCTTAAAAATTATAATAAAAGCAGTTAATATGCCTGAATAGGAAGACGACTATGACAAGAATTTTGGAGACTGGTACCTAAAATGCATCCATTAGCATTAGTCACTGTTATGTTGGATCCCTTGGGGCCAGTGTTTGGGATTTAGGCTCCTGAGACTAGCAGACTCAGCGTACGTAACAACTAGGATTTTTTTTTTTCTAATTTTCTAAAAACCAACAGCTTCTCTTCCAAATAGCTGGAGCTCAGACACTGTGGCTTTGAGTTTTTCTGTAACCCTCAAGGGTACTGCTTCCATCTGGAAAGTTAGGCTCTCAGTTCACCAGGCCCAGAAAATAACTTAGAGAGGAGGCAAATCAGGGAGAGCTATGCAAAGCTTTCTGATGCTTTGTGTAATATTGTAAAGTAATCCAAATATCCCAAAGACGTCAGAGCAATATTTAATAAAACACTGCTGTCTCTCAGGTCCATAGGAAAACAGCTGAGATTCCCTGACTTCAGAAGTCATACTGAAAATTATTTTTACCCCAGAATCCTATAAGACAACTTTAAAAAAACCCTAACAACTGCTGTTTTCTATGAAAAGATATTGGATTTTGGTAAAATTTATTGCTTAATTATCTAATATGGAATCCTCCCAATATGGTTATAGTGGGAGTCAGCAGATGGCACTGTTACTCATACTGATAAAACTTCTTTTTACAGCTGTGCAAAACTTGCTACGTTATTGAGAAGTTCTGCATTGCTGCTCATTTTCTAATGAAATCTCCGTGGGAAAAAGTATGCACTGGCTCCCCACCTCACCTTATCAAACCAAAGAAAATACTTGAGATGGATCTGACCTTAGAGAAGTGTTCAGATTCCCAAGAAAGGGTATTGTGTGCATGCTGTCTGAGTAAGTAAAGGGAATAGCAACCCTTGTCAGGCCTTGTCTGCTGGGAAGTTGATGCTTTCAAGGATGCTGGTGCATGAGCCATATGGAGTCATTCTTGGAGGCCATGAGCACTAATGGAGAGGGTGAAGGGGGTAGCTGTGGTAGAGCTGAGGCACTTTAGAGGGCAGCAAGAAGGCCTTGGAAAAAAGACTCACCAGCAAGAAAACTGTGGAAGCGCTTGAAAACCTGAGGTAGAAACACAGGTAGAGAGCATTGCAGGGCAGGAAGACTGGAATTGTGCCCAAAGGTAAATCCATGGGCACTCAGTGATGGTTATTCATTCCCTGGGAAGACTCAGTACCTCTCAGGAGATTGCTGGTCCAGTCTGAACTATTTACCTCACTGATGCTATGGATGGAAAGCAACGGTGCATAACACCCAGTAATTTTCTCAATAATTGTGTCCATTCTTCATTAAGGTTGCTTTTTTTCTCCTATGGGTCTTGTAAAACCTCTGTGAACAAAGTCCACTTTTCAATATTTCACTGGTGTTTCTGGCTTCTGTTAATAAAATTGTGACATCAGTCACTTCAATCTGTCTGTTAATGGTGAGCAGGCACACAGATACAGACACACAGACACTTTTCATTTTAGAATGAGTGTTCCTAAGGTAAAAAGGATTTTACTATTTGACTGAGATGGCATGATGCATAAATCATCAGCAGGGTCTGTACCTGGTGAGGACAAAAGCTGGATTATAGGAATCTCACTGGGATGTTTCCATGGGCTTCAATTCTTTTCACATGCAAATCCACGGTGATCTAGGTCCCAGCTGAGACCATTTGAAATTCAGCCACAGCTGAGCCTGGTGCAGGGAGCTCCAGGTGAGGGCAGAAGGAGAGTTAACACGGCTCTTTCTTCCTCTCCTTTCTCATTTGAAAATATCTGTCTTGCTGCGTTCCTGCTCCTGTCAGTTAATGTCAACATCCCATACACAAGATACAATACACAGTCTCTATGCCCTGTGGAAATTTGGAGAATGCATTCTTTCAGCATTCTTCACAAAGTGCTCACAACTGGGTAAGTTTATAGCCAATTAAGAAACACAGTGTTCTAAAAATAACAGTCTATTTATAGCCTGTTTATAAGCTATTGTGTTGCTGCCCTAGTGGTCATAGTTTTCTCTAGTTTGCAGGACATATTATATGGCTGAGTTTGTCTGGAAAAAAAGAAAAAAAGAGTTAATAAGGACTTTTGTAATGGTTGACTGGTTTAATGTTATGCTTTAGGCTCTTGGTTTTCTTAGATTCTGCAGCCAAATTCTGCAGTCAGTTATAAAATTTACTAAACCAAAAGGACTAAAAATTACTTTTAAAACTGCAGGAGGAGCAGAGGTTTCAATATGCTTGCAAAAATCTGTTGCTTGCTTCTGTCATCTGTCCTAGGTTTGCCCGCTCTAATCAATATTTGCACCATCATTGATTAGGGCAGCAGTGGGCAATAGGAAAAACTGGTAACATGGACTGAGTTGCAATACACAAAAGGAAAGAAAAACACAAGTGTTTAACAGACTTCTATTTCTGTTTGTGGGTTTTTGCACCCGGATTAATATTTTCTTACATTAGCTGCTCTGTAAAATTTCCTTTAACTACTGGCTGAATTAATAAGTGAAAACTCCATCCAGGTGATGAAGGAGTGAGAACTGGATTCTAGAGAGCTCCCTATTTACATATTACTATATGAGGAATGCTGCTGAACAACGTGCTGAGCATATGTTCAATAAGAGCTGCAAGATTGAAGACCTGTTAAAATCATTTGGAAACAAGTCACGTGCATGGCTTCCTTCATAGGCCTTTAGGCAATTACATATTTAAACTCTCAGCATCTCTGTCTTCTATTTCAATGAACAAAGGGCCACAAAAGAAATCCTTTTAAAATCTTATTCAGTCAATGTCCAGTTCTGGGTTTGTATTCCTATCGAATTTTGGTAGGTTCAATAATTTTGGTTGAAAGGAATGCAGTCCTTCAGTGCATAAAAGGAGAGGCTGAAGGGGTAGGGGGAAAATAGACATTTTTATAGTGAAGTATTATTATAGATAATGATTCTTGTGTAATCATTTGGATGAAAATTGCAAGGTAATAATGCTTAAACATTTCAGTCTATGTTTGGAAGCAGTTTAAAAAAGAAAAGGTATCACCTTATTATCTAGCAGCCATTTGATATCATGTGGAGCATTATGAACCTGGAGACCACTTTTCTTGTTATGTTTGTTTCTTGGACTTCACTATGTAGGCTTTATAAGGGTTTTGTTGATGGGACCCAGCTCAGATAGTTACTTTGCCTTTTACCATAGCTGCCTGATTATGGGGCAGTATCTCAGGGAATATCTGCTTTCAGGATGAGAGGAATGGCTGAGTTACTTCAATGAAAAAGTATTCATTTCTGGATTGTTTGCTGGGCAATAAAGAGTAAGGACAAGTTATCAGCAAGGCTCTGTCTGGGTGTGTATCAAATGATATCTGGGCTAATGTGAATTGCTCATGGCCAAAGACAACTTGCAATTTAAAGGGGAGTTCTGAAACCATCTTGCCTTCTCCTCCCTCCTCACATTTAAAGAGGGAATTATAGAATTGTTTGGGTTGGAAGAAGCCTCTAAGACTACCAAGTCCAATCATTAACTCATCACTGCCAAGCCTACCACTAAACCATATTCCTAAGCACCACATCCTTGAAACGCCTCCAGGGTGACTCAACCACTACTCAGGGCAGGCTGTTCCCGTGCTTGACAAGCCTTGTGGTAAAGAAATTTTTCATAATATCCAATCTAAATTCCCCCTGGCACAACTTGAGGCAACTTACTATTGTCCTATTGCTTTTTAGTGGGGAGAGAGACATATATGTATAAAAATTATTATTTAAGACCTCAAGACAAATCTTTCTGATGCAAGAAGATACACATATGAATCCAGTCCTTCAGCTGCAAGGGTTGCCTCAGCACTGAGCAATGCCTGCTTGCCTGAGCAGTCTCAGATAGGAGGTTGAACAGGGCTGGTGATTTGCAACTTGGTTTTGCTGTCCTCCACCAATGTCCCTGGATAGCACACTGCAGCTGGCAGGAGTGGAAGTGTCACAATTGCCAGGATGACTGTTGTCTCCTAGCCAGGGAGTTTCTGTCAAGGCTCTGGGACACCACAGAAATGAAGGATGCAGCTCCCTATGTGAAGTGTGGAGACCTAGGTCTAGGATATGTAAAAGCTGGGGCAAAGTGAGCCCTTTATGGTTCTCCAGAGAGACTATTTTCATCAAAGATGTGCTGACAGAGACATCTGTTTAAGTACTGGTAGCCCTTTTTACAGGCCTGGCATGGGATTTGTCTCCTGTCAACACCTCTGATTGGGATTTCAAAGATGTCATTATTTGGAACCAAGCAAAATAGAGGGCTAGCTCATCCAAGGAGATGGCTCAGGAACAGCTTTTCTGACTAAATCAGCCAGATCTCTCACAGAGGTATTTTGTAAATTTAGGATAAAGGCACAGGGCTTCACTCCCATTTCTGTTGTTTTGTGATACAGCCCCTTCCCTTCCCAGGGAAGGTTTGTTCACAGCCATTCTGTTTGGCACAGCCTTGTATTATCAGATTTTTGAAAACCTCAGCCTAAAGGCAGGTGGTCCTAAATCACTTATTTTCTACTGAAATATTTAAGGATTATTTTAAAACAAGAGCCTTAGTTTACAGTGTGTTTTATAGGAGGGGCAAGCAGGAGAGCTGTCCCAGGCCATATTTTGCTGCAGTGCTTGCTTGGTTAGCCTGTCTGTATAATTTCAGAACTGCTGATTCATTTCCAGGCTTTGAAAGTAGCGACCCCAAACATGATCCTTTTCTAACCTAAGGAACATTTTTAATGGTATGTAGACAAATGACATGTTAATGCAAATCATCAGACTTAAGCGAGAGTTAATCTGATTTGCTTCATGGAAGGCAAAACAAGCAAATTCCTTCAAGGCTGTTCCTCCAATTCAGACTCCAGTCAGAGCTTCTTTCTGGAGCTGCCAAAATGTGAGTGGTGGTCAGAAAAGAATTGTGCTTCAGCATGGGGAGTGTAACAGCTTACAAGAGCAATGCCTGGCCCATCCCTCCACAGTCTAATCCAGTGCACAAGGACAGTGCCAGAGTGCTTGCCAGACCTCTCTCCTTCTCCATTAATGCTTTTGAGTTGGGGCATGTGCAGAATTCAGTGAGGCAGAAATATCACCACTTCTTCCTCTCAACACTTTTTCCCTCTGGGGCAGCTTGTTAATGTGGGGGGCTGGAAATGAAGCCTGTGAGTCATACAGGGGAGGTTCATTACAGGTCACACAGCTGTACAGCCAGGCTGAAAAGGGCTGGTGCTTGCTGATCAAAGAGTCTCTCATCGCTGGGGTTAACATACACAGTAACATGGGATTCTGCAGTTGCACAGGAGATTGTGGTACAGGAGCTGTTTCTGAAATCAGACCAAAAACAGGTGTGGGAAGCAGTAAAAGCAAGGGATTGGTAAATTGCCTTAGAGGCATGGATATCTGAGCTAGTGCATGTGCACATGCATGTGGGTTGCTTGCATTAGGAAAGGTTCAGCCAAGAGTAAAGAAAATCCTTAGATGTGTCCCTTTGGGTTTGTTTGAATTTCACTGCACTCTAGAACAATGCATAAGGACTCAGCTGCTTCCCTCAGGGACGTGAAGGGTACAGAGTTTACAACTTTCAATATGTCCAAATACAGAGAGCTCTTGCAGAGTCACCTCTTGGCTTCCTAAAGGTGAGCTTCTGGATGGATGCACCAAATGCTTGGTCTAAGCACAGCTAAGTATTTGATTAAAAACTACATTCTGGAGAAGAGAAGAAACTCCCGAGTAATTAACATCTAGTAGAGTGCTCTTCTTCTAATTGCTAGGTGTATATATTAGCTACCAGTGAAACAAGTACTTGCAGCTAATTGTGATAAATCTGTCTTTGGAAAATAATCAATTAAAGTAATTTAAATTTAAGCAAACTAAGATTGGACCTTGTCTCCAGGTGTCAAATCCCTTTTCCCTATGCTTTTAGGTTGTTTTAATTTAATCCTCTGGGGTGTAGGCAATTTACCAGGCAAGAACACTTACACCTTTTATTGATATCTCAACTGTTAATATAGGGTACAATTCAAACTCTTCTGAAAACAAAATGTATGCAGTATATTCGCTTCTGAATGGAAGAATACTTTTTTCCCTCTTCCTTAACCATCCATGTTTAAAAGGATGAAAAAATAGACAGGAAAAGTAGAGAGGATAAAACTTTGAGGCTACTGTTTTGGAGTGAGTATTCCTGCCAGATGACTCAGGATTCAAGCTGCTGCTCACTTTGCAATGCCAAGTGAAAGTCAAGTACCAGCCTCACTGATGTGAAAGAGTAGACTGGACTAGACTGGACTGAAATATATTGGCAAAAAACTGAGGTGGACTTGTTTAGTTGTACATCGCCATCCCATAATCTTTCTGGGCTTTCCTCCAAGAGATGCATACAGTAAAACGAAGATAAAGCAAGAAAAAAGGCATACAGGGTCACTGCCTACAATTTTTAATAATGAAAAATAGTTTGAATGGTCTACTATCCATCTTCCATAGCCTGCAGTTAACTTAGATGAAGCATTAAGTATTTATCTGTGAACTTAAGAGTTCTGCCTGGACATCATGATGATGCCCTGAAAGGAAACAGTTCTTTTGACATTACTTCACATGAAATTCTTGTGAATCCGGTAGAGAAATGTAGTCTTTAAGAAACTGGGTTGGATGACAAATTTATTATCTCCAGATAAGATGCTCTCTGGATGTGGTTACCAATGTTACAGCTCCAAAATTGAAGGAGATATGAGTTGGATTCTTTTATGAAAGGATGTTTTCTTGTTTTGTTGGTTTGGTTTTTACATAGCACAAAGGAATAATGTGATCTCAACACTTCAAAAATAGAGCCAAAACCTCTTAGTTCATGTAGCATTTTGTTCAGTGAGCTTTAATTGCAGCAACAGAGGTAGAGTTTGGGTGCTAGGAAAAAAATCCTAGCTCAAAGCAACAACCTAAACGTAAATGTAATGAGATATATTCGTAGACCTTAGAAGCTGAGAAGGTTTTTAGGAACAGATTGGATAAACATTAATCAGAAATTACAAGACCGAAGCTGAACCTGGGCACACACTGTGCCACTTCATAGAGACCTTTCTAACCATCCCTTGTATTGTGCTATAACTTGTGATAAAACTTACATTTGAAAAGTACCCCACACATACTTCCTTCATGGAAAGGTGAACTTCTAAATGGCTGAACCAGAAGTGAGGTCTTTTTCTCCTAAGAAATTGAAAAATACTAAATTGATAATGATGTACTGAGTCATTCTTTCCACTGCACCATCAAATTACATGCTTGCATCTGTCAGCCATATGCCATTCCAGTCTTTCCTGTCTTGATTTCATTAATAGCACTGGGCCAAACCAGGCAGAATTCCTGTTTGTGTAGGCAGGTGACCTCTCTCATTAGTATCTTCTTGCTTTCTGTTTTCGTGAGTATAGCCCCAACAATATGACATTTTGAAATCACATACTTCATTAATAGGTGTAACTTAGAGTTACTTCCTAGATGGCAGAAATAAAAATGCCCTCTTTATTTTCAGTTCCCTGCTTGTTGCACCTTACAGGTACCCCAATTTTGCCATGTTCTTCCTGAGTTGCTTGTTCTGTACCTCATCCCATACAGTGGGACTGCAAATGTTAGGAGGAGCTTTGTAATACTGACAATGATTTTGTCTGACATGAATATGAACTGTGCTTTGTCTGGAAATAATTATGCTACTGAATTGATCCTCTACTGAAGTGATGGCTTGACCTCTCTACTCTGAGTTGTTCCCTAAGAAAATGCTGTGGGACACATGTGGGAGGCTGTTTTTGTAAGGCTGGATGACAGTTCAGAGATACGGGATGTAATTGTTCTCTGGCAAAAAAAAATCTCAGATATGCTAACAGACCTTTGCTGCTTTAATGAAAAGGCACCTGAATGTCTGCTGCTGTGCCCAGAAAGCTTTTGGAAGATAAAGCCCAGACTCTAATACAGATAAGCAACTTGGATATGACTGCAGATCTGGGACTGGGGATGGTAGTAGTTTTGTCTGAATTGGTGAATATCACTCTCAATTTTATCACCTTGCAAAGAAGGCACTGTAATGGGGTTAATTCTTAATCTTCCTCATAAGTGTTTCTCAAGCTTTTCCCTGTGTCCATAATTATCATCTGGAACCCTCAGACTGCCTTGTGAAAACCCTGGTGATTCAGGTGGGTAGTCAGTAATTGCCCCACTGGTGCTGCGAGCTGTGGGGGGTGGACCAGCCACCAGCAGGTTTCTGGTTCTTAAGTACTTGGGAAGTGATGGGAACAGGTAAGAAGGACAAAAATCTTGACATGTACAAGAAGAAAAGTGGTGCACTGCTGCAAAAATTATGGTGCAATGAGGAAGCTCTTTATAATATTGCTCAGAGGTCTAAGTCATGCTGCCCTAAGACACTTCCTCCACAAGTGAAAACAAAGGATTTGGATCTACTGAATGTCATTTATCACTAGTCCTCACTAGAGTTAGTGGGGTTTTTTTCCTATTTATGTTTAAATTGTTTTGTTTACTGAAGGGGCTGCTTTTTCCAAAATTATGGTTTCCCTGACCTGTCTTAATGTTCAACATAGTTCTGTGGCTTTATAGTCTCTTCACATTAACTTTACAGTAAAGTTAATATGATAGAATGACATTGTGCCAGAATCTCTCAACATTTTTTTTATTTAAAGAAACATATTCAAAACCACAAAACAAACCATATTGCTCTCAAAAGAAAGGAGACGTTCAATCATTTCAAGACTCATTCAACTGATATGGAGGTGAGTATTTTTGCTTTAGGAGTGTATTTTGAAAAGATCCAGTCCCCACTGAAAGCAATTTTTTATATCCTTTCTTAGTCCTCAGTTTTACCACTGACAATGCTTTTTCCTGGCATCAAGTCTCTGGCTAAGAGAGATTTACAGTTCTTTCCCAGAACAGAGTAGGTATTTGGCTCTCTTATCTAAATCTTTATTTACATACTGACTACTTCTGATTTGGGAGTCTTTAGGCTCTTTGAGAGGAAATATTATTTTTTCCATTTATATCTCAATTTTATTTTTATCTCAGGTTTTGTTCATCTTTATCCAGGGCTGTTTTGCCAGGAAGAAAATGTTGACTTGAAATTTCCGTTTGTTGCAGGAATGCACTTTAAAAATCCCGTTAACAACAAATGCCAGTTCCTTTGAAATTGTATTTCCCAACTGTTGTTTAATTTGTGAAAGAAGTAAAACCTCCAAAGGTACATAAAAAGGTTCTAGTTCTTTCAGCAGAGCTAACAGATTTTGAAATCTGATGAAATCTGGTCAACTTTATTTGAATCAGTTCCATTTCAGCATTTCTACTTAATATAACCAAACTGAGAGAATAATTATTTATTTGACTCTTGAGATAATAGTATCTTCCCACACACACCCCTCCAAAAAACTGCATCTACAAAAAGTACAAAAAGTCTCCTTTCTATTTGAGAGTAGAAGATGCAGAATAAGGTGTGAAGATTGCCCTGATATTGGCCAGGCTCTCTCTGGAGTGGGAAGACATTGACTCAAGTGTATTCTTCAGGTCTGAAGCAGGGGAGAGAAAACAAATAAACAACGTAATCCAAGGTGTGTACTCATTTATGTGCAGAGTGGTACCTCTGGCAGAAAAAAATTCCCTTGGATTCCCTGCTCACAAGGTTAGGAAGAGGCTTTGTGGGGCTATCTCGATGTGAGTCCCTGGACTCTGTTTTAGGTATGGACCCCCAGCCTTTGACAGCTCTTGGTGCTCTTCTTTGCTGCAGGGAAGAGGGAGGGAATGGATTTGCTCAGAGCAGATTGCTGGTGGTATTGGAACAAGCTGCTGGAGTGAGGTCTTGCCTACACGTGGGATTATATTATTTGTATATATTGACTTATGTTGGAAGAGGATAAACCACTTTTACTTGAGCTAGTGTCAATTGTACAAGTGCCTATAGTGCTATCATATAAGAGCAAGTCAGTAATTCATACCATTTCTGAGCTACCTCAAAAAGTGTGGATTTTCTGACTCAGCTAGAATATTTGTATTCAAGTGCCGTGTAAAAGGGCCTTTCGTCATGAGCAAGTAAATGCCAGACTAAATCATGTAAGAATTACAGAAAGTTCAACACTCATAATGGCCTCATATGCTCATAAACTGAGTTCTGTTAATTGGATGGAGTTTCCTAAGAGGAGAGAACAGGAGAGGTGGAAAGAATCTCAACTGAGCCAGTTTTGAGTCATTGCCCAAGCAGCTTGAATAGGCACTGAGATAACGGTGTTGCAAACAAGGGAAAGATTTCCAGCATCTGCTAATGAGATATGAAAAAATTGTAAATAAAAAATTAGATTCTTCACACGGAATCTAAGCTGGTTTTTTTTTTTTTTAAAGGAGAAATAAAGTTTTATTGGAATGGTTTTTGTCTCAGTTTGTATCTGGAGACCATATGTGCTTCTCTCCTTCAGCTGTTGAGTGTTGAGCCGGTGATGTGTGATGTTATTCCTGAAGTTACTTGATTAGCTTGGACTGAACCAATCTTGCTGCCGTTTCTTTCATTTATGGAAGCGCCTATGTTATTGTTTCATTGCAAAGTAGCCAACAGAAATATTAATAGCATGAAGACTTCTGACTCCATCACAGTCGGTATTTTAGTTGGGTCAAATCTGTCACCAAAACCACTGGAGAATGTACATGGGAGAAATACTCCTTCACTCACCCCTGGCTTCTCACTGGCCTTGAAGGAGTCACATGTTCCATGAATGGGATTTCTGGAGGAGGGTGGCAGGGATATTAGACAGCTCCTCTGAATCATTAGATCCCGTAATGCTCGGCTCTGACCAGAGGAAATGCACTTCAGAGTGTAAGTTAGTAAGTTACAGACAAGGGCAAGACAGAAATGCACTCATTAGCACAGGGGAGAAGGCTGCATACATCTGTATAGGTTACTGTCAAGTTCCATACATGCTACCTCAAGTGCAAGGGGTGATAGGAAATTGAAAACATAGTTAATTGAATGGATATTCATCCTAGAAACATGGCTTCCCAGTACTTCGTGTCTATAAAGACTGGAATATTCCTGAAATTTTCCAGCTTTTCTAACAAAGGTAACACAGACAATGAAAGAAAGTTGGTCTTGTTTCCTATACCCATAACTTCTTCTCCACTGGGGAGGCTGCAGATGATGAAGTAATGTGGAAAAGAGGAGGATTTCAAGAGGAGCATTACATGTGGGAAGGGCTTCTGCCCTTAAACCAGTTGAAGAGAAAGACCAAAGTGTTTGAGCAGCAGGGCTTGCCAGGATACAAAGGCAGGAAGCAAAGAGAAAAATCTGTGGGATGGAAATTGCAACAGTGTAATGAAATCTGAGTACAGATTTATGGCATGAAAGAATATTAACCCTCTCCTCCTCACATCCATTTCCTTACTCCTCCCTCCACTCACTTTTTTCTTTGAGGAAAAGTCCTGTCTTCTCCTTTGATCTCAGATTAGCGTGTCCATTGCAAACTGGCCTGGCAAGAGTCCCAGAACATCTTTGGTTTAGAATTGTGCTCTGTGAGGTTTTGTATAGTGCTATTTGGTAGGACAGGGGTAACCAGAGAACAGACCACCTCATCCCCATTCCCAGAAACAGTCTCAAGAGTTGTTTAATTAACAAGGACAGAGAGCACTGGTATTTACTTTCTAAGGTTGTTTGCTGGGTGTTCCTGGGGAGCTGCAGTGAAATGACGGAAGCTCTAGTGATATTTAGCAACCGAAAATTTGATTGGCAATTGCCAAGAGGAAACTGCAGTGAAAGAATTCCAAGAGATTCCTCTTCTTTTAAAATCTCTTCATCTGTTACATGCCTGATTTTGTAGAGATGGTATTCAAATTCATGATAGCTCCTCCTTGAAAAGCTGTTGGTTGTGGTGAAAATTATCTATTCTCAAATCCAGATAGGCTGCTGTTCTAGGTCTGTGGTTCAGACGTATCTGAATTAAGCTGGAAGTGAGGTGTCACGCATCTCAATATGACAATAGGAGAAATATTGGCTTACTATCCTAGCTACTACACTGGCCACAAATGGAAGAATGTGGGAAAGTGAAAAGAGTAGGAACATGGGTAATCCTGAATATTCTCCCAGGTACAGCTATTATTGTCTTAAGGAATATTGAAAAATGAACCTTTATTCTTTTGTTTGCTTGCAACCAGGCTCCAAATTGCTTACTTTAATGCTTTGTTTATTTTATTGGCAAAGAGGGAAAACTAGTAATGTCTTTTTAACCCATTCATTAATATCATTTTGTACACCTCTACCATAACCTGCTTTTGTCATCTCTTTTTGTGGCTGAGCTGTCAAATCCTCCTGTTCATGATCCTTGTTCCTTTCCACCTCTGAATCCGTTCCAGGCTCTCACAAGAGATGTGGAGATTGCACACATGATATTGTAATACTAATGAACCAAATGAGCTGTGGCATCATGTAGGTCATATTTTTTTTCTGTTTATCACCCAATAGTGCCTAAACTTTGAGTTTTTAAGCACTACAAAGAATTGAGCTGGTGTGTTCATGGAGCTTCCTATTACATTTATACAGATATATCCTATGTTTCTATTTCTGTCATAGTCTCAAGATACCACTTGTGACTGGTAATGCTCAGCAAAATGGTAAGGACATCATTTCTATGTGAAGCTGGAGTTGTGCTTTGTCTTCTGTGCATCTTTTATTATTATCACCTACACTGAATTTTCTCTGCTCCCTTCTTGTCCACTCAGCTCTTTGGCCCTGCTGTTTTTCTGTTGGCCTCATTCTTAATAACTTAATATTAACAAAATAAGAAAACTTTCTCACTCCCTTTCCCACCCTCTCCAGATACTTCACCAGTATGGGAATTAGCACAAATTCAGGTAGAACCATTAGTCAGCAAGAAATTACCATTTACTTCCAACTTCAGTTTCTACTTTCAACTAATTATCTGTCTGTGCAAGCACATTCATCCTTTATGCTGTACTTGTTTGTTTTTGCCACTTCAGTTAGGTATCCTTTAGGAAATTGAGTAGTTATTTTCAGCTTTATGAGACTTATCTACATAATTTCTTGCCCCCTTCAAAATATAGTTTTGCAAGGCATAATTCTTTTTCAAAGCCCTATTGACTCCTGAAGCTGATCATTCAGATAACTATTATTTCTGCATTTTTTGTATTTGAAGTTTCCATTTACTTGCCCCCTACAGGTCAAGAGGCTTGAAGTTCCTTTGAAACTGTTTGTTAAAAAATGACATCACATTTTTCATGGTCCTCTCACACTGATGCAATGAGAGGCTGCACAATATCCTTGGTAATTTAGTTATTTCATCCTTGAGTTCCTTTAAAGCTCCTGGGTGAATACCATCTGGACTTGGCAATTTGTTAAGTTCATTTTCTGAATTTGTTTCATAACTTATTCTACAGTTACTTCAATTTCAGACAGCTCCTCTGAGTCACTCATTTAAAAACAAACTCCCTCAAAAGACCCTCAGCATTTTTTTTTTTGTTCTGGGAACATGAGAATCTTCCAAGCTTCTCCCAGAGTGAAAAGCTGTACAAGAAATTACATCTTTCTTCATACATGCCTGCTCTTACATTATTATCAATTGACTTTGCAATCAATCTGTATCTCTGTGGATGTATTACTTTTATTAATTGTGCTTTGAAATATTTATGTCTGCCTCACTGTGTGTTTAGGTTTTAGTCTGTAGGAGTTCATGATCTTTTTTATTCTGTTCATTTGGACACACATCTTCCACTTTCTGAGGGCTGCCTCTGTTGAAGTATCAGGTAGCAATATTGAACTCTTTTTGCTCCCTTGCTCAAGGATTTCTCAGTAGATGATATTTATTGCCCTCATGCTTTCCATATTGTGGCTTTACACAGTTTTGAGTGTGTGCATGTGATTCTTGTCTTTACCAAGTTTTTCTTGAATTTTACAAAGAGTTTTGGCTTTCTGCAAGTAATTTTTCTGCCATGAGGAAGAAAAGTTTTTTTCTTTTTTTCAACTCTAAGCAATTGGGTCAGGGATTCCTTGTTTATTTACCTGGAGACTTATTTTAGATATCAGCTACAGCTATGCACCCCCTTAAATCCTCCATGTGCTCATTGAACATTGTAAAAAAAAAAAAAACAAAACAGGAAAAAAAACCCCACAACCACATATATATACATACCCATATATGTATACACATGTGCTTTATGTATATATGAAATATACATACACAAGAATGAAAGGGAAACTGTGTTGTGTTCTAAATCCATAGCAGCATATGGGATGAACTGGTTAATTCTGTATCATTTTTATGGCTTCATATAATAGAGCTCCCAATGTGCTTGTTCCGTAACCTTTTACATTTTTTTTCTGTGAATCTCTCACTGGGTTGCAGTGACTGTAGTGAACAGTTCAGATAGCTCATAGTTGCTAAGCACCAAGCAGGCCTTTAGTAAAAGGGAAAAGATAAGTGTGCAAATTTAAATATACACAAGAAATTGTACTGATCCCTAACTGCATTATTTGCTTTGAAATGATTTGATTTTGTCACTCTAAAATAGGCAATTAGGAAGAGTAGAGGTCCAACCTGTGCTTTGCTTCCTTTGGTTGCATATGGCACGTCTTGGAGCGTATCTTTACAGGGATCTTAACATAAAGCTAAGGTGACTCAGAGAGGCTCCCTGCTTATAAATTAACAATTTTTATCAGTTACTAAGAAACACAAGCAATATTATCTGCTGGTAGCAGCTCTCTGCATGTGGGCATCCTGAAATATTGACATCATTTGAACCATAAGGGTTCTGTGCAATTACATTTTTAAGGCTGATTAAAACACTAGCAGAGTTGCATATTAGTTTTAAATGTTATTAATAAAAGCAATTAAAACCCTCTCATTGTATGTCTGCCTTCCTGATGCTATGAGTCCAATTCATTTGTGGGCACATCCTTGTGTACTGTACATTTATTCTGGTCTTCCTGGGAAAGATGAGAAAAATGCTTAGTGGTGAGGTGGATAAAGGAAGACATGCTGCTACCTTCCTAGCAATGACAGGTTTTACATCTCATGCTTTGAGCCTACTGGCCCACTGCAGTGAGCTTTGAGCCCTGTCTGTGCGCTAAAAGTGGTCAGAATGCATCACAAAAAAAATCGAAAAAGGTTTGCCTGCCAAAACTCACTTTTTTCCTTTTTTTTTTTTTTTTTTAATTCAGATTCTGTTGAAAGGCTTAAGCTGAGGAAGGTCAAAAGACAATTTGGTTGTGATAAGGTTGAGGCATTTTAGCTCAATTTTATCTAGCAATCTCATCTCTTACACTCAATGTTAAAAGTTCTGTTTTAGCCTTTGATCCAGCTTTTAATGCCGTGTTATGCCGTGACCAGAATAGTAGGCAGGGTGTCATGCAGAGGACACCCGCTGCGGGCACCCCTCTGAGAGCAGTGCCAACCCAAAGCAAATATGCCTGAGTCCCTCCAGCTACTGCTGTCATCCTGCTGAGAAGGAGGAATATGATTGTTCCCTGTAAATATGTCTTGACACAGTATGACCAGCACTTCCATGTGCATACCCTGTATTATATAATACAGCATGTAGACATTCATAGGAAACTTTGCAATCATTGTCATATTTTCTTTTCCTTGATCAGATGTTGATTTACAAGGACTGTCTGATCTCTTTCAGTAGTGGTAGAATCATAACTTAACATTTCTTTTGCGTTCTCATTTTAATACCAGCATAAATGCTATTGCAAGCAATAGTTTATTTTTCAGTGAGGTTGTTTAATTTTGTGTTGCACGCCTTAATGGCTTGCAGCTGTTGATGGACCAGTGAGAAACTCTGGCAGCATTTTCAGCCTCTTGAATAAGACTTTCAGTGAGGTCAAATTTGCCTGCTCATTTATAAGAAGCCCTACATATGGTGAAATAGGATTTATTTTGCCTGAATCTTGTTCTCTGAAACACGTCTAGGCGAGTTGGCTTGGACATATGTAGCTGGTGCAGAGAGGAAAGTTCTTTAAACTCGTGAGCCCTCCCATGCACAGAGCCTGCCTCCCTTGAATGTGACAGATTATCCTGTGAAGCAGGCTTTGTTTTTCCATTGGCTGCATATCCAGCTTATAAATGGATTTATGATGGGTGCATAAAATCAGAAGTGTAGTTGAAGGATTAGGACTTCAGCAATCCTCTGATAGGATTAATCTGGGCAGGTAGGTCAAAAGACCTCTACTTTTTTCATTTGCTAACCAAGCAATATCATTTGCTCAGCTGTGGGGTAATGCTATACTATCTTTTTACCCTTGGTCTGTGTAAAAACAGAGCTGCCCACCACTCTCAATGTGTAATCCACAATAGGCTTCCTTATTAGCTGCATCTTTTTGTGTCAGCCTTATCAACCAGCAAACAGTTATTATTTGCTCAATATACAATGTCAATCCATGTTATAAGATGTCAATCCATATGACTGGCTTTTTTAAACATGTCTGAGCTTTCCCGATGCATGGAAAGCATGCATCACCTTTTCCATTTTTCTCTTTCTAAAATGTTAAACTGCTTCTGAAAGAAGGTTCTTCTCTCCAGATGAATGGTATTTCTGAGGAAATAACTTACAATTTGAGTATTTATTTACTTGGATGGCTAAGAAAAACTTTTCTCCCTTACAAAGCAAAGGACTGAAAGTGTTCAGAGAAAAATTGAAAATATGGGAGACACTCCAAACCCTATAGAAATGGAAGCAGTCTTTCAAAATGTGGGGGCTGCTTCTTGGGAAAAGAGGTCAAAGACACTTCATATCCTTTTGGAGGCCCTCTGGGGATAAAAAGGAACCTTTGGGAGTCACAGTCTCCCCTTGTCTGCCATATAAGCTTCCCATACTAACACATTCTGGTATTGAATGACACCGTAATGTTAGCACTTGATAGTTTGCTTTAACAATTCTATTTTTGTTTCCTCTTCCTATAGTTCTCAAGTTATTTAATGGTTAAATCATTGCTTTCTGATTGTTGTTAAAGTTAAATTGCAGCAAATAAGCTTTGAGGTTAAAAGGGAAGGAGACAGAATATATCTAACATTTTTTTGTTACTTACACCTCTTTATGCAGAAATGTGAAAATATTTTCAGCTTCTTCCCAGCAGGGATTTCAGTACTCAAAGTGATTCCTGCTTCCCTCTTGATTTGGCACTAATACATCCTTTAGGAAGGCCTGTGAACATCTGAAAGATGAAGAAAGTATTCTGCAGCACCTGCCAGCTTTGGAGTTTATTGCTAGCTGGGACTTGAAGTGGTAACAGAAGAAAGGAATCATTAGCAGGAAATGCTTGCTACTTTGGGTTTGTTGGTATTTCCTCCCTCCTTCATTTTAATCATGCCAGCTATGGAACAAATTATCCTTTCCAAGTAGTTCTGTTGAGTTAGGGCTGAAATGTCTGAGTGTGCTGGCACTGAGGTTAAAAACACCACCACCAAAACCCAGGACACACTGTCCATAGTGTGTTTTTGTACACAGCCATCTCAGAAATTAGGCAAATTAAATGGTAAGAAACCTCAAAAGCAGAAAGCTCAGTGTAAAATGGTGTGAGTTAAATTACTATGCAGCAGATGATATAATTTTGTACACAAGTACTGTCTGCAAAGCATGTGTAGCTAGTAGGATGATTTTTTTTAACCAAGTCACTCTTAATTACAAAGGAAATATTGCTGACAAATTATTACTGTTGAGTTTCTGAAAGAGGCATTTTCAGTTGCAAGTGGTAATTATAAAATGTAATTGTACTTAATATAAGTTACATGTAAATTAAATTGTATTTCAGCTGCAACTCAAGTCGCTCTTTCAAGACTATTATTAAGTGTGAAGAATGAGGCAGACCTGAAAAGAGTAGACTTTATGAACCAACAATAAAATTCTGAATTATATTTCAAAATTTCAATTTAAACTAAATAATTAGTGTCACAGATGCAACACAATTGGGAAGACAGAAGAGGTTTTGTAGTAGAGACCTTTAATTTTCTGTAAACTGCTTGATATATCAGATAGGAATAACATTTGGCCCATTTAGTAGCTTTTCACAAGTTATTTGGAGGGTCTTGCTTGAAAAGGGTGAGCAAGATTTGCTGGTCTGAGTCCAGACACAATATACAGCTAATTAACTTCATAGAACACCCAGCCACAAAATAACTTTCACATCAGCATCTAAAACCACATTCTATTTAATATGCAGTCTGAGGGAAATTAAGAGGCAGGGAAGCAATACAATTTTAGAGTTCTGGGCTCCTTCTCGATCACTCTAATGAAACAAGAAACAGCCAGTTTTCTGGAGTGAGTCTAATGGGAGCATTTCCAGTTTAGAGTCAGAACAAGCATATCCCCATCAACCAGGTACTTTTTCCCCCAGATGTCTTTTAAATTAGTAACTAAAACAGCCTCTTTCCTCCTTCTGCCTACAGTTACCAGCTGAAGCAGCCTGGCACACAAGTGTGTTTCCCATGTTTGCCTCCATGAGGGGATTGCTTGCCACAGATTTAATATATTGCATTGCTGCACTGCAACTAGGGCTGATCACTTCAGTGATGCATTGTTGCCACTGTGATGCATGGCAGTGCAGCAGTACCTCCAGTCAAACTGCCTCCTGGCTTGTAAAAGCAGCTCCAAAACCATTCATTCCTGGGCAATGTAATGAAAATGTACAAAGAATCTGGTTGCCACCAGGAATCTTTGCTTACTAGGATTTTCTTTTTCTTGGAAAACTTAAAATTATCAACCTGTTAAGGTTGGAGAAGACCTTTAAGATCACCTTGTCTAGTCCTTAACTCAGCATTGCCAAGTCCATCACTAAACCATGTCCACATCCTCACACCATTTGAACACTCCCAAGGATGGTGAATCTACTGCTTCCTTGGGCAGCCCACTGCTTGTCTACTGCTTTATAATACCCAATCTAAATCTTGTCTGGTGGCACTGGAGGCCCTTTCTTCTTGTTAGCTGGCAGAAGAGACCAACTCAACCTCACTACATCCTCCTTTCAGAGAATTTTAGATTCCAGCTTTTAGCTCATAGCCCTTGTCTTCATCCTTTGGCCACCTCCCTATTAACAGTTGTCTGTGGTCCTGGAAGACCCTGGCACAGCTGCTCTCTAACAAAGGCAAGAGGAACTGAAAGCTGTAAAATAACTCTGTGCAGAGACACATAGATGCTCTATCTGTTACCAGCTATAGTTGTGATCTGGTGGAATGCACATTATTGATTTCAAACAACAGGTTCTGTGTTGCAGCTAATGCAACCGCCTTGTCTTTGATTTTTCTTTTTTGTGGCCAAAAACTTTTAAAAGTGGCCACAGCCAAGCTCTGGTACCCAGTTTATAGGACGTGAGGATCCCAAGCCAAAATAATTTCTTTTAAGGAATGCACAGAGAAAAAAAAGATCAAGTAAGTTTTTTCAGTAATGTTTTGAAGTTGGCTCATTTACACTAATCATAATTACACAATGTACATTACCTTTCTCACTCTTTGGGAAGAGAGCTTTTTTTTTTCCTCATGTTGAACTCTGATTTTTTTTTCCTAATTTAACTTCCTTTATAGGTACAATATAGGCTATATATATTTCAGGGTACTGAAAGTCCTTGAGTTTCTCTTCTAGATTACAAGTAGTGCAAGCACCCTGTTGTGTTACTGGGTGTAATTATTAAATTATGTACTGTTTAATGTATTTTTTTAATCCTTTTAAGCACTTATGCAAATTTATTTCAAATTGATTAAAAATTGAAATAGATAACCATGTGTTCTCAATAGGAAAAAAAGTGAAATGTGGAGATGAATTAGAATATTTTAATGTGGAACTCTACAAAGCTGCTTTTGTAGCTTAAGTTTTTGCCTGGATGGCTCAATACGTACAGAATCAGGTTTTGTTCAGCTGGCAAGGCCTTGCTTTTAATCAATTAAAGAGAGGCAATGTTTAGCTCTTCTCATATTTGATCCTTCTAGATCCCTGTGTTCTCGCACTAAAATAATTTTCCCTAATTAGAAGCAATCTGGGAGTTTGCTGGGATTAGCACTAGGACTGTGAGTCCCCAAACTGAGTTTTGGAGCTAAGGCTCAGCACAGCTTCAGTCTTTGTGCTAGCTGGTGCAGAGAAGATTGGGGAGTCTGTGCAAGACGTCTGTCTGGGCTGGATTTCTGTTCCCCCTTCACTTGCTCATTAATTTTTTGTAACTCTTACTCTATGCAAAATGCCATACATAAATTTATTTGTCCAAAGGCTAGCTGAAGTTGAGAGTTGACTTTGTCTTGCCTAGTTAAAGTCAAGAGGTAGACAGCTGGAGAAATCCTGACCCAGATGAAGATAATGGTTGTTTTGCTGTTGACATCAAAAGACAACCTTTTCTTTCACTAGGGTCTAGCACAGGAAGGGACATCTGTGTAAGGGACAGACTACAGATAAATGTGCTGAGATGTGCTATCTACTGGTAAGAAGCAATATAATCACCCAACAGCCAATACCAACAACTGTCCTCTCTATCCAGAGAGAAAAGGGGTTAAGGGGAATTGGGGTTTCTTTTGGGTTTTTTTTGGGGAGATTTTAGGTTTATGTAACCAGTTTAATTCTTCACTAATTTTGCTTTAGTTGGTACATATAGGCTCACCAGTCCTTATTTTTCAGTGTCTCCACTTTATTTTTCTCATTAAGCCAATTACAGACAAAATTAATACATGTATGGCTTTGGTAGTCCTACATGCTGTATTAAACTGAGGCAGTGATGAATGATCCACAGCTCATTTGCAGGGCCATATAAAAATACAGTGTTCCTGTTTCTCTTTATTTGCCAGAAATTTTCAGGCTTGGTCCTTCTGTCTAAAAAGCAAAAACAACTGGAAGAGCTTCAGCTTCTGTCTAGCCCACTGTGCAGCTGAAACAGATGTTCAATTGCTCTCCACAGAGAGGTTTTTGTAAGACAGACAGCTTTCATGCCCCCTTCTCTCAGAGGGGATGCACTGACATCAGGCTGATGGAGAGGGTGTCTGCAGCAGTGCATTTCTGCACAAGCACGTCTTGCTTCCTTCTTCGGAAGCTAAAAAAAAAAAAGGCAGGGCTCTTAAGTTGAGGCCTCTAGAATGGTATTTCATTCTTCCTGTACTACGTGGCACATCTACTTGGTTTGCTTTTGTTCAATCCAATAACAACTGAGGAAATTAGCAAGTTCCTAAAAACCAATGTTACAACTGAATTTTTTTTTTTTTCTTTTTTGAGAGAGGCTTGTTTAAAGATAAAAAACTCCTTTTTCAGTCAGGAAGTATGTGAAGTGCAACCTCTATTCCTCTTAACTTTACAGAGAACGTATTGAGATATAAAATCTTCTGTAAGCATTTCCAGAAAATCTGTATTTCTCTTCCTCTGAAGAACCCATTCTCCTTGGACTTTTCTTCATAAAGAGAAGAAAAATATCTTAAAGAAGATGGTTAAACATGATAATGCGTTATCTGTGTTGTTTTGGAAATATGTGCATTGAAATTGATAGAGGTGGTACTAAATGAACAGCAGTATGGTGCTATCACATTAGTCACTCCTACAAGCTAAATTCCTTTGCTATTCATGAAAGACTGACTTGTGTCCAGAAACAATTTTCTTTCTAAGACTATATGCACCTGTACATGACCACCTAAGAAATCTGTCATACACTCAAAGAACTCTTAGTATGCAATGAAGTTACAGCTTTGTGTAGATGTATTGCAAGTATTCAAAGGGCTGCATACGTACCTGTACACAAGTTTGCCTTCCTCCAGCAGAGAAACTTTTGCAGTATTCCTAGACACTCCTAGGAGACACTCCAGGCTGTTTTACTACCTCACTTCCTGGTGGGGTGAGATTCCCAGCAGAATTTCAATTGTACTTTGCTAAACCCCTTTCCCTTTGCCATCTCTTCTGCCATTTACTACTACTGAAGTATGCTGGTTGTAAACTCCCCACATAGGGGCTGGATACATGATGTAGGCATTCATCTTTTTTATAAAACCTTTTTTTAGGGTTTATGGTGATATTTTTGTTACAGTTCTCACTGTAGTGGTACACCCAGAAAAGAACACTATACAAATATGCAAGATCCTACTACCCCTGTACACTGATTTTGTCTTATATTTTATGGTTTCTGTTCAAAATTTTAAAAAAAAAAGTAAAAAGCAGGGCAGAAGAATTGCAATATGTTGTAAGGGTTGCTCTCCATTTTCTACGTAATATGTTCGGGTACTCCCAAGGGACTTATCTATGAATTGGCAACCAAAATTTGAATGTGGTAGGACTCTGCATTTATTCAACAAGAGTAAAAGAAGGGAGTGGAATCCTGTTCTTAAAAATAACTGGTTTATATTTGAACTAACCCAAAAAGAGGTTGGATATTACTGCTGTGTTACAACAGCAATATCAACGCTGAGGACTCCTGCAAGAAAAGTCCTGTTAGTTGCTGTGCATAGTGTAGAGCCTTCCTTGTGCATTAGAACTTCCATAAAGCAGGGATTACTTCCAGTTAAAGTGAGGAGTTGTTTAGCCCTCCCACCCCTCCAAGAGTGTGGAAGAGAAGAAATTACTGTTTTCACACTCCACTTAGAAAAGAAGCTTCAACTAATGTATGCTAATGCTGAAGAATCTGGCTACTGTGCATTGCAAATTTGATTCCTATAGACAACTACACAAAGGAATATTCTAAAATGAGACCACTATACAATCCTTAACAAATACTGAGGTGGGTAGAAAGAGGCGGGCAACTGAGAGCACAGTGAGTGGCTAATGATATCCTTCAAATAAGTTATTTACATGTAAACTCTGCAGTTATATCCTCACTCATACAGTATGTGTCTTTGAGGGGAAAGAACAGAAATCAATCGTGTTTTGCATCACTGGGCATCTCAGTATAATCAAAGCCCCAGATCCAGGTGAGTATGCTATTGAATTGTAAAGTATTCTTATCCTTTCCTAAAAACATCGATTCACATGTATCAACTTTTCAGTCCTTGTTCTGCTGCTTGAGCTCTGCTGCTAAGCTATAGGGAAAGTCAAAAGCTCAGTTCAAACCAGACGTGAGCATAAATGGCAGTTGATACCAGGATTTTTGTCAAACTTGCAATAATGGGATTGGAAGAAAAGTCTGAATTTGATATGTGCTGCTGACAGGCAAAATACTTGAGCTCCAAATGAGAGGCAAGGGTCAGAATTTTCAATCATGATGCATGTAGACTGGAAAGTAGGTGCTTTGAAAGGGATTTTCAGATGTTTCTGAGAAGCCTGGCTTCCTAAATTAGTGTTTACTCATGTTGACTGTGCTGTTTTGTTCTGCATGTGTGCTGATGATAATTTATGTGTCTATATATGCAATCAGTACAACTTGTCTGAGTTCTAGGTGTAAAGGAGCTCTTTCAGCATCTGTGAGAGACTGGAGAAAATTATTATTGGCCCAAAACAACTGAAGTGTGTGTGAGGAGGAGTGGGCCAGAGCAAGTTTGTGAAGGTGGGATGATGCACTGCTCACTCCCCACCATACTGGAGCCTCTAGTCCAGCCCAGAATGGCTGTCAGTCACTGGCACAGGGACAGCCATGTCCCACAGCCCACTCTGGAACCTCAGTCTAGCTCCAGAGTGGCCAGTGACTGGAAGCCCCACCTGGGGTGGAGGGGTGATGGCCACAGGAGGCGGGAGCAGATAAAACCCATTGCCCTGAGACACACGTGGTCACACGTTCCTGCTGTCCTTGGATTTTGTGGCAGCTGACAGGAAGGTGGATCCAAGGCAATAGCTGTATCTTGCTTCACTCTCTCTTTTTTTCTCTTTCTCTCTTTTTCTTCTCCTAATTTCCTCCTCTTGAAATCTGGGTAATTTAAAGTTGGATGGGTTAGAGTTTGCCAAGTCAATGCTTTGTTAAATGCTTTATTTTGATTGAATGTTTGCTTTATATTTTGCCAAGTTCCTGATCTTCTTTTACCAGTAAAGTTTGGTTTTTAACCTCTTGGGAACTTCTGCTGATTCTCCTTTGCATCACCTCAGGGAAAAATAGTACCTTAAGCCTCTTTTAAATAAATTCACCAAGTGAGGACCAGGGCTTTACAATATGTTTTCATTTTCAATGTGCTCCCTGAGATTTAAGCACTGATTTAACTTGCCTTTATTTATGGTTTTTAACATAATTTAAAATAACATAACATCTTTCTGATTAGAAGTTTGACTCTGAGCTGGCTCATTTCAGTTTTATTCTGCACTGCCCTTTACAGCTGGTAGTTTGTACAACTTGTACTTCCTTGCACAACCATATGCCAGGCCATGAAGCTGAAACTGCTGGTTCCAGGACCCAGCCTTGACATTAACTGCTTGGTTTAATGACAACTTAGTAAAGCGTCCATGACAAATGTATCTATTCAGCAAGTTTACCTTGAATTTCTGCTAGAGGCAGAAATTCTATATTATCCCTTATATTTGTTGATGGTCAACTCTTATGTTTTACCCCTACAGCATTTTTTCAGTGACTTTTTCTCCTGATGACTATGTGTAATGACCAGCAACTCTCTCAAACTTGCAGGACTATTGATAACTTGCAATATTTTTTAGAATTATTTTTATAAACCTCAAGTCTTCCAGATGTTATTTTTCCCCAAGCTTGCAAGTTATGGTATGTACCATGTGAGTGAATAACCAAGAAGCAGAAGAGTACCACAGCTTGGGCATGTGACCTTACAGTGACCTTAGGGATTGTCTGTGTATTTTCTTTCTCTATTTTAATTGCCCCAATGCATTCAAAATAGTAATAACAGTCCTTCTCAAAGCAGAAGTGGTTTGGAGCTTAGATATATGTAGTCTGTCACAGGACCACTGCTAAATAACTTAATTCTGGTATGACTGCAGCTTTGTGCTATTCCCCGTGCTGCTTCTCTACCCTGGGAAGCCTCAACAACAGTGGCTTGGGCTCCAGAGGGGTCTCTCTGCTTCTGGCACTGAGCACTGCCACCAAGCTCAAAGAGGAGAAACTTCCCCACAGGAAACTGAGGTTTCCTCCAACCTTTCCAGTCCTTCAAAGAATGCTTTATGTTCTTGGTATCTTGCTGTAAGTCAGGTTCTCATCCAATTTTTAATAGCTAGAAATACAAGGGTTTTTTCCACCCTACAGGGCACCTAGGGAAACTTGCCCTTCCTGCCCTGTAGCCCCACAGAGAACAGCAATGGTTAAAGCTCTGAGACATTTTCTGACCCAAAGTGCACTCCCAGGAACACCTGGCATACTCACAGCTGACCATGACATATCCTGCAGCCTTTGACTAAGACTCAGTCTCTATTGCTGAGTATGTTCAGAAAGTCATGTCCTTCCCTTTGAAATACAAAAGGTCATTAAACTCTACCAACAGTAGTTCTCAATACCAAACCCTGTAGCCCCTGCAGAGTTCGGTGCTAGTTCGGACTTTTACATAGAGAAGGCAAAATGGAATTTTGCTTTCACAAGAATATGGGACAGGGACCAGTCTGCTGCTTCTGGAGGAAGAGAACGGGGAGGCAGGGACTTAGAGAGGAGCAGGGCTGGGATGTAAGGTGGCTGTGAGAGGTCCTGGGAAGTCTAGTCCTACTTCTTCCAAGGATGAATGAGGAAAGGATGTGGGAAGGGGAGTTTACGGTTGCTATGGACCCCGGCAACTTCCTGTTGCTGCACAAGCCCTGAGCCTTTCCCTGGCAATGGAGGGGATGCCAGCTCTTCCCCCCATTGCAATGGCAATGCAGGCAGTGAATGGCAGCTGCTTTACCACCCCAAGAGCCCGTTGTCTGGGGAGCTGTCCTAGTCTGATACCTAGAGATGGGATGTCCCACTGTGGACAGAGCCACTGTGCAGCAGGCGAAGCAGAGCTCAGCTCCAGCCATGCCTGAACAGCACAGGGTCTGCAACATTGGAAGGTGCATCTCAGGAAAGTGGGTCTAGCAGATAAACAGGATTGTAATTAAACACTGTGGTACTCTCCAGCTGTTTCTTTCTTTTTATTTTTTTAAGAATGTTTCATACAAACTGGATTGATCTTTTTGTTGATTGATCAGTTCACCAGATTCTGTCCCTTAGCAGATGTGTTTTGAAACATTAAGTAATTCATGGGACATTTGTCATAGGGTGTCCCTGGGGTAGACAAAACTGGAGAACTTTTGCTCCTCTTCTGTGAAGTACTTCCAGTGAACAGTGTATTTGCCTGTTTGCCAAAGCTTCTCTCTTCTTGTTGTCTCCCAGACTTGGAGTGGAGCCATGCTCAGGGCCATATGTCTGAGTCTGCAAGCCTACTTTCAATTTCAACAGCAGTCAGAACTCAGCTTCATTAATAATTCAGGTTTTTCTTCTATTAGGAAATCAAGAGCTTTTCCTCGCTAATCTTTAAAAGATATTTTAGTTAATTTTATCATTTTTTTTCATATTCTTCTAGGTGGCAATACTGTCTCTGAAGTAGGATTCTGAAGGTTTTTTATTCTATAGCTTTCACTTTGAGGACCCTTTTAATAATGTATTATGCAATGTGATCATCCCTATTGAGTGTCTGCTTTTTTTTCCCACATCCTTTCTTGAGACACAAATGTGTTTAGGAAGCTTCTTATTTCAGAATGATTCTCTGTTTGAGAAGGATTCTCCTGTTCTTCACTGAAGTAAAGGAAAAAGTTCTCTCACATTTTAGGGGTGTATTTTAGATTTACTTGAATTAATACTTGAATTACCATGTGATTGTGCTCTAGAAGACCAAGTTTGAAGTGTACCTTCTATTTGGCTTTCAAACAAGGTTGTTTGTGTGGGTTTTTTGTTGGGTTTTCTTTGGGGAGGGGAGGGTTTATTGTTTGTTTGGGGTTTTTGTTTGCTTTTTTTGTTTGTTTTGTATGTTCCTTTCAGAATAAATGTGTTGCCCAGTTTCAGATTGGCCCCTCATAAGTTTAATGTGACAGCTTTATAAGGTACAAAGACAGAATTTCTGCTGTGCCATCCCCAATCTTTAATAATTTATGAAGACTTGTCCCGCAGTTAGGCTTTCTTTGACATCCTGTGCTTTTATTTAAGCTGGACAAATGAAAAAATCTTAGGAGCCCAAGAAGAAATAGTTCCAAGGTAAGCATACTGTCCAGATGCATAAAATGTATGGCTATTATTTCATTGAAGGCTCACATTCAGCTGACCTAACACAGAATGACATACTGGCACTACTTTCTCACTGACATCTTGTTCCCAGGAATCTGATTCCTCTCATTTTAAACAGTCTCTGACATGGCCACTGAGAAAGCTCTAAAATCTGAATGTCACTGGTGTAGTAGTGGCACTGGGGTGCTATGTCCACTAGCATTTTTGGGAACCTGAGAGAATGGCTTTGCAAAAGATGAGTGCTCCATTCACCACAGTGCCTGTCACAGTGTTATAAATGCCAGCCTCCTCATGTGCTCCTTCTCTTAGTGTATGGAAAAGGCCTGCTAGGGAAAGTTCTGCCCTTTTGCAAAGATGGCTGGCTGTGGCAGGTTACAGAAATGCTTTTCCTGATCATCCCAGTGAGAAGTGACTGTTACACACTTGGAAGCAATCAGATCTTTCTTCTCTCCCATCATTTCTAATTGATATCCGTGCCTTAAAGCAGAAGATTTAGCTATCCATCCTGAAACGAGCCAGCTTTCTCCGTGGAATGACATTCACTTGTGCAATTCTGTTTCTATTACTCCAGACTGCAAGGTCATCCATTTCTGCCATTACAAGTGTCTGACCCTATTACATCTCTGTAATGCCTCCCAACTTCATAGGATCACTAACTTCACCAGCATGCTCCAAGCACTAACAAGAACTTTATGTAAGATGAGACCAAAAGACCAACTGCTAACAAGCTGCACACCTTTTTATTTTTTCTTCAGCTTCATACCCTTTTCCAAGCCATTCTCTTTAGCCCATTTCCTGCAGCTTATGATTCTCACAGGTATTCCCTATCTTCTCCAGTTTAATAACTACCTAAGTGGTAGTAATTTAAATATTTTCTGATGTTAGATCAACCATATCTTTCCCTGTGTGAATACTAATTACCTCAGCACAGAAGAAAATCAGTCTAATCTGATTTAACACTGGCAAATTCACACTATGTCCCGTCCTGTTTGCTATTGCCTAATTCCTTCCATGTTTGTAAAACTCTTTGCTTTAATATTCACTTCAATTTTGGTAAAAGTGCAGTAAAATTGCTGCCAACATATTTTATGGCACCTCTATTAGGTTAAAGGCATTGTGTTTGCTGTTCTCCAGTCAGAGAACACTGCTGACTCTCACTTCCCATGTAAATGTGTTGTACTGCCCGTTGCTTTCCCCAAAACTCTGGGATGTGAGTTGTCCTGTGGCTGCATCTCAAGTGCATCACTTGTTCAAGTATTTTACTTGTACCTGGCTTGAGGGTATTTCATGTGTATATACCATGTCCCATTCTGGCATTTTCTTAATGCAAATTTGAAGTAGTTCTAAGTGGTTTGGGACCATAGTTGAAATGCCTTCACCCTAAATGTCCTTCTGTGCCAGGGTGGATGGGCTCTGTAAGGGCTCAGGAAAGCAGCTCCCCCCTGTAGGCACTGAGTCAGCTGAAGGGAGGACTCCCAGCTGGTGGGTTTTGCTAGCATATCTCAGGGAAGAATCCCAGAGGAAACTAATTCAGTGAAAATTCAGTGACAGCCTTTACAGGTGGGGGAGGTTCTCCTTCTCAACTCCAAGCTGAATGAAGGCATTGAACCCAAAACCTGGCATCAACTGCTGCTCTTACCCACTTTTAAAGGCATATCTGTGGCAAACATTGGTAGGCAGCAAGAGCTGATCTTTCCCAGCCTTAAAAATAGGAAGGTGATAAAGAGGAAAAAAATGAATTTGTTTCAAAGAAGAAAAGCATTTGAGGATAGATAGTGTCTGTTTAGGGATGTGCCACTGTGTCTTTGTGACAGTCTCAATGAGAGACAGTAGGTGCATCTGGGCTGGTAAAAATAAGTGTGCAGTTAATTTTCTTTCCACAATTGCATAAGCAAAAGCTGAAATCTGTTCCAGCATGTAACCAGCAGGGACTGTATCTTTTCTGGTGCTCTACAGTCCCACTAATAAAAACCCAGGTCTGGGCAAAGGTCTGCAGTGTTTCAGAGTGAAAAGCCTTATATGAATATGAGGAGCTGTAAAATTGAGAAGCTGTAAAACCTACTTCAGGTGGAATAATCTGATACGTAAACTGAGTTTTTAGGCTACCTGTGATTTACATAAAATTATAAATGTAAATTTCTTTCTACAGATAGAAGTTAGACTTGGTCAAAAAAATCCCTCGGGGTAGAAGGATGTGGGGAGCAAACAATCTCTCTGACATCCTCCTGGGAACACAAGAGTGGGCTCCTTTCTAATCAAAACAAGCACCAGTAGTGTGAATTCTTTTTGGTGATAGTGCAAGCACAACCAAAAGACCTCTAGGCTCCTCCTGCAAACCTCTCCTTTGCAGAAGCAAAAAGCTTCAGTGTCATAGTAGCATGATATACAAGACAATAAGCACAGATTGCTCTGTTGATCTGCTGTGTCCCCTGCCTGAGGGGATCATGTTGCAGTTGTTTAAGAGCCTAATTGCAGTACTAAAATGTAATTCAGGGTGGGCAGAGAAGACTGACTTTATTATAAAAAGTGAATTAAAAACAGAATGGAAGAAAACCCAAACAGTAGCACAGAGGCCAGGAAGTGGACCAAAGTGGTGAGGAGTAGCACCTTACTTCTCTAACATTGTGAGATTGATTTCTAAGACTACAGTTCTGAATAAAATCTGGTTCCACATGGAGAGCTTTGATTTTACTTAATGAGTTGCCCCTTCCATTTTATTTTTTTTAACTAGAACCTAGAATATGAGTGGAAAAAGAAAGCATATGCATTCTTCCATGGGCAGATATCTGAATAGAAAGAATTAAAGTGCATGCAAAGACTCTCAACCATCACCTTCAAAATAAATTATTCAAATTGTTCCCAAAGCAGTTTGGCCACCTTTGGGGCCTGCAGAACA
Source organism: Dicaeum eximium (assembly GCA_013396995.1). NCBI lineage: Eukaryota > Metazoa > Chordata > Aves > Passeriformes > Dicaeidae > Dicaeum > Dicaeum eximium. The sequence continues at coordinate 2,315,133 of VWZP01005411.1, read as the reverse complement.
CAAAATTACTTTTTTTAATGTTGAGTTTAAAAATCAAGATTTAGAATAGATGCTAAATAGCAAAATGCTAGCAAAATGACTTTTTTTGCCAGAGGTTATGAGAGCTTATGTTGCTTGACTGAGCAGACTGGACAGTTAGAACACTCTTTCACTGGAGAAAATGGGAAGGAAAAATTGAATGGAAGTGGCAAAAGACTGCAGTCCTGCATGGAATATGCCCACAAGAACAAATTTGCAAAGGAGTGATCAATGGTATAAGATTGCTAGAGGCTTTCTGAATCTGGGGGAAAAATACTCAGTAGACTTGAAATTTCTAGGCCAAACTGAACTCTGATGTAATAGAGAAACTTTTTTTTTTTTGCTACTCTTCTGCAAGGGTTTAATACATCACTGCTTAACAAGCTAAGAAACCTCACCTAGACTTTGACCCATGAAACCTTGTCTTTGTGACTGTGAAAGTAAAATAATCCACAAGAGGTATAAGAGGTATATTAGGTATAAATAATTTGTGTCACAATTATGTACATGGAAGTACAGAGCAGGATGCATCCTGACAGTCCAACTTGTCCAGAGGAAAGTTTTCCTTGATAAAACAGAGCTACATCACTGTTAGTTCCAAATCATAATATTGCAGTATTCAAAATGTGAAACATCTTTGACAAACAGACCTCTGTCTGATACACTTAGTTAATATTTCTTCTCCTAATGTTCCATGTGGCTCATTCTTTCTGTGGCCTTTTTTTAACTTGTCATCAGTGTTCCTGCTGAATGGTCATCAAGTGAGGTAGAAACATTAGGTTGGAGATACATGGAAATTTTTTTTTTTCCATTGTGTGATGAAAGGGGCCCTTGTCTCATTCTGGTCCATAGCAGCTCAGAAGGCAACCTGCCAATGTTAGGTCTCCTTCATGTGCTACAACAAAGAGCAGTCCAGGAGAAATATCATTATCTCAGCTTTCAAGAAGCACTGAGCTTTTTAGTCATTTCATTTAGTCATTCAGTCACAGTTTATACTGTGTTTTTAGAGTCTAGTGGGAAAACTCAAAAACTTGCATCAAAACTCAGCTATTATCAGCAATTCTTCTCAGTCATAAACCACAGCTCTTCCCAGAAACATATTGTAGCAGACTTGATCAAGCTTCACTGAAATTTAGTCCAGTCTTTTCATCAGGCTGTGGCTCCTGGTGAATCATAGCTGAGCTGTGGAGCTGTGCTGGGACTGCCAGGCACAGACAAGAGAGGTTCAGAGATGCAATCTTTTCTCTGTTACTGAGCATGTGCTGCAATTAACTCTAAAAATTAATTGAAAAATGTTATTTCTAAATAGACTAAAGGAAGATAGCATGAACAAGATCAGGAGAGGTTTCTGGTAAGAATTGTCCCAAGCCTTCCATTTGGAGGCAGATGTGAAAAGGGGTTTTCAAGCCCTGAGCACATACAGATGGCAAGGCAGTGTCATTCATGGCTGCTGCTTTGTTGGCTGAGCCCCTATTTGAGGATTAGCTGGGAAAGGATGTACATGCAGGTGCTTCTTATATCTGCCTTATGAAGGCAGATGTGGAGACACATCTGGCTTGACATTCACAGGAAAATTATGGCTGGATTTGTTTTCTTGACTTGCAGCAACCCAGATCACATGTGCAAGGTGGGTGAGTGTACACGGGGCATTGTAACACTGTGTGTATAAATTTAGAAGATTTGTTTTCTGAGTATACAAGTACAGGGTGCTGATGAGTGTTTGAGGGGGAAGGTACTATTTGTTGTCCACATTTGAACATATTAACCATTAGACTTTGTATTTTAAAAAAAGGTATGTCATTTTTCTCTAGAGTCTGTGAGTTGCTCAGTGTCATTAGGATGTCCATAGCCCTGGCATTAAAATTACATCTCTTTTATCTCCAACTGTTTGATTCTGCAAAAAATGCATTTGCCCTAATGTGGTGCTGTTTACAAAATCTGGGGCTGCATTATAAAACATATTCATAAATATTAAGTTTCATAAAGTAAAGTTTCCTCCTTGACACTATCAGTTTTTCAAAAGAGTTTAGCAACTCTCTTTTTCATTCAGAGCAAAACAGAAGTGTAGATTTGCTGTTAAAGCTAGATAATAATTGACCTATATTTCACACACCTTCATTTCCAAAAAGTTGACAAAGGCAATGTGCTCTTGAAGTTGATAGGAGCTAGTACTGGCATTTGGCTTAAATTTTTTGTGGTGGTCCTCTTTCCAGAGCTTTTGAAGATAAAATAACACTGATAAAAATGCACATTGAAAGAGTTAGTGTGATGAGCTGCAGTTTTAAAAAGGAGAAACAAATTGTTATTTATTACTGACAGGTTGTGAGATGTTGTCCTAGTTAATGTCCACAAGTAAACAAACAAACAAAAGCCTTCACTTTTCCTTAGCCAAGACATGATCTACCTAAAACAACAGGGAAACTGTAAGATTTCTGAATCTTTATTGGTAGTAAGAGCAGAGAGAGAAAGTCAGAAGTGCACAGTAAGCCAAATATGATGAAATCTTAAAAAAAATAGTTTAGCAGTAGTTCAGAAATTAATCTACCTTACATCTAAGCTTATCTCAAATATAAATAAGTTTGCACTCAAATTTAACTTTGTTCTTTTGTATATCTAACAGTTAGATTCAATCTAACTTAGATTTTTCAGAACACTAATAGTCTCCATCCTTTACCAATATCCTATTTTCTTGAAAATGCCATTGGTTTCAAGTGGTGTTATGATCTTGAGATTGCTGACCTGCATATATAGTTAAAACAGAATAGAGTAAGGAAGATCATCTGCATCCCAAACAAAATCCATGCTCTCCTGATGATGTACCTAGCTGCGGAACTGAACTCAGTGTATGTGAGGATGGGCTCTCTCTGAAGGTCACTGCTCCCTGACAGCCTGGGGGGAAAAACCCAACTGCAGAATCGAATCATGTCCAGTAAACAACAGCCTTAATTAACAGCCTAATGCTGTTAATTGCTGTTTCAGCTAGTTGGGAGTCAAAGTCTTGTTTTACAGAATGAATCAGACCTCCAGTGATCTGCTGGTGAGCTCCGTCTCTCAAGGTGGCACAGTCTGTCCATGGGGTCTGAGCTGTAAATAAGGTGTGGCAGTGAAATCTCTAAAGACACATAAATTGAACCAGGACTTCTGCAGCCTTAAAAGCAGTTACAGGTGGGAACTGGAGAAATGGCAAAAATAAGGAATCATGGAAACAATGTGCTTGATTGAATCACGTTCTACATTTTTGATTTTTCTATCTGGTGTAATTGCACTATGTCATGAACTTGAGCTTGTGCTGTGAGAGGAGAAATACCTTGGGGTCTGTTGTTACAGAAAATTTTGCATTTACATTTAATATATCTGTCTTCAAATGAAGGTTTTATGGAAAGTAAGTCTTGATTTGAAAACTTATTTCCCTCCAATTTCATTGAAACCCAGTCATCCAATAAAATCAGGTTGATTTACCTTGAGGTTTTTTAGCCAGTTTTAGTGACTAAGTAAACAATTAGACGCGTTTAAATAGCAAAGATTTTTTTTTTTAATTTCAACTTTTTAATTAGATTTGTTTTTTAAAGCTCTCTTCCCCTTTCCCACCACAACCCACATGGCTGCTGTAGTCATATATTACTGCTAGTCACCTAAGGGAGACTAACATTCCATAGAACAAGTAAGGAAAGGAGAGCCAACTTCATGATGCTGCGTGAAGGGAACAACCAGTTTTCCAGAAGGAAAAGGTAACGCTGAAATGAGCAATCTGCAGGTGTCAGACACCTCTGGCCTCTTCCAGGTGTGTGGAGTAGTCCTGAGTTCCCCACACTCAAGTGAAAGTTATTCTAAATGGACATGTTATTTCCTTTAGCCTTTTTTCAACAGAATGTATTTTCTGTTTTGAGGTTGGTTTGGGGTTGGTTGGTTTGCTTGCTTGTTTGTTTCTGGGGTTTTTTAATAACATTTAAGTGAAATGTTCCCAATCTGGAAGAGAACATAGGATGCATGAAAGTGCAGGAGAAGGCTGCAGACCAATGTTTTTAAGGTGCCATGCTTTGTCACAAGATTTGTTGTTTTGATGTGTTAAGTTAAAAACAAAATTCTCCTCCCCTGACTAAGTATTCCAGTCTAAGAATAAACAAAGATCCACTAATTAAGGCAACAAATAACAAAGAACAAGAATAAAAAGGATAGTCAAGAAAAGAAATTTGATTTAATTATCAGTCACGGCTGAATATTAAAATAAAACGTGGATACAACCTGCTGGCAAGTTGAGTCTCAGGTGCAAATATACTGGGAGTTTGATTTGCCTGTTTTCCCTCATTAGGAACTTCTAGCTTAAAAATGGAGCAATTCCTGTTCATCAAAGAGAGTAGCTATATTCTTGCTTGGGAACACACATTCATTTTGATACCATGATGAGTCGTGAATACTCAAAATATTTTTTTTTTTCCTTTAAAAATGCATGGTTGCATTTTTACACAACAAAGCTTGGTTTATTACCAGGAAAAAGCTTTCAGGTTATTTTTCATTTCAAACAAAAGGGAAAACATTTGATATTCAGAATTGACTGTAACTGACTGCTCTCTACCAAACTTTCTGAGGACATTTGCAGACATTCAGTGTGTTGACATAATAGAAAAAAAAAAAAAAGGGAAGCTGGGAAATTAAATTAGATCTAATTCAGAGATGCATATGTGTGTGTATTGAACAGCTGAAGAATCCTCCTATTGTGGTGTGAACAGGTAAATGGTTAGTTATTGGTTACTGAAAGCATGATTGAGAGGGATCCAGAATGACTTAAAAGATCATGAAGCTGTGGCCCAGAGAACCCTTTAGTCAGAGATGTAAATCTGTTCTGCATTCAGAGCTCGAGGGGTGACAGAGATCTGGCACTGGGAGCGTTGTGTCCTCTGCTCCCTGGTGAGGGCTTCTACTGCCTCACCTCAGCACTTCATCGTTCACATGAGGTGCAGGAAAGGGGCTGTTCTTCCAAATCCAGTGCCATGTTCCAGGTGTTATCAAGATAAATCCATGAAAGCATCACAACTGATAGCAGATCACAATGTCTGCTGAAATACTGGATTTTCTCACCCTTGGAAAAAGCATATTCCGTAGGAAAAACATAAGCCTTGTTTCAGAAAAATCTCTAGTGTTGTTTTTCAATTGTCTTTCTCAGTCCAGCTAGATCCCAGCTCTGACTCACATTCAGTTCTGCTTTAATGCTTGAAAGAGTCTTGATGCTTGAAAGTCTTGAATTCTTGAATGCTTGAAACTCTTTGATCTCAGGACACACTTCCCAGATGACAACAACATTGGAATGAAACTGGGAAAATAGGTTGTCATCAAACCGTTCTGGGTAACTGTTTTTTCACCAGACCATTGATAACAAGAGACTGTGTTCCTGAGGCAGCCCACCAGCCACATCTCCGAGCTCCTACCTCTGCTCTCTGCATCTGACACCGATATAAATGAGAGAATGTTTCTTAGGAGTACTTCGACTGAAATAATCCTCTCCAATCCCATACTGAGTCATGTTTTTCATAAGATTAACTCATAGGAAATGAGTTTTCCTTCTTCCCCTAGCTTCAATGGGAAAATTCCACTCAGTTTTGGGTTGGCTTAAGTCTGTAAGTGCTCACTGACAAAAAAAAAAAAAAAAAGAAAGAAAAAAAAAAAAGTGTGACTTAGATTACTCAGATACAAGTTTCTGTTCAAGCAGATGTTGCACCTTTCATCCTTGCTGATACCTGGAAATCTGTGTGTGTCTCAGCAAGTGCAGGGGCCCTCTTATTTGGTGTCCTGGTGGTTTGGTGGTAACTGCAATGCTTCTCTGTGCAAGATCATGATGGGACTCAAGGACACTGTTTTCTCTGGCACTGAACTGTAAGGTACAGCAGAAAAAAAAGTTTGTAGGGGTAAGGATATTACAGATTTCTCTTCTGCTCCCTAAACTCTTATGAGGCCATTTATAGCACATCCAAGATCAGGAGCCAGCAGTAACATGGTCCCTGCTGAACCTCTGGAGTCAGCAGGATGTGATCCTCCTCTGGCAAATGATGTCAACAGCATTTGACTGTCCAGAGAAGGATGCCATGCCAGGGCAGCCCTGAGAGTGGCCCTGCTGATCCAGAGATGAGCAGAGCCCTTCCCTGCAGCGTGGCCAGGGCTGCCCTGCCAGGCTGTGCCTATGGGGAGTGCAGCCAAGCACATGCCATGGCTAGGGCTCAGATGCCCCTGCACCTCCTGAAGAGCTGCTTTGCTAAAGTTAATTTGTGTGTCTGGAGGGAGGAGTTGCTGTGCTGCTAGCTGTTCTGGCCCCTGCCAGACGGGAGCGGTGTGTTGGGCTCTGGCTGATTTAATGCCCTGCCATTCTCCTGCTGCTCCCTGACTGGAACCTGCAGGAGGGTTGGCCAGTGACAAATGTCCAGCAAAGGCTTACCAATATTTGTCTCACAGTATTAGCAAGGGGAAAGGCTTTCTGCTGTCTCACACTCATAGGTCATGCCCTATCTCCAGAAAACTGCCAAAAGGAGAAATTGTTAAGATGTTGAGGAAAGAGGAGAGAATGAATGAGATGCAAATCAGTGATAAATCTCTGGAGAGGTACAAGCTTCCTCTAAGTCATCTTCTCTAGGTACTAGGCTGTTTTGTCTTATTTTTGGCATGATCCGCTTCAAAAGTTTCCATTGGCTTTTAAAATTCTCTCGCAGCAATTGTATCTAATATTTCTGGACTACTGGCTCCCTGCCCTCTGCTCTGCTGAGTTGGCTGCAGAAAAATTTGCTTTTCCAGGCAGTGACCGACAGCCCACTGCCCCTGGAGCAGTGGTGCCTCAGAGCTGGTTTATGTCACTTGGCAGGGAATGTCGTGCCTTCCAGGTCCTGCTGCTTCTCCACATGCACAGGCAGCATAGCTGAAGAGGAAACCTTCTTCATGTCTCAGTGCACAGGCAGACACAGGCAGCACAGGATGCCAAATTAACAAGCCTTGATGTCAGTATTGTCAAAATGCCTATGGAAAGAAAAGAGTTTAAATAGGCTGCTGATCCCACTGTTAAGAATGGATGTGGGGGTTTAGATAAGTCCTTGCCTTTTGCCCAGGCCTCTGGCAGCAGGCAGTAGCTTTACTGAGGTGGCCAGCACCCCAAAACTTACTCTCATTCACAAGTTCTTTAATAATGGCTGATTCAGTCTATTGTTGAATGAATTTCTTATTTCATAGAAAGAAAACTAAAAGACATAAGACTCAAACTAGTATTAGGAATAAGGGTAAAAAGAGAAACTACTAGTAGGTACGTACAGTGTGGGGTTAAATGTACCTATCAATGTTACAGCTAGTGAAGAAATAATAGAACTTAGGATTCAATGTATCTTACCATCCAATTGGTGGTGGGACACATATCCAGATCCTTTCCCTCAATCCCCAGAGAAGTAGCCACAGATTTGTGTCCAAACTCCAGGGAGAAGTCTTGAACATTTTTAGGGTGTGGGTGTGTAGGGGGCTTCTGCCTCTGTGCTAACTCATGTGTCTTTTATAGTTTTTTAAAATATGTCTCTTAGTCAAGAATATTTCTTTTATCTCTTCCCACATCTGCTGTCAAGACTAAGATGTTGATCCTTAGCTGGGGCCTGAGCCCTCTTGGCACCAGAGATGACCCTTTGCTGAGCCTTTCAGCCTGGGTTATCTCTTTATGCATCAATCTGTAGCAGAGAGGAGGGGGGGAACAGTCCTGCAACACTCACAAAGAAAATGTCATAAAGTCTATTTGTGTAAGCCTGTTAAACAAGAATGTGATATGTCTCCTGCCCTTTGACACCTCTTACAGCACAAGCTTTGTCTTTGTAGCTGGGGTGGTGTCTCTGTGTTTGGGGGACTGTAGAGCTATAATATTCCAGATACTCAGGGCCAGCGTGTCGAGTGAAACTGCAGCACACTCCCAGGGACAGCAAGAGAGCAAGGAATGGCAGCGTGGAAAAGCCAGTTGGCTGCTCAGTGAAGTTGTTGTCAGCCACCTGCAACCACACAAAAGCTTTACTAGGGTTGAACATTAGAAATGATACTACACAGCCAGATCTGTGTAGGGCAAGGACAGGAAACCAGTCTGGAGAAAGAATAATTCACCTTCTTGAAGGTTTTATTTTCTCCAGCTTGTAGCTCTCTTGCCAAAATCATAGTACACCTGCAATGTCAGAGCTGTGTCCTCAGCACTGAACCTTGCAGCAGGGAGCTATTAATTGGGAGTGGTCCAGGGAAGATTGGATATGGGCAGAGCCAAGATCTGTACTTCTGTTCCTGCATGCTGTGTGCAGCCACAGCTTTCAGACCATGCTGTGGACAGCATGGCAGTATGGAAAGGCAGGTCTGTGCTGAAGAGCTTAAGATTGTTATAGATGCAGGAGGTGGAAGGAGGAGAGGATAAAACAGACTTTGTATCAGAAGTTGGCTAAAATGAAAGAGAGCTCTGATACAGAACTGAAGGAGTGAGATCTTAATGCAAACAAGTTGTAAATATTCAAAATGTATTTAGAGGTTTTCTGGATGCCTGACTTCTTGAGAAGTGGTGAGTGTTTACAGTGGGGAAACCAAAATTCCTTAATGTGAGAAGTCATGAATGCATAAATGTTGGCATCCCAGATAATTGGTTTATTTCACAGATTTTCACTTATGTACAAAGATGTGAATTAAAATATACCATATTCTTCAAAACATATAAGCAATGTTTTAAAATTGTTCTCACTGGTTTTAGCAAGGGATTGTGGGCTTTTAACTAGAGATAACAAAAAGTCAGTTTATGAACATCAGGGAGGAAAATATTTCAGACTTGACAAACAAGAACAACAAAATGCCTTAGTCTTAAACCCACAGGACCTGAACTTTAAACTCAGATCAGAGCCGAAGCAGCAAATCCAAGATGGGATGTAGGATGTAAGCCGAGCCAGCAGCCTGCTGAGCTGATGCCCTGCCTGGAGGGGAGGCCACTGGTGCTCATGTCATGTATAGTACAGGCAAAGTAGGCTACAGGCTTCAAAATGGGTAGAATCCACTAACCTGGAGCAAATCAGACCACAGAGCCTTGCACCAGTTTGTCAAAGTCGTACTGGAATCTTCCCACAGATCTCAGAAGCAGGTTAGCTCCCAGCCACAAATCCAGAGCCTGCTGTGTATGTGGCTTGCATGGTAAAGGGGCTGGTGACTGCTCAGCTGATGGGGAAGCAGTACAGCAGGGAGATACTTCAATAAAATAGTTTAAAAAGAAAAATCTTCAAGTATTAAAGTTTAAAAAATATATGAAAGCAAAAGAAGTATGTACCCAAAGCGCAACCCATTGAAAGCTCAGTACAGCTCCATGACAGTTTTTAGAATAGAGCTTTCTCTTCTGCAGTTGCAGAGGAACCAGTTTGCTGCCTCTGCATCAGGGTGCATCTGGGAAGAAGAAATCACCCTTAGTGGTGAGGGTAGGTGTCAGCTTGCATAGGAGCAAGGCCTATGCCTTACAGCCCATTTATGTGCCCTCTTCTGGATTTAGTAATTTTTCAGAAGAGGCCTTATGCTCAGCCTTACGCTGGCAGTCACAGCTACAGGGCAGCCCCTAGAACCTACATAAATATGGACTCCCTTTGTCAGGCATGGTCTGCAGGGCTCTGTGTGTGTGCAGGGGTGCAGAGACCTTTCCCCAGGTAAAGCACAAGGTTGGTTAGATTGAACTGTGACACACACATATATATACATGTATGTGCAAACTGCTCCACAGCGTTACCACCCTGAGCTGCTCTGAATGCTGTGTCACAGACAATGTTTACTTTACCTGTGCTTCCTACAGGGATCTTCTTTGTCAGAATCTGTGCCCAGTGCAAATGGTGTTTGAAAATCTGGATCTTTTTGACAGCTGCAACTGAGCCCAAAGCAGCTGTCTACAAGTACAACTGGAAGGAGCTTCTAGTGAGGTGGGAGTCAGCCTTCTGCCAGGTAACAAGTGAGAGGACCAGATGAAATGGCCTCAAGTTGCCCCATGGGAGGTTTAGATTTGATATTAGAAAAGAATTCTTTGCTTAAAAAAAAGGTCACTGTTCCTGGAAGCATTCAAAAGGTCTGTGGATGTGGCGCTCGTGGATGTGCTCATGGCAGTGCTGGGTAAACAGCTGGACTTGACCTTAGGAGTCTTATCCAAGCTCAGTGATTCTATCATTCTATAGAATGACATAACATTGCTCAGTCTCAAATAAAAACACCAGAAAGAGGTTCCTGGGAAAAATCCTGTCTTAAGCCTACCCTTAGTCTTGTATCTGTTTTCCTCTAAAATCTATAGCTCTTGTATGGCTTCATTGTTAGAGCCAAAAATAATGAATTCACCTTTAGATTAAAGAGAAAACAGAACTCACTGAAAGCAGAAAAACAAAAGTAGTTTACAGAAGACCTAGCTAAGCTTTAAAAGTCAGTATTTACCACTTCAGGTAATTGCAGAAATTTGCAGTTTAATTTAGATTAAGACATCAGGGCACAACTGCAGCTGCTGAGTGCCTCTCAAGGGAGTGTTTTTAAGGTAACAGCTTCTCTTTTTCCCCTCCTTCACTGAGAGAAACCACACACAAGACAAGAAGAAATTGGTTTGGTATTTTTTCACTAGCTGCTTGATGCTTTAAGAGCTCATGGTAGGGCATTGCTTGTTAGATGTACCAATAACAGCACATTTTTTTAAATTAGCTTATATTCTCTGCATGCTTTTAAAATATCTGCTCAAGTGCTTTTGATGTTTTGCAATATTTCACAGAGTGTAAAACCCGAGAAGGTTAGAATTGACATACTTACTGGCTTGTGCTTTCTTTCTGCTACAGAAGGGATAATTTAAGACTCAAAAGATGGTGAAAGGCTTTCATTTGGAAAATACTTGTATAGAAAACAAGTCACAGAAGAGACACTGAACAGACTGGATTAAAGGACATGCAGGATTGCTCAAAAATGCTATTTAAAAGAGTGATAACAGACTAATTAAAAGAGCAGCAAAGTCTTAAAGGATTATGTAATTTAAAGCTAAAAAATAATTATCGATTAAAAAAAGAGGGAAAAGAAAAACACATTACTTCTTCTACAGGAAAAGCAAAGTCTTTCAAGTAGTAGCCAAATAAAATTGACATTTTGATTTCTTTATTTGCCGTGTGGTAATGCTTGATGACTACCAAACACACACTACCTACCAAAAAAAAAGAATCCAAAAAGCATTCCCAGCTTCCCAGCCTGGGTAAACATTGCTTCTGGTTACTCTTCTTCAAAGCACGTAGTCCAGGCCATCAATCATCTTCCATATCCAATTTTCACTCCTTTCCCACCTGCTATATCTCATGGTATGTGCATATATGGCATCTTTAATTCTCACTTAAATGCATTGATCTTAAGTACTGAGAAAATAATATTCTACCAGGGTAGAGGTAGAGGCAGATGGACCTTCAGTATTTGTTTTAATTTGCTGTGAAGTCAGAGAAGTGCCTTGGCTGGTTGTGCTGAGTTGATGAGATTTTTAATGAACTGATAATGGTGATCTTTTGCAAGAGAAGAGCTGGTGTTTTTTCTAAGGTCAAACCAAATCAATGTTGTCTTCTTAACTGTACTCTATTCAAAAGAGAAAATTACAGATTATGGGGCATTTCACTGTCTTTCCCAGGCTTTCCACGCTTATATCCCTGGATGACCTTAGCTCTTCTAGCATCTTCCTATTCAAAATTTAATTATTTCCCTTGCTTCTGGCCTGTGTTTTCCAAGATCTCTACTATGTCTTCAGTACAATTTCTATTGGGAATCCAGCTTTAAAAGCAATCTGTGTTAGAAATACAGAATCTTTACTTGAAATTGGCTTTCCATGAGATATTCACCTGTGAAAAATTCTAGCAATAACTTTAGACTTTTAATATTTCTTCTCTTTTTGCCTGGGTCAAAAACATTGCAGAGAAAAGCTGCCACTTGAGATGTAAATTCATGAATATTTACCTTGTAAGTTAGAAGAGCTTAATGAAATTCGGAAAACAAGTCTTTTTTTTTTAAAGGAAGAGAAATAACTTTTTTAGTAAAAAGTACCACTGTGCAAAATATAAAATTATTTGTTTTTAAACGGAAACCAGAGGAATTTGAAGTTCTTCTCTAAATGCCAATTTAAAAACTGATTTAATTATATAATTTCTCACAAAGCTGATTCTCTGCATGGCTGAATAGCTGGCAGTGTAACCAAGCTTGTTCCTCTGATGCTTCACACCTTTGGGAGTTATGAACAAAAAAGCAGACTCTTGTTTTCTTCTTGCAGTAAGTGGCTATAAATGACAGGTTTTCAACACCAGCAAAACCACTAGTCTTCCTCACTAGTTTGAGTTCAGACAACCTGGTTGCTGGGAAGAAGTCAGTGACTATGTAGGTGTATTTATGTGAAGTGAGAGTACATTCCTGATCTCTGTAGCCAAAAGAACTTATGGTACAAGACTCACATTGTCTCCACTTCCAACCAGCTGCTTTCTTCATGACAGCCTCGGGTTGGCTGTGGCCACTGGCAGAGGATGAGTACAACAGTCTTGCTGGCAATCATGTACTCTGAGTTTCTTTTAGGTTAAGTTCATGATTTTGTAGTAACTGAAGTCTTCACAGCACTGGTCTGGGGGCTAAAAATAAAGAAAAATCTCAATGACTGTGTACGTAGGTTTATTGGAAGGGTGATGAAAAACCTGATAGCTAACATTTCATGGTTCACTTCATCATGCTGCCAAGGCAGGGGAAAGGAGAAGATTCCCATCTTAATCTGAAGTATGGTGTTGTATCACAGTGGTGCTGCAGACAGCTGATCTCATGATCTCGTGTCTCACTGGCTTGTGCAGTGGGGGCAGAAACCCTGGCACACAGGAGGAGGATACTGTGACTCCTCTGCATGAGGGCTGTTTGTGTCCCTTTCTGACTCACAGAGCCAATTATCTAGATGTAATTAAGAGATAAAATTACTTTATAATGGCCAGGAAAACCAGGCCCCTGACCTAGAGCTATTCCCTGGACGCAGTTTACATGAACAACATAAGGCTTGGTTTTCAGCCACTCAGGCTGGGCCAAGACTTCCCAACATGTTTGCTCATCTTGGTCTGCAACTGCTGAGCTCAGCACCAGGCTTCAGCTTTGCAAGGTTCAAGAGGAAGTTTAGGTCTGACATTTTGGTTTGGATGCACTGTGAAAAAGGAAGTCTGATTTGGAATGTTAAGAGTGGTCCAGCCAGCTATAGAAGCACTGACTGTTCAGCTCGTGGTACTTGTCATTTCCATATGCTCTGAGTTTCAGCCAACTATTGAAAAAAAAATAAAAAACCAAAACAAAAAAAAATAGGCTCTTGGTATGTGCCATACAAATATAGGTTTGGCTGCAGATTGGATGCTCATTAAATCTAAACCATTTACCTGGGTTCTTACACCTATATTCTTCTGGCAGAAATTAGAGAATGAAGGAAAAATCTGACCGTGTTTCTCCAGGCTCGACTCCTTTCCTTTTATTTTCCATTCAGCAGGGCTTCATGATGGAACTAACGAGGTGATATCACTCTGCTAGATAAATTAATTTAGATTCTCACCAGAAAGCTGGCAGTCAGAACCAAGGAAGAGAAAGGACTGCAGGAGGAGTGAGAAGGCCACCATCTGCACAGAGAGGTGCAATTGCCAATTGGGCCCAGGGCTAAAAGATGGAGGAGAGGAGACAATGACCAGTGTCATGTGTGCTTGGCTTTTGTTGTTTTCCTGGCTACAGAGGAGACATGTCCAGCATTTGGAAATTGCTGAAGCTGCTAGGAGAGAAGAAAGACAGAGAACCTGGTACTGCAAGCAGGAGCCTGGAGTACAATTGTCTGGAGTACAAATTTTGGTGTCTAAACATGCACAACACAATGAATTACAACAGCCCTGTCCTTCTCACTGTGTTTCTTTCAGAGAGTTAGAGGGTTTAATGTTGCAAAAATATTGAAGAAAGAGTTACTTCCTCATGCTTAACTTTCATCAATTTGTTATCTGTCACTTTTACCAAAGCAACGTTTTCCTAGTCTGGAGAATTCAAGACTGTGATGATATGTAAGGAACATCAGAATCTTTTCTCTGTATAACCCCATTCAGTCACTAGGAATCTGGTATCAGCTGGAGACTGCTACCATTGCATCTTCAGCTCAGACACAGGCTGTTGTTGACAAGATGCAGACTGTGCTCTCCCCCAGAGTATTTACTTTCAGCTTCTTTTGTTGTTCCTTTTTATGCAAAATAAGTATTTTTGAATGTAAATACAAGATTAGGGCTTGTGTATGGAAAATGTGATTAGTGAGTGTGCGCCTACTAGCATGCATATTATTTTCATTAATCAGTGGTGACAGTCATTTTGTTTTCATGGTTTTTGGCAATCTATTTGCTCTATTCTGAGACACTCGGTACCTAAGGAGTTTGGTGAAAAACAGAATTTTGCGAGAAGATGCTGGAAAAACACATTCTTTCAACCAGCTAAATGCTGTCACTGACAGTTACTCTCACATTATAAGCAAACCACGTGTGAAAACTCAACACAAGCCCCCCCATCCTCCTATTTTGTCTGGTGAAGGCTCACAGAGGTATATTGCACGTATTTCAAGCTTTATTTCTTAGCTCCCTGAGTATTTGATGTCCTTTAATAGTAAAAAAAAAGAAAAGAAAAAAAAAAAGGCAGTGAGACCAGGTGCTATTATCTAACCTATGGCCACTTCTAAGCTAAGGCTTGTTTCTTCCCAGGGGAGGCATCCTGACTGGATGGCTGCATCATTTGGCTCTTGGCCTAAATAAGCATATGTATGACTGATGTGTCAGGGGTAGTTTCCTTCTTGAAGAAAACCAAGTGTTTGACAGTATTGCCTTAGTGTCTCCTCTTGATAATGTTAAACACAAAAAAATGGGATCCAGATGTAGCCATCCAAAAGTTATTCCAAGTCATTCACCTTGGTTCTTAACATAAAACATTCAGGCACCGCTTAAGAGGAATTTGTTCAGCCTTTTTCTCTTCCCCACAGCTAATGGCAAGATCAGATATCTAACTTTAACATGGCTAATTATAAATGAGGTGATTCTTCTTTAGAGTGAACAGCTTAGTTCATTCTTAAAGAAGTAGTTTCTGCAGCTGGCATGTAGCCTTTCACTCCGTGTCCTACCAGCTGGGACAGCTGAAAAGTTACAAAGGGTTAAAGCTGTGAAAGGACTCACCTTCGGTTTCCATGACCATTTGAAATCAAAGTCTTGAATCTGGTGCTTAAACTGCAAAAACCTTGGATCCCCTCTCTTCCAAGGGGAAGCTGGCACTCTGGTGGGGTGTTCCCAATAGCTTCAGCATTGAGCTGTGAATAGGACAAAAGTTTGGATCTTAAATCTTTGCCATGTTCTGAATGACATAGAGCTTCATTTGATATAGCCCTCCAGGCATTACTTGGACCACTTGGCCAGGTGATCTGGAGTTCCAAATCACTTCTCATAGCTGGGAGCCTAAAAGACTTAGGAGGCATAACTCTTTTTCATTTAAAACATCCATCCCTGATAGAGCCCTGCCAGTATGAACTCATCTCCACCAGGCAGGTATTATTCATTCATTATTGGATGACAAATAATTATTAACAGGTTTTAGGGGAATAAATTCAAGTTATTGCTTTGAGATTTTGAAAGTTTAAATGTGCTCTTGCTGCCCAGTGAATTCACATCTGTATGCGGCAGGACCATGTTTGAAAGTCAGGATTGAGAGTATTATGTTAGCTGAGGTCCAGTGGTTGGGAGGTTTTGTGTATCCCAAGTCTAGAGACAGCAACTCTAATCTGAATATCTGAATTAACTAGTAATTAGGACACTCCTTGATACTGGACAGAGCAAATATGTATGTGTTCATGTGTTCATATGATGAGAAAGGGATACTCAGTATCATTCTCCCCTTTCTTCCTTTTCTTTCTCTGTAACTTTGAATAACTGAAGCTTCCAAAACTTTTTTTTTTTGTTTTTGGGGTGGGGGGTGGCAAATCTATTTGTGTGTATGTTTTCTGCGGAATATGCTAAGGATGGCTGCTAGATCTGGTTCACTATGGCCAAGAAGCATTTAAATTGAGGAGACGGTCCAACTTGGGGATTTAAATAAATTTGCTGAGCCTGTGAGATAAAGAACTTTCTCTGGAGTTAAAAAGCAGCAAAACTCCAGGGAACTTATCTGCAAAAATGAAAAAATAGTTTTTTAATTTCTCAAAGATCTAAGAAAGAAATTTGAGGAGCACCATCAGGACTCTAGGAGTCTAGAAGTGAAAAATGAAAAAACAGTTTTTTAATTTCTCAAAGATCTAAGAAAGAAATTTGAGGAGCACCATCAGGACTCTAGGAGTCTAGAAGTGACCAATCACTTATCATGGACTTGCTCCTTTAGCTGTCCAACACCATCTAAGAATTAGGAGAATAAATTCTTAAAGCGGTGAGTTTTAGGTTCTGCAGCAGTAGGAGCCCCATAAGCACTCAAGAAATAAAAAAAAAATTAAAAAAAAAAAAAAAGAGAAGTCTCAAGCCCTCACTTTACCCACTCTCAGAACTGTTTTATCATACTAGGTATATAATTTATTACAGTTTTGAATGACCGTTCTGCTCTAAGAGTAGAATTTTGTTTCTAAATCCAAAGTGTTTTTTGTCATCACACACATATTAAGGCCTTCTTGCACTTCAGAAGAGGAAAAATAAAAGTGGCATGAGACAGCACAACAAAAAGAATGAAGTAACCAATTTCTTATTATTTGTCCCTTAAACTAATATTTTATTCAGCTTCATTCCTCATTCTACTTGTAATAAATTACAAGTAATATATACTTGCAATAAACTTTGAAAGTTTAAGACAGAGGAATATTACAATATTGCATTTCATAACATCTTGAGAAGAGTGGGCAATCTATTCTCTTTTCTTGCTGTAAATATATTTATCTCATACTCTTCCACCATGCCACAGGAACTGTTATTTCATTGAGGTCGTATGTTTCAGTCTCTCTCCCTTTTTATTTTGTGACTTTGTACCAGATGTCAGCGGTTACTTCCAGAGACAGACTCAGTTTTCTCAAGTCTTTCTTTAAATCTTCCTCATTCAAAAATGTATCTATTCTCATGGTTCAGAGACTGAATCTCTGACCTTCCAAATGGGTTTTCAGGTATTCTTCAACCTTTTAAAATCACATGAGAGTCTTTTAGGCAAACAGCTTATTTGGAAAGTATGCAATATTGTTATATACATAAAAGTGTACAAAACCCACTGCATCAGCAGAGTAATCCACAGTCCCAGTCTTAATACCTGGCTGGCTTATTGAGGGTCAAAACTCCACCCAATAAAACATTCCTTGTGCATCTGCAGCTTTCCTCGTGCAATCTGCTAGGCTCAGGCAGGCTGGCTGGTTGCGCTCCTTACACGAGGGATCATTCCCTGAGTGCTCACACCCCCTCCAGTCTAACACAGCCCTGGTACCCAGAGTCTGCTCAGCCTTCCACGAACACCTTGGTCTTGTTGAATATGGCCAGCCTTGCTTAGTTTCTCTGTTCTTGTCAAGACTACCAGTACCAGGAAACTGAACAAAAACAACCTTCTGAAACCTCTTGTCTTCCAGAGACAGCCCAGTTATTAAGTGGAATTTTTCTACAACAGAACCTACATTTATCCAACCTTTAATTTAAAAAGTACTCTTGCTGTAAAGTAATTCAAATGAGCATTTTGCACCAGCTATAAAACAGTAAGGTTTTTTAATGAGTTCATGGCAAGTGTTCTGGGCACATAGATAACAACTGCATCTCACTGGATAGCTGTGCTCAGCCTCTGCCTTGTTAATTCCTTCTGTCCTTAATGATTTTCCCTCATGTTCTCAGCCCAGATACGAAGAGAAAAATTCCAAAGCCACTGGTGTGTTCAGATGCAAGTACCACAGTACCTACTCTGATTCTGTCCTTCCTCCTTGTAGGCAGGACCAAATTCACCTTTGGTGTAATTTTATCACTGTCAGTGGAGTTCCATTTAGAAATTATTTTCAGGTAATTCCCAGTGGACAGTGCAGCAGGAGCTGCTTACATTAGTTAAGCTGCTGATTTCAGAAGATATCTCTGTTATTTTTTAGGAGAAAAGCTAGAAAGATGAGTTTTGATTTTTCAGTATGATGTTCCCAGAAAGTATTTCCCCTTTGAGTACAAAATAAAATAGCTTTAAAATGTACAAAAAGTGACATAAACTGTATGCAATCTCTTTTTATTGGGTTGCCATTGCTGTAGAGAAGCTGTAAAAGACTGGGGATGTGATTGAGTTGATAATGTTATTGAGCTTCTCTGACAAGGGTATACCCATCAATAACTTCTGTTACTATATTTTTATGTCCTCCAAAAATAGCTGCTTGTTTGCCTTATTTCTTTTTTTTTTTTTTTTTTCCCCTCAGAAACAGTTTGTGGAACATCTCCCTGTAAGGAATAATTAATTTTAGTTTATACATTACAGAACTCCTTGAAGTTTCCCTGAATAGGTTTAGAAGGTATCATAAGCTGTTCTCTCTCCATTTCCTTTTCTCACAGTCTATTGCATTGTGTATGGAAAAGGAGAAAACTCCCATGCTGGTGTGGAACTCAGTGAGGGAACCTGGGGCTGACCCATGAGACAGGAGTTAGCACAACGAGGCACTGCTCTGCAGGAGCAGCCTACTCCCACCTGGTGATTTTAGGACTTCTACCAGGGCTTGTGGGGGAGATTTAGGAGCCCTTTGGCTCATTCTGGCAAAGAGAAAGAGATCACCATCAAACTCATAACGCATAAGAGAACAAACGGGTAGGCATACAGAAAACAAATTGCGGCTTCATCTCATCTCAAACAGCAACACCAGATCCCATCAGGAACCTTCTCTGGAGGTTGAGATCTGCTGGCATTTAATGAGCCAACTACAATGTGGGCCATTAACTCCTCCCAGCTGCTTGTCAGCTGCCCGGGAAATGTCCTACACCTTACTCGTAATTGTTCAATGACACCCACACTGCTGGGCTCTGCAGCCTTGCTGTGACATCCCATTTCTAACAGCTGTGTCTGGCAGCCACTACTAAAGGGCTGCATCCCAGTTTGAAAGCCCGTGGACAGAGAAGGACATGGGGGCTGGTTGATGATCAGCTGTGGTCAGTCCTGCATTCCCTGGCTTTCCATCAGAGTGGAGCGTACTGGCAGATTGGAGAGGAAAGAAAGCAACAGTCACATTGGCCTCTTGGATTAGCTGGGGACAGTGATCAAACCCATGGAAATCAGGAGCTCCTCCAGGCATGTGCCCTGCAGAACATGACAGCTTGGGTCAGTGATTCCCATGCAGAGGTGCTCAGGAACCTGACTAGCTGCATTGCATAGGTAAATCTGAGTGCTCATTTTGTTTTTTAAAGCCTCATCTTTCAAACTTCCTATGACTAGGATGTAGAAACTGCAGAGCAATCTGCTAGCAAAAGGGTTGCATTGTGAAACCTTTTTCATAAGGTTTGATCACTAGGTAACTGTAATGTCAGAATACAATATATGTATGTTATATGTCTGTAGCAGCTCATTTATTATTCAAATGCACAGTAAATCAAAGTGATAAAAAAGTGATAAAAATGACAAAAGTTGAGAAGAACTGTTTTCATGGCAGAAAACTCAAATGAAAAGCCTCATTTTTCAAATGGGAGAAGTCCAAATGAATCAACTCTGTCATGCTTTCCTTGAAATCTGTCAATTTTAATAGAACTGTCTCCTTAGTGGAAACATTATTCTGTCAGAAATTTTCCAACCAGTCATATACCCAGCAGCAACTGGTAAAAATGGCAGCACTGGCTTTGCAGGCTGTCCCAGTAGCCCAGGGCAGTCTGGCCAGTGAGCCAGCCAGGAACCTCCTTTGCCTGTGAGGAGCTGCTGCTGCTGCTGATTCCATGCGAGGGTGAGGGCAGATCCTCCTGCCAGCCACGGTGGTGGGGCCAGCTCCTGCTGCACAGCTGCTTAGAAAGGCCTCAGTTTCCCTTCTTTGCCACCTTGCAGCTAAGAAATGCATCATTTCCTGCAGTGCCTCATACCAAAATGCAAATACTCCTCTTTCAGTCAGAATGGCAAACCATGACATCTCAGGGATTCACGTCCCACCCAACTGCCCAAATCTAAAGGGGCAGCTGGACAGGCACAATCCCACCTCTTGGAATTTTTTATTTGAGTTTTATGTGAAGGTGACTTTGCAATATTCTCTTAATTCGGTGTATTAAGTGGAATGAGTCAACATTAAACAAATTAATATTTAAATGCCTGGGGGAAAATTGCTCAAGTTTTGAGGAGTCATAAGGACATGGGACACTAAAAATTAAGAGTTTGCAAAGCAGATGGCTCTTTATTGGCTTTTAAGGGACATTCTTTAAAAAAAATTCCTAATAATGCCATGATATTTAAACTAAATTTCATCCACTGAGAACTACATATGCAAGCACAGGAAATAATATAAAATTAAAATCTCAAAGTATCACTTGTTTTCATGGATAACTTTGGATGTCCATGGGGACTCCTAAAATACCTGGAACTATCTAGCTCAGGGAACCAGTCTGGAAAGTTTTATCCTGGTTACTGATTGTGAATCAAGGCACAGTACTGTATCTTTTACACCTATTAAATTCTCATTAGGTAAGCATTTGTGTTAGCTAGGTTTAGTCAGAGAAACTGTTCTGCAAGATGTCTGTTGTACAGGATCTACTTTTTTAAATTAAGGACTAAATAAGGTTTATTTTCCTCAATGTAGATTTGAGGTTGTATGTTCAGCTGGAGTGGTGACTTGCAAGCTCTATAAACAATGTTGTAGGTGTGTGAAATTAAAAATAAATTGATTTCATTTAAAAGCATCATGTTAAGAGCAACATCTGTAGAGTGAATTCCAGACAGTCTCAAAATAGACTTTTGATCTTCTGTTCTCATCCATTGCAAAGTGAGAGGCTGTTGCTACAGCAGAATGCAAATCAAGAAGGCAGAATATTTCTCTGTACCAAACCTTGTAAACCTCAAAGTCCATGCATACTCCTAATCCTGTGCTCAGCCCATACAAAATAATCCTTAAGAATTCAGGGAGTTAGTTAAAAGGTATGAAGAGCAGTGGTGCTGAGTGAGAGCCCTGGACTGTTGACAGGCACGTGGTTGTCACCCCCGTGGAGCAGTGCCAGGGCTGTGTGGAGGGCTGTCCCTTCCAGGTCTCTGCAGTGGTGACAATGCAGTCACTGCCAGCAGAGATCCTGCCTGGGAGAAACAGGGGCAACTGGGTTGCATTCAGGCAGCTTTTTCTTTACACATCTCCAAGGCCAAACAGCTCTGCCTTCCCATTAGAAGATGCTGCTTCTGGTAGGTCTTTCTGCTTTTTCTGTCCAGGGTTTGCCCTGGGCTGACCTTCCAGTTTCCTCTGTCTGCTTTTGTCCCTGAGGCCAAGCTGAACTGACTGCCTAGAAGGATGGAATGGAGCTCAGAGCAAGCCTTTATGTTCATTATTATTGTTAGTGTTTATTTATTGTAGTTACCTCAGAGAGGGTTTACATCAACTGCAGATGCATCTTAACAGGAGCAGCTAGGAAATGTCCATTGCCTTTTGGATGTCAGATGCTTTTTAATCTTCTCTCCAGAAAAAAAAAGTCAGAGCTACAATGGCTCCATCAGCAGTGATTCCAGGAAAGCTTTCTCCTGCATACCTGTCCTTCAACATTCTTCCCTGTGAAAGACAAGAAGAAGCTTCTGCCATCCTTGGATTGTAATGCATAAATTGTGCTCCACTGCTATACTTTGCAAGCTCCAGCAGCAAGGTTCCCAGACCATAATCCAAAACAATTCCCCAGAAGTGCTAATGAGGGTCATGTAGCTAAGCCTTTACTTTCTGCATGTTAAACTTACCCTGAAGGACAATCTCGAAGACTTTAAAATATCAGTGAAATGGGGAAGGAGGAATATTAAGACTCCCATCTAATGTCAGTGCCTTCTGGCCAGTTTCTTTACTTCTGTTTTATTCTTTGCCAGTGATCCTTAAATAGAATTTGTAGTTGTCCATTTTACACTCACCTTTTCATAGGGTCATAGATGTATCCATGCAGAATGGATGCACTCTCATGCAGCCAGAGGAAATCAATGCTCTGGGAAAAAGAGCTCCAGGTAAAAAAAAAAAAGGAGGATAAAATCTTCTGGAAAAATCAAGCTTCTCTTATCTGCTGTAGAAAACACCCCAAAGGGAGTGAGTAATTTTTCAGCTTTGCATGCGTTATGGGGGCAGCTTTGTGGTCAGTACTGCCACATCCAATGTGATGAACACAGGAAGAACACAGCTTCACAGAAAGAATTCAAAGTTTGTGGAGAAGTTACACTTGCCACTGAGCTGGCAGAATATCATCTCCCATTTACTTGTAAAGATCACATCTTTTCATGCCATGAGAAATAATATGCAGTCCCAGGAGTGCCATACATAAAATGAGGTGACACAGCACACACCGTGTCCCAGTATGATATCTGACAAAACTGCAGAAACAACAATTATACTTCACCCTATTGTTGTGACTGCTTAAAGTGTCACTTCAGTGGTGGTGTCATATCAAAGAAGCATGTTATCTCATTGGGTTGGGTTTCCATGTCAGATGGAGTGAGGTACCATTGCTGATGCACCATTTCAGTGAACTCTTCTTTCTCGGATCAGAGGTTTGTTTTCTGTTGTGAGGTGTCCATAGTGGTCCAGTATGGCTGTGTGTGAAATTCAGCTGTGCTTGGCTGGCCCTGGCTGCATGCCAGGTGCCAGCCACAGCCATTACGTTGTTCTCTCTCCTTGGCTGGACAGAGGAAAGAAAAAATAGAATAAAACATTCATGGGTCGAGATAAGGACAGGAGAGATCACTCACCACTTACCATCACGGGCAAACAGACCTGACTTGGGGAAAAAATTTATTTATTACCAATTAATTAGAGTAGGATAATGAGAAATAAAATCAAATCTTAAAAACACCTTTCTCCCACCCCTCCCTTCTTCCCAGACTCAAATTCACTCCCAGTTCTCTCTACCTCCTCCCTCCACTGCAGCAAAGGGGAATGGAGTTTACAGTCACTTCATCACATGTTGTTTCTGCTGCTCTTTTCTCCTCATGGGGAGGACTCCTTACACTTTAGGTAAGATTACTACAGTGAAGCACCCAGTCTTGTCAAACAAGAAGTACATGAAACCGTGCCAACATTTGTCCTTATGAAATTTCAGCTTTTTTCTTTTCTTTTAGTAGCTCTAGAACCTTTAGATTCGAAACAGCCCCATGCTGTAGTACTTTATGGGGGGGAACTGGAACTTGGAATTTTTTCACACTTCTTTCACAATCAGCAGAGGGTTGCAAAGCGAAAGGTTGACATATGGGTCACTTCTGCTGACACACTTGCTAGATCACAAGCAGCTGCCAATTTGTTTCAAGGACGTAGAAATTGTTGGCTTACAGTAAGAGAGCTGCGCACAACTTAATCAGTAGCTCCTCTGCAGAGATGTTTACCTGTTTGAAAGTGGTCTTTTTCACTAACTAGAGAATATACTGAAGAAAAAAAGCTTTGTATATATTTTTGAATAATTTATTAGCTAATTGTAAGATGTTTTTATAATTTTTTTCATAACATGATAGTTGGATGAAAACCAAAATGCACAGAAAGTTCATGGACATGATTCCAAACAATTAAACTTCCTATAAAACCCATAAGGTACTTCCCAGACCTCTGAAATTTCTCCTGAAAAATATCACACTTCCTTCAGGACCTGCTCAGATGGAAGAATTAATGTGGCATTTGAAGACCTTTATGGCAGCAGTCTCCATGAAAGGTTTGCAGTTTCTCTTTCTTTTGTGTTTGCACTGATCACATGTAATCACTGATCACTGATAACTCTCAGCAGAGAGTTTGTTTATGGTCCTAAGAGAAGTTGCCACTATTTATATGCAATTCTTCCTGAATGAGTCTTCTCCATTGGCGTATTTTTTCTGCCCAAAAAGCTCTATTTTAGGATTCTCATTTGTAAAACCAATGCAATAATGGGAAAGCTATCTGAGCTATACCATGATTCACAGCTAAGGGTTACACTTCAACTGATGGTCATTATTACTGCAGAGGACACAAATTACCTCAACTTCAGCTTAGGCTTGCTGGGCTGACAGAATACAGTTAAACAGAAGCCTCTGAGAGAAGAAGATAAAACCTTCACTAATATCTGTGAAAAATTAACTTCCCTGAAAATAAAAAACTTAAAGCATATAAAAAATTCTGAGTGGAATTCTTGTCTCTGAGAAACAAAATTATTAATGATGGGCTAATCTTTTTCTGCTGCTTATTCCTCTCATACACCTCAGTCTGTAACACTGCAGTCATTTGTTGTGGTGATGGTGCCATGGAGAGCAATGACAGCAGCTGACAAATTAGGCATGGAAGAGGCTAACTGAAGCAATATTCTTGTTTATATCATTTTGATTCACCTGCAGCCCTGAAATAGGGCAAATAGCTAGTTAGTGTAATATCCTCTGCTTACCTTGGCTACTTTAAATTACTCCCAGTTTCATCATGTCTTAATGTTGGCTTGAATCTCCAAATCTCCTTATGGATGTCTTGTCACCACAGGCACAAAACAGATCTCCAAATCTTTGCATGACAAGAGTCTTTTTTTCTTTTGCAGAAACCACTCCATCTTCTTTGCCAGTTTCCTCTTTACAATAGTTCTCTCCTTGATCCTAAAGCTATACCAGAGATGGAGTTTTCCCCTTATTTCCTCTATAAGCTTTTGAAAATTTTCTACCTCTCCTCTCCACCCTCACAGATAAATTTCTTATTACCATGCTATGACGAGAAGGCTACTGCAACAATCCTTTTTCTGGCTTGTCAGTACTGTCTTGAAGAAGGTAAGGGGGCTGCATTCACTGGTAGAATGAACTATCCATCTAAAAAGAAATTATAGTAGCTCTACTTGTCACCTCAGCTATAATCCATTGCAAACCCTTTCTTTGCTGTGAAATACCTGCCTAGACTATCCTCTTGTTTCTGTTGTTGACTGCTTCCTCACCTTTACCAGTAATTCCAGTTTTCTTGTGCTCTCCTCTTATGTAAGAGGAAGCCTCCAAAAATTCCCCTCCTTCAAAACAATCTCTTGTCCTAAAGAAGACAAAAAACACATGCTTGTTGAAATTCAGGTAGCAGACAAGCTGGGGTTGCTTCACTTCAGGCTAAGTAGTACTGAGTTATCCTTATCTCCCTGTCCCCCTTCCTCCCTCAGCACATTTTTGATTACCAACATGACACTTAGGTTTTAAATTGCTCTATGAGATTAGGTAGGTAGGTACTGTGCTTTGTAGGATCAGACCCACAAGCTGGATTAGTTTCTGACAGCTGCCTCAATGCAATAACAGAAATAACATGTTACTAGAGTTGTGGAAAGTGAGACCTGCTCTTATAGGCTTGTCAGTCCAATTGGCACCTTCAACAGCCACTGTAATTTACATTAAAATAGCTGATCCGGAACAAATTTCTGTTTTACTTTAAACCATCTAGCAAACACAGACAGGAAGGCTCAGCCCTATTGGAAACAGTCCTAGGAAAGCTATAGATGAAGCAATGTTTCATGATGTTCAGCATTACAGTGTGAGCAATCTAAGGCTTTGGGAGCTGCATAGATGCTCTTGAGACAGCAGCCCTGCAATAAGGAGCTTTTATAGTGAGAAAGGCACAGAGATAATCAAATTAACAAACTTTACATGGGAGATGGGTGCTGTTCAAAAAAACCTCCTTCCTAAATGAAAAGGCAGTCTTTTCCCCATAGCCTAGTGCAGCCTGTAAGACCAGATGGAAAATCACCAGTCCCTGCCCAAAACAGGTGTCCTGAGCTGGCCCAGTACTTTCTGGGGTTGAGGAACTGTCCATGAAGGTTTCATGTCAGCAGCATTACTTGCCCCTGAGCACACAAACAAACCAAGGCTGAGGTCCTTCAGGAAACTCCATTCTAATTTCCCTGCTGTCCAAGAAGCAGCAGATCCATGTGAGATGCGTTTGGTGTCTGAAGCGCTGCACTTTGTGATGTGGGCACTGCTTGTCCTGGCTGCCACTGCTGAGGGATGCTGATGGATCCCTTTGAACAGAGGCAGACTGGTACAAGACACTCAGTGCTTCTGAACTGGCTGCTTTTCACATCCCCATGAAGTATTGATAGGTTTAGGAATATATTTCTTAAAATAAGCTTTTTATGCCAATGTGTGAACTCAGAAGGGCTGGACAAAGCTCAGTTGGAATGGTAACTCGTACGCAATGGTTTATTAGACCAGTCCGTGGAGTCTCTGGCAGAGCACCAGCCCCCATCAAACTGGATGCTGTTCAAACACCCAATGGACTCTGCACTGGAGGGCATCCAGTTAAAATAGACAAGAAGGATGGCTGCAGGGAAGACGGTAGTATAATAAGGATGTGGAACTGAGGAAATGCTGATTTACCAGACTGATAGAGAAGAAAAAGGAACATCTACCATTAAGGTTTGACTCTGTGTCTCTTCTCATAACAGCACTCCTCTTTCCATGACAATTCCACAAAGTCATTTTAAAAACTTATTTCTTCTCCATTCTTTCTTTTTCTTTCTTTTTTTTTTCCAGCTTGACCAGGTTAGAGATGGCCAGCTCATTACCCAGTGCAAGGCTCACTGTCCCTGCTGAAGTCAGCAAGGCCAGGCTGGTACACACACCTCCGTCGTGTTGAGCCTGATGGCTTATATTTCCAGGAAATGAAGGGCTGTAGAAAGAGTAAGGATTTCTCAAGATTTTATGGACACTTAAGATAGCATTTGATGAGTTCCTGTTTTCTGAGAACATTGTAAGTGCTGTAGAGAAACAGCATGGGAAAAACAAAAGCAGGCAATATTTTGCCTCTTAAAATTTCAGAACAAAATTATGAAACTGATGTAGGAAATACGGATTTATATACACATCAACTCTGAGAAATTAAAATGGCTGATAAATTTTTTTGAAGACACTATTAACTTTTCATCACATAACTCAGTACATCAGAAAACCTTTTCTGCACATGTGCATTTTTAAAGATTAGCTTAAGTTCTTGTTTCTTAATGCAAGCGAGTATAAAGGTAGTTTGTATTTTATTGCATTACCACTATTAATTGTTTTATTGGTTTGCTATCTTTATTTTATTGGTACTTTACAGTAAAAGATTTGAGTATGTTATGCTTTTTGAAAGGGAAGAATTAGCTGCCTACTATTCTACAATAAACAGATATAAAACATAGGCAGCAATAAAAGCACATTGGTCTTTTAGTAAGCAGCTGGATGTGATATCAAGAGCATAGGTTCAAGCTAAATAATTTTGGTTTTTTAAATGAAAGATGAAAAATAATCCTTCAAAAAGTAAGACCTAAATTTGATGAAATAGATGTCTAAACATATGTCTTTACAACCATACCAAGCATTGTAAAGCAAAGCATTGTAAAATCAAAATTTCTTCAGCCTGCATTTCCCTGGCACGCTCTGAAAGCATGGCAGAAAATAAAGATGATGAAAAACATTACTGAAACTGTCAAATTCCAATTTTCTTACATTCATGGCTTTTTTTTCTAGGGAATGCTGTGATCTCCTTTCACTCCTCTGCTGCCACTGTTTCTGCATGCATTTAATGTTATTCCTCTGAACAGTTTCATCAAATTCTCTAAAACTGATTGTAATTTTAGAGTTAAAAGGGGAGAAGAGAGCTTGCAGGATTTACAGTATACTTTACTCTTCCAGTCCTAAACTACAGCTAAAAATTTTCTAAACTTTACATTAAGTAGTGTTCTTCCAATTCCTTGCAAGATCATGAAACTTTGCCTGACTAGGAAAAAAAAAAACATGATTTGCAGGTTTGATGCTATATTTTTTTAAGCATTTTGGAGCCTTTCTTTTATTTAGAATAAAGCATAATCAAAGCTGAAAATTATGTTTCTCATCTAAATTTGCTTCTTTGAACCTCTAGACCTCAATATTCCTTGAGAATTTTTAAAGACAATGTTAAAAGACGATGTTTTCTGTGCTTCACTTATGAAATATTTGAAAAAACAAAATCTGTCTGGTGAAAAATTAGATTGAGATTCTGGTATAATTAGTAAATCATAGCTTCTGAAAACTTGTACTTTTTATTGTGTTTTACACCTTTCTGCGTACAAAAATCATGTCAAGCTAGTAAATGCTGCTCAAGAAGTCTCCTTGCCCAGACCCCTGAATTTTTTGGTTTGGTGTTTTGGTTTGGTTTGGTTTTTATGTTTGGGTTTTTGGGATTTTTTATGTTTTCCATTAATGCTTAAGAGGAAATACTACTTAATTCATATAAAAATTCTTTTATGCAGAAAAATGTATATTAAGTATTTTGATTTGTTATTTGACCTCTGAAGAGGTGGACCTTCTGAGATTTACAAAAAAACTCTCCCCCTGTTTTTAAACTGATTGTGTAACTGAACCTCACTTTTTCTTTAAAAGAATAAGTAAAACAGGGAGAATCACAAAATCTATCATCTCATCAGAGTTTTCTAATTTCACAAGAATGAAAATGGCACCATTTCCAAGAGACATCTGCTTTTTTAATCAAAACCTTTCCTGATCTTTTTCCTGTATTTGCACAGTCACCAGAATTTGTAACCCATTGACCCATGCATTTGCAGAAACTGAAAAATTCAAGGTACACTTTGGTTATAAATCTGGGCTCAAAAATGAATATAAACTGATAACTTTAATTTCTTAATTCAGAAACTGCAATACATATGACAGCATAGATAAAATAAGTCCTAGCAAGCAACAGAGCCCCATGTTAATCTAATAGATCATGATATAAAATTGCCACTTCTCATTCAATTTTTTAGTATGGCTAAAACCCTGTTCCCATGCTCTAGACCTTTGAAGAGTATGCCATCTTCATCTTTGCCTGTTCTCAAAATTTTCACACATTTTTGAGTTAAAAAAAATTAAAATTGCATTGTATTTCTAAGTAGATGCATTTCTCATCCTCTTTAAAGTGGGGCCCTTATTTCATGTGTCAGCTACTGCACTTCCTTCTCTATTTCTTTGTGAAATGCAGTCTCAGCCTTGCTCCCATCCAACCCACACTGATCACTGAGATTTCCCTGTGCTCACCACCCCTGGGCTTCCATTCCCTATCTAATTGAACCACACTGCTTGATTTCCTTCTGTAAGGCTGCTGATACCCATCCTGGTCATTTGCACTTATTCTCATTTCTTATGGAAATGCCAGCCTACACTTCTCTTCTTAACCTTCAAACACAGAGGCTTTGTGTTTCTGGTACACTTCATACTCTAAAAGAAAGGTCTGTGATTAGTCACAGGGCTACCTCATTATTTTTTTCCCCTTATCTTCCCTATAATTTTCCTTTGATCTGATTCCTATAGAGTTTGGACAACAGTATGTTTAGACCATATTTTGATCAATAAATAGCATTTCTTGAATCTTTATTAGCTTTTTCACTTTGCCTAAGCTTTTACAGAGGGAGAGGATATCTTGTGCCAAGAACAATGGGTCTTTGCCCATCAATTAGGCATCTAAATGATATAATATTCTGAATAGTAACTTTTATTCCCTGTGAGGAGGTCACTACCCATGAAACAGACATATAGACAGGATTCTAGAAGCTTGAATTAGGAAGAAATGTGTTCTAGGCAATTTTCATTTTGAAGCCCCAAGGAAGCAGCATGATTGTCTTTTGTACTGGGATTTCCCATTGTACTTCTCTGTTTTATATGCCCAAGGAAACTCTTCACATCAGACTTCAGTTTGTCTTGTTCTGTAAAAACTGCTGACTGCTTCAGGCTAAGATTAGAAAAACTATGTAGAAGAAAATTATGTAAAAAATATTATAGAAAGTTTGTTTAATCCTGTCAGTTGATCACTGTTTCATATGCTGAAGCACAAATGTTCAAAAATACTAATTTTCTCAAACAAAAACAATTATTGTGTGCATGACTATAATTCTGGATATTTTAAAAGGAGGGATAAGTAAAACAAAACAAAACAAACCCAGGAATGTATTTTTTATACATTTCTTTATTTTCTCCCATTTCCTATCACTAGGAAAAAGCAAAGAACAGAAATAGTCATTGACTTTGGAACAGAGATTAGGAAATAAGAAGGACATTAATTACCATCAAATAAGCAGGTGTAATGGCAAAAACCAGTAGTATTACGCTGGAAAAGCCCAGTAAATTAAAGACAAAATGTATTTATTACATGAATGGTTGTTGCTAGTTTCTGCAGCAAAGGAGAAAAATACCCAAGGCAATGATGCCTTAGTGAGTCTTGCAAAAATGAAGATTTTACCTTTCTTTTCTGTAAGTGAATGGAATGCTACAGGGAGGAGCATGATGGAAAAGCCTTAGAGTGCATAGCAATAAAAAGAAATGTCTCTACGAATGAACTCTGTGGCACTAGAAGGCAAATGCAGTGATTACTAAGTCTAAGGGATGACAAATACAAAATGTCAGCATATGTGCAGACATTCTTGAAAGAAAAGGTCATGAAAAATTACAAAATACACGTGTTTGCTGTGAAAAGATATTCTAAGTCAAAGCGAAAAACCTTTATTTAAAGACACTTCCACAAGAAGAGTGTGTTTTCCATAATATATAGAGTATATGTCCTAATCCACTCACTGTAGTATCAGTTAACAGAAGCTATGGAGATATCAAATATGAAGTGTAAACTTACATCATTTTGAAAATCACTCAAGCATGAAGAAACATCTTTGTATAGAATAAAGATTTTATTTGAATGAAAACAAATAATTAAAAAGGAAAGAAATTTACATGGCCACTTTCCTTAACAATACCTTCAGAAGTGCTGAGAGCTCTTGAACTTTTTCATGCCAATAATCTTCCTCTCTTTGATTTTGCTTTTGGCTTTCCAAATATTAAGTTTCTTCTCTTGTTTGACTGACACATGTGTGTAACCTAGCCACATATGATGTCATTGGAAGCATCACACCACTAAGATAAGACCAGCTAAGGGACTTCCTGAGCTAAAGATCTTATCTTTGACTATATCATAAAATCTGATTACCCTCTATGAAGAAGTGGTAATAAAACTTCTTCATACTGCCATAAATGTATGTGGCCAGTGTTATTTGTTTTTCAGGTACTTGTGATAGCAGCATATTTTGCTTTTGAGATTCCTGGCAGTGTAAGGTAGCATTCAGAGGTCCAGCATCCAAAGGGTCCTGGCTGCCTCTCTGTTTACTCACCACACCAAGCTCTGGCACTGAACTCACCTCACCAAAGTGCTGTGGCCTTGCTCAGGGAAATACAAGACTTCAAACATGATGTTTCTTGCATTTTTCGTAACCCCAACAATGAAAAAAAAAAAGTCTCTCATTTAAAGAAACCCAAATAGAGATTATCCAAATTCCAAGATCATTGTTGTTAAAAAGAAGATAAATTCCCTTATATTGAAGGTATACACTTATTAATATGTTGTTCCAGGGTCATTCCTGAACCCTGCTAGGAATAGGTCCCTGGATCTTCTGAGGTTATCTTGCAAATACAGAGGGAAAGAATGCACCAAGGATGACTGGAGCCACTGAATGCCAGCAACTTGTTCTAATTAATACACACTGATGTACATCTAGGCATTCTCTTTACCTGGTGGCCAAATTTTCACCCTTTGAATCACTAAGGAGCTGTCATCACCTTCCACTAGCACTAGGAGGTGTTGAACACCTGACTGAAGGACACCATGTGAGCAAGGAGGAAATCATTGTGTAATCAAGGTGTTCCTTAAAAATAAAGTGTTCTAGTCAAATAGTTCCTGACTAAATATTTAAAGAGACTAAATATTTAAAGACAATCTGTTATTTAGAGAAACATTAATGTATTTTGTTGTTCTACTCTGCTGTCTTGGGAGAGAACTTAATAATCAAATATCTGAATACTGTTCTATTAAGAAAAATGTATGTTTATACTCGACAAGTTTGATTTGATAATTTAATGTTAATGTTGTGGCTTATTGACAGTTTAGTTAATGCCTCTTGCATCTTCTCTGCAATTGTTTGACAATACTGCCTTACGACTTCCCTGAGCTGTCAAACACACTGAGTCTACATCTCCACATGAGTGCGCATGAATGGTTCAGTGGCTTCTGTGCACAGGAAAGCCAGAATGATGAAACACAGAAACAGAGTTAGAGGCAGAGATAACCAAACTCAATTACTCCACATAGTTTTCACTCTGTTGACTCTGGTAATTTTAATTGTTTTCAATCACAAACAAGACAAAGGTCAACATGAACATGAATCATACTGTGTCATGTGGGTCTTGCAGACTTACAAACAAGTTTGTCAGCATTTCTGGCAAACAGCAGCTGCAGGATGATACCAAATGTTTTGTCTAAAGCTCATTGGTTGTTTCTTGGCTTTACAAAAATAGAAATCTGTGTGTGCTTGGAAACAGGAAGCTCTGAACTTAAACTGTACATCACACTCAGCTCTCTTGAAGTGTCTCCTCACGTAAGGCCACTCACATGCTTATACTGATCCATTTAAATTACAGAATGAGGAAGTAGGTTAGTTACAAAGAACATTGATCTATTCCTCATAGCAAGAATGAGTCTGCCTGGTGGTTTACTTGTAAATAAAATGTAGTAATAAGGAATGAGGGAAGACACACAGATCTATATAGGTTAGGAACAAAGATTGCTTATGCTTTCTATACTATTGCCCTCATTTTCAAAGCACACTGCCACTTCTAACTATAATGAAGATTTTATTGTCATAAATCCTATTTTCAAGAACTAATCAAATGAATGACTGCAATAGATTGGAAAAAGAGAGATCAGATATGCTGTCTAAAATTAAATTCCTGTTGGGAACTGCTTAGAAGGATAATCTCCCTGATTCTTTAACTTTCTGTGTTTGCTGATTACAGAAATAATTGTTTTGGTTGTTGACACATACAAGGCTTGTCACACCTCACAATTTATAGCTGCTAGATTTTTTCCTCTTTGGCATTGTTTATACACAGTGTAGCCAAAATGACTAAAAGCTAATGCATGCCCTTCTAAAAGTTTTATTTGGGCTACAAATATATCTTAGGCCTGATTTGCTCAAAATCTATATGCACAAATAGATCAGTCACACAGGATCCTTAATGATGAAACACCAGAAACTCTGCCAAGAGGCCAAGGGAGTGTTCACTTTCTGGCTTGCTCAGGATAGAAGCAGGATGGTCTGGAGGCAGGGCAATACAATAATTAAATGGGCATTGCCCAGCAGGAATGGACACAGCCAAGCTGGCCACTGTATGTCCTTCTAAGCTCCTAAAAAAAATTGCAAATACAAAGATTGTCCAGCTCTAAGCCGGTGATGACCCACTTCTGACTAGCAGACAGCAAAGAGAATTCTTTCTTGTAGCCACATGGACTTTCAAAGCTGGTAAAATGGGAGAAGATTTTCCCTTTCCCCCTGCCACTGCCAAAACATCAAGAATAATGACAATGTACATCAGGGCCCAGATTTTGCCAAGACACCTTCTTTTCAGAGCTGTGATGAAAATCAGAGCAAATCACATGACACAGAAAATCACATGCAAAATTTAAAGAATAAAAATTCTTGTGCCAATCTTTGTGGACACCAGGAGGGAATATCAGGAGGTACTAATTTGCCTGTGCAGACTTTAGCAATGATTGATTTGACACCATCTCAGTACTGCTATGAAAAGTCCCCTCAGGGTGTGGGTAGGAAGTGAGTGCAACATACACTGTGGTATTTTCAGTGTGTGATATCTGAGCAGTGTCCATCACCTCTGCCTGAGACCCTCATAAGCTTTAGTGCAATTACTCTCTAGTGGTGCTGTGAGGACCTGTACTGCTGCTTCTCTTGTTTATTGGTGCAGAAAGAGATGTATTGGAAGGCTCAAATCAACATGTTAACATACCTAATTCCAATTCAACCATTCAAAACAAACCAAATCAGTAGGATACAGGTGTCTTTATAGAATCAAAGATTTTGCTGAAACAGTTTATCTACGGGTACCAAAAGGGCTCATGGGATCAGGAGAACTGAACCCTATTGCATGCCCTATTTACAGATGTAGCCTAGGTTGTTTATTTCCTGTATCTCAGTATTTAATCTCTGTAAGGAAATCTGTATTTAGTGTCAGAAGTGGAGATAAAGTTATTTACTGGCTGTAAAGTCAGTACACCACCTAGCCTGAGAGAATTTATACAAAGCTATTATTAACCTAGGTATGTAACTGCATCTTTTTTATTCGTTTCTGGCATATGTGTCCCAGCATGTGGTTGTGTTACTTTTCCTCTCTCCATTTCAAAACTTATGAACTGGAATGAAACTAACATTGTGTTTGAATGAATCTTTAGTGCAGAAGTGTAGTTCAGTAACACAGAGAAACCTTTTTTTTTCCTTTGACATATGCAAAGCCTGCTGTTAATCTGCTTGTCCTCGTGATACAAGGAACTCCATGAAGATTGCTGTGAAAAAATGTTCATGCAGATGAATGGGAACACTTCTCAGAAAATTGTAGTAGATTTTGGCTACTACAGTTTTGTTTCACCTTCTGAGTTACCTCTGATGTAGTTGATATTCTTACTTTTGCTTTCAGTGTTGCTCAAGAGACTGTTCATTGAGGATTACTTTATTACTATAATTGCATTGCATTTAGACTGTTAATGACTTTATCCAAATTCCTCAAAATCCACCAGTAGTCTTCAATGAACATTTACTGGCTAGAATTTGGAATGACAACTTCCCTTTTGTTCATTGTGTGTTGTCCTGGACACACCTGAATTGCTTTCTCCTGCTTTGGCTGACATCATAATGTGTACTTTATTGTAAGAGCAATCTGCTACTAGGACAACATCAGCCTTCAGTGTAATGAAAGGTTATTTTTGTATTGGAGAGCAACACCATTTTCTTTTCTCATCCATAAATTCTCAGATTAATTCAGTCTGCATCATGCAGCTCCAGACTACTCTGGAGTTCAGCCCCGAGGCCTTTGCCAGATCATTGAAAAGATAGAAGCCATCTGTAAAATCTGTATCTCTGTGCAAACTTCCTTAAGACTGGAGCCATTCAGATCTGAGGCTTTGATTTGCATGACACACTTCTGAGTATTGACATTTGGCTGTGTCAAAAAACACAAGTTAAGCCAGCCCAGATCTTTCCTCTCCACCTGTTTGTACAAAGCTGCCAAGCAGAAAAATTAAATGCTTATATTATTAAATAAGAAAGCCTCTTAAAACTCCTGGGCTGGTGAATTCTACAGTTAGTTTTTATTTAATTGGTTCTATAAAAATGGTCACTAGAATCTCTTATCAAAGCTGGGTCTATGTTCAAGGATATTGAGAAAACCTTTCCAAATCTGGCTTCTCTTTTGGGATACAGACTGACAGAATGGCAGAGGCTGGAAGACACAGCTGGAGCTCATCTAGTCCCATCATGGCAGCTCTGTGGTGGGGCCATGTCTAATGCAGATAAGGGTTTGCTGTACAGCCCTAATAATGGTATCACTTGGACCAAAAGCTTGGGGACAAGGATTGGGTACCTACGCTGCCCAGCCCTTGAAGACTGGTTCTGAGCCCACTGTGTTCTGCTGTGTCTGAAACTCTGGGGCAGGCTGTGCCTCTACTGCTTGTCCAATTTCAGGCCATTACATCTATTTTGCAGCACCAAAAAGAGCAGCACACAGGAGCATAATGGGATAGCAGTTGGAAATACAAGGAAGGAGAAGGAGGGTAGGAGGCTGGTGACTCTGGCTTTGAATGGAGGAAACCAATTACAGTCAGCAGATGGGGAAACATCTCTGTCGGTCTCTGGCAGCTTGGGGTGACAATGACCTCCCCCTCCCCCTGTCCTATCACACCAGGGAAAACAAATCTAACAGTTGATGGTTAAGTAGGCAGCAGAAGTGATCAGACACCTCCCAGTATGTGCCAAGCAGCAGGCACAGCTGTGTGTGCATCGCTAGACTGCTTCCTCTGCAGAGAAAATCAAATGGCACTTGTTCAGCTCTGACTGGGCTGGTGTTTCGCATCTCGCTCGCAACTCTTTTTGATCTTCAATCTATTGACTGTGTTTCCCTCCAAAATAATGAGGCAACCTGCTGAGGAGCCACAAAACACACCAGGGCTGGGGGAAAGAACAGCACGGCCCCAGGCTCACTGTAATGGCAGCTTAATGGGACCCCAAGGGACTTGTACTTTAAGTGGTTGGGGGACTCCTTAGAGTGCAAATTCTTATTTCCCTTGGAGAAACTGCACTATGTAACATTAAGAGAATTACAGGGACTTATTGCTATGCTTCCCCAGTCATTATTTCACAGATGTTCATGCACCAAGCATCAAATCATGCTGCAAATCATGGGCTTTGAGACAGAGAAGCAGAATTTGGCACAGTTTGTCATTTGAAAATCCCATTTTGAAATGCAGAAAGCATATCCTTGCTACTGCTTTCTAAGAGGGGGTCCTTTTCCTTCAGTTTGCCTGATTCTCTTTTTTTAATACTGCTTCTGTTAAATCATCCCCACTCAAACACCTTTTCTCCCTCCTTTGAGGTTAAGCTACATAGAGCCTATAACACATTACAGTTTGTCTCAGAAATGTTAAACTCAGTGTCTCAATTCTCAAGATTAGGTGGCACAAGGCCAGTGTAAATTCATTCCTGCAGTGGATTCCTCTTTGGCTTAAAAAGTAACAAATCCTGCTAAAAAAAATATCACAAGGAGCTGTGTAACATTTGGAAGCAGGAGAGCCTGTGAAGAGGCTGCACTGCCCTCTGTATGACATTCATATACCACAGTGGAAATATGTTATAAGCTAAAACTAATTTTCTTCGAGGGATTAGAGAGAGAAAGAAATGGGTGGAGAAGTTAGAAGGAATTAGATTATGTTTTTGTGATAAGAAGATAATCTTGGAAATAATAGTTCTCTCAGTGACTGAAAGGGAGAATACACAGACAAGGGTGGGGAGAAAGCTCTTGCAAGGGAGCACACCTCAGGAATCACTGAGGGCATTTTGCATGACAGCCTAAGTGGGATGAAAACATTTTCTAGACCTGAAATAAAAAACTTAGCTCAGAAAAGACACCAGCTGTTTCTGGTCTTCCCCCATCCTACTCCTCACTGGCACTGATTTCCTGAAAGCTATCTTGTCCTGCCCTTTTCTATCAGACATGCAAATCCTGGGGCCAAGCAGAATTTGGATCTTACTTTTCCACTACAAGAACTTGACAGATATTTTGTTCTTCTCTTTCCATCCACTTTCTAGATATAATTTCAGAGCTATTTATCTATTCAGGATTAGCTCTCTGTCTTCTGTCTATAAATCAACATTTATCTTATTCTTTTAATTAATGCTTGTTTACTGAGCAGTATATTCAGAGTAGTTTTACAAAAGACTGCTGCTTCATGGCAAATGAAGCTGGGAGGCAGTGGTGGGAAGGGTTGGAAACAAACTGGGGGACACTGCCTTCTTGATTCCTTTATTACATTTTTTATGTCTCATATGCTATAAAAGACAGCAATGAAGACAGTCTTAGAGAAAAGGAAAGAAAGAGTCAGAAAAAGACAGATACCATCCCTAACTATCTGAATGGCCAGAGCATACATAGGAAAATACATTTATTTACCCAGGCCAGCTTAGCTACAGGCTGCTTCCAGCAGTCCTTTTTTCTTCTGGATGCACAGCTTGGATGCTGTCTAGCATCAGTGCCTCAAGAAGGAGTTGCCTTGAGAAAAAGTTGCTTATGCCAGGTTAAAGAGGAGGGAAATAAGAGAAGAGGAGGGAGGGAAAAGAACCTAGGCTCACCAGCACTCAGCAACTGCCTAAGTCTCTGCTCTCAGCTCACTGGGTCCTGATTTTCTGCCCCTTAAAAGGCTTTTGCTCCTTTTGGTTGTCACTCATGCATCTGTTCCTTTTCCTAGCTGCCATCCACAGCCTCAGCATCCCCCATGACCCTGTTGCCTGCATATCTTGCAAATCAGTACAGTCCTCTCAGGTGGCTCCTACCTTCCTACTTTCCCTAAATCCCAAACACCATCAGTGTACCCTAGTCCCCACCCCAGAGACTGGACAGCCCCAGCTGATGCCCTGTCCTTGGCCTGGTGACAGGTGAGTGCTGAATATGGGTGAGAAATCCAAGTTGCATTACACAGGCTGACACTGGATGTTGAAATACCTGAGGAAGGCTTAGTCTCAGCTTAATAAATTCCATTTTAAGGAGACCTGTGCTTGTGAAACATGAACTCTGAATGGGCCTCACCAGCAAAACATCTTTCACTGGGCTGTGTCTCAGAAGGCCTGGTCAGCCAAGCTGCAAAATCTCACTTAGAGGTAAAAAGTACTGCTGCTGAGGATCAGTAATAAATGCTGATCTATTAAGTTAATTTGGGTCAGGCTGAGATGTGGAGGAGCAGTGGTTGGAGAAGTTTTTTCTTCTGGCAGAGGAAGAGGGAAACTGAAGGCAGAAAAGGGACTTAAGGCTGAGTCCCAGGGTCTTGGGGCATCCCACGAGAGCCTTGGGGAGTTGTTTGCTAATTTGCATAACAAGACTCAAGGCGTTTTACAGAAACTGAGCTCATGTCACAATCTGAGGTGTACTAAAGCCCAATGGGCACAGGTCAGCAGGACACAGCATTCCTGGATATGGGTAACAGCCTGCATTTTAGTACTGTCCCACAAAACTTATTCAACCAGAAATGAAAAATAAAAGCCGCAATTACAGGAAGGATACAGGAAGGACTCTGAAGAGGACTCAGGTCACTGATGAACTGGACATGTGGGCTCAGCATTCTGATGTGGTCACCTAAGTTCTGAGAGGAATAAAAGGGGAATATTAAGCAGCACAACTGACATTATGCCTTCACTGTATTCCTCATTTGCACAGGCACTGCTAGAATGATTAGTCCAAATTTGGTGTTACAGATCAAACACTACACGTATAAATTGAAGAGATCAGAGCAATGAGCAATGTGCAGAAGCAGCTCCTGGAGACAGAGTGAAAGAGCCCAATGTATTTAGCTTACAGAGATAAACAGTGACTTGGTTACTGTCTGTAAGTACAAGAATAAGGAAGAGAAATGTGGTAATAAGGTCTCTGAAGTCTAGCAGACAAATGAATAACAAAGTCCTGAGTGGGTGATGAATAAGTTCACAAACCTTCAGAAACAAAGTGGAAATTTTAGCACAAAAGACAAATAACAGTTGAACAAAGTTTTGTGTTTTGCAGTGGATCCTCTATCATGGGAAAAAGTTTAGTCATTGTCAGACACTCTTCTAAGAATGGCTTCAGCACAAGCAGGAATTAATTCAGCCCAGCTTCTGTTACAGATGAGGTCATGAAGGGACGTTGACCAATTTTAACACCAGGATTAATGAACGTATATTCATCCCATAGTCTCTGGGGAATTTTAACATCTGGGCTTAAAAAACCAGGATTCTCACTGATTCTACCCTGAAACTCCCCAAAAGCTCAGGAAGATGTTCTCTAGAGGAGCTTGAGCCATATTATCAGGTGATTTTAGGAAGGATAAAACATTACTCATAAAACCAAATTTTCCTCAAACCCTCCGGAGGAGAAAAGATGGTGAGAGCTATTTAAGGCTCTTCTGCTGCCACATGTCACACGTTGTGACGCACTCTGTCAGTGTGGTTACACAACACCACCACCTCCTCACACACAGACGCCTTTCCATGGAGGGCCTCTGCCCCCCTCACCACTCCCTGGCCCCCCACCCTGCCAAAAGCAAAGCAAT
The DNA here is from genome assembly GCA_013396995.1 of Dicaeum eximium. Lineage (NCBI taxonomy): Eukaryota > Metazoa > Chordata > Aves > Passeriformes > Dicaeidae > Dicaeum > Dicaeum eximium. The sequence continues at coordinate 2,275,328 of VWZP01005411.1, read as the reverse complement.
AAAACTCTGCTGATATCTGTCAAACCCATCAATTGTGAAGCAATGATGCATTCTTCTCTTCCTACAGACTTCTTGCCTCTCTCTGGCACATAAAGCCCATGTTGTGATCAAAACACAATAGCTATTTTATTTGCATTAATTATTTACTGACATTTGATTTGGACTGTAGAAGTACCAGAGGATGCTGGCATTGCATATGAGAGAATCTGTCCAGCAGTACTTCACCTCCTGGCACTGGAGCACGAAGCGGCAGAGGGAAGGGAGATGAGCTGCACATCCAGTTCTGCACAGAGCCCTTCTGCAGCCTCACACTCGTGAGCAGCCCAGGTGAATCACTGAGTCTGCTCACTCAGCAGCAGAGCTGGAGGGCCCTGAAATGCTGTTTCGCACCAGTATTTTGGTCAACATGAAAAACCATCCAAAATTAAGTTATGGCTATGATAGTTAGCACAAACTAGATAGAAAAACATGTAAGTAATTTAACAAGAGTATTTTGGCTGATTTTTGACTGAATGAAGAGTACTAAGCTCTTTAAAATATGTACATTAAACTATGTAATGCTGTGGTTATGATCTCTTTTTTAAGATGTTCCCAGGCTTTAGAGATAAGCATGTGTTTACATAATAAGCTGTTGGCATGAATATGAATGTATATATGTATGTATATATACATATATATATATATATATATGCACAACAAATAAGGCTACATAAGGCTACCAGGAATCTCAAGTGATGGTTGCCCAATGCTTTCCAGAATAGGACTGTGCCTTGAAGCATTTATGGTTGTGTCACTTTTTTTTCCTTTAAACTATAATATTATAGTGTGGGTGTCTGATTTTGAATGAATTTCAAGTGGGAGGGAAAAACAAAGATCAACTATTTCTGACCTTGAGACTAAAGGAAAATACTGTGTTCTACCATTTTTAAAGTACATGTTCCAGCATTTACTTAAGCAACTCAGACAACCCTGTGGTTCTCTGATGAGGGAGCCAACTCAGGAGGAAAGGAGCTGTCTCTTGGGTAAACTCTGCCTAAATATAAATTAAAAGTCTTTCAAAATGTGCGTGTTGAACGCACAATGAGGATTCCAGCTAAACACCCCCACCATTCTGTCACATTGAGAATAAACCAGCTCAGGACTCTCAGGCAAAGAGATGTGCCTGCACTTGCTTTTTGTCTGTCGTGCACGGCTCTGGCCTGAGCCATGGGAATACAGGACTCATGGGAATACGAGGAACTGAAAGCAGCTGTCTCTGCTTTCATGTCCAGCCACTGTAAAGATAAACAGCATGACCTGACCCATGTGCATTAGAAGGGAGATCAAATGAACATTAAATCTAAGTTTATACGTGACTGGGATCAAAGGCGTCTTGAATTTAGGATGACTTTAACTTTGAGGACTAAGTTGAAGTTTCATAAATGACATTAGTGGTAATGCCGAGTTTGCAAATTTACCATTCTCTAGGAAGAAAAAAACACTGAATTTGGAAAGTTTATTTGTAACAGAAGACCAAAGACTCTTTAAAATATCTTATTTTTAATTTTTTACTTAAATTTTTAATCTTCTCTCTGAACAAATCAAAGGGAGAGGAATACTCTACAATTATTTTGATAATTCAAACCCATGAACATCTTCCAAGGCAAGCTGTGTTTTCTTTCTAAAACAGCTTCCCATAAAAATATCTCTTCCTTCTCCTTTACAAAATACAAGTAGAGCAAGCTTTTCCAGAAACAAAGATCAAATGTGGTACTCAGATCTGTGCCCTCTGGGATTAGTCATGTTTTCAGAAGCTGCTAAGAGCTTTCCACCCTTCTAAGCTGGCAGGAACCCAAAGCACGCATGAACCTGCTGTAAGTTCCCAGATTAGAACTGCCCAAGGCTGATCTGTTAGAATGTCTGAGAGCAGCAGACTGATACTTTGCTTCAAATACAATTCTCTAACCTCTTAACTTCGCAGAATCACACAATGGTTGAGACTGGAATGGACTTCTGGACTTTTCACTTGCTCCAACCCCCTCCTGCTCAAGCAGAGTCACTCAGAGCCAGCTGCCCAGGATCACGTCCAGATGGTGTCTCTAGCAATGGAGATTTCACAACCTCATGCTGACTGTGGCAGTGCCCAGGCACCACAGTGAAATAGTGTTTTCTGAGGGAACCTCCTGTACTTCAGTTCATGTCCACTGTCCCTAGTACTGTCACTGCTGGAAATCACCTGGCTCTTCTTTGCATCCTTCCTTCAGGTGCTTATGTCCTCTGGAAATAACTTTCCAATCCTTCTTTTCTTTGGGCTAAACAGTCTCAGATCTTTCAGCTTTTCCTCATATGTGAGATTGTTGAGTCTCTTCATCACCTACATGGCTGTACATTGGACTTTCCCCAGTATGTCCATGTCTGTCTTGTACTGAAGAGCCCAGAACTGGAAAGTGGGCTTCAGGTATGGCCTCACCAATGCTGGCTAGATGAGAAGTTTATTATTGCCACCTTCTGGGAATAATTTCTCTAATCAAGGATACTCTTAGATTTCTGTCCTACAAGGGTGCATTTCTTGCTCACATTCAACCTGGTGCTCACCAGAATTCCTAAGCCATTTTCTTCTAAGCTGCTTTCCAGCTGGTTGTCTTCCAGCATGGCGTGGTTCCTCCCCAGGTGCAGGACTCTGCATTTTTCCCTGTTGAATTTAATGAGGTTTCTGTTGGCTCACTTCTCCAGCCTGTCAAGGTCCCTCTGGATGGTGGGACAACCTGCTGGCATATCAGCCACAGTTTTGTGTCATCGACAAAATTTCTGATGACAAGCTGTCCCACCTCCTGGGTCACTGATGAAGATATTAAACATGATTGAACTTAGTATTGATCCCTGGGATACATCAATAGTTATTGGTCCCCAGTTAGAATTTGCACTTCCCTCTAAGCCTGGTCATCCAGTCAGTTTTCAGCTCGCTGTTGTCCATCCAGCCCATGCATCAGCAGCTTATCTACCAGGATCTCAGAGGAAACAGGGTTAAAGGCCTTATTGATGTCCAGGTATACAATATCCACTGCTTTTCCCTCATCCACCAGGCCAGCCATAGAAGTTTATCATAGACGTTTATCAGTTTGGTCAAGCACTTAGCCTTGGTGAAGCCATGCTGATTACTGCTGCTGATTTTTCTGTCCTTAATATGCCCAGAAATGCTCTCCAAAACTAGCTGCTCCATTCTCTGCCAAGGGACTGAGGAGAGGCTGACTGGCCTGTAGCTCCTTGGTTTTTCCTTCTCTCCCTTTTTGAAGATAGGGGCAACATTTTCTTTCCTCTAGTCTTCAGAAATTTCAGAAACTCCTGGTCACCATAATTGATTATAGATTATTGCCTTGCAATAGGCTCTGGCAGCTCCCTCACTGTTCATGAGTGCAACCTATCAGGGCCCATGGATTTATGCATATACATGTTGCTTAAATATTCCCTGAACCAATCCTTTTCCACCAAGGTCACAACTTTCTTCTGCCAGCCTTTCTCCATGATCTGTGGAACCTGGGACTCCTGAAGGCCAGTCTTGCTAGTAATGACTAAAGCAAGGAAAGCATTCAGTTCTTCAGCCTTGTCCTACACCGTGCATAATCAGGTCCCCCATCTCATCGAGTAATGGGCCCACATTTTCTCTAGTCTTCCTTTTGTCACCTGCTTATAGAAACCCTTCTTGTTGCCTTTCACATCCCTGACCAGTTTTAATTCCATTTCACTTTCCTAACTTCATCATAAATAACATTACAGAGTGGTGGAAACACAACACTGGCTTTTTGGAATCCCAGTATGATTCTCAGTAGCACCATGGCCTGGCAACAGACTTTGTGAAAGCAGTTCTAAATATGAATGCCCTGTTCTCACACAAGAAATGTGAGCTTTTAATAGAAAAGGTCATGTCTATCCATATTTCACAGCATTATTTTAAAACTTTCTATATGGAAATGAATTTTCTAGCATTTCAAAGAATTTCAGACAATAGGTACCTCTCTCACTTTTAGCAACACATCCTATTTAATTTTGGAAAAAATAGTCTCTCCAATAATCTTTACATGGTGAAGTGGAGGTAATGAATGGCCATACAAGCCAACTCAGTAAGTGGGGCTTTTGCCCTTGGTTTCTTTGGGGGTTTTTTGGGGGATTTTGGTTGGATTTTTTTGTTTGTTTGGGTGGTTTTTTGGGGGGTTTTTTTGGGGTTTTTTTTGCAAGAAAAAGCAAATCAAACTACAAGGGAATGCTGGGAGCATTGTGTTATTCACACCATTTTGGCCATGGTTAGCACACAGAGGGTAAGGAGGTCGGGGCGGATCATATTTGCTGACTCACGAACGAATTACGTTGAGGTTTGTCTTGGCATTGATGATATTTGCAAAACCAGTCTGATAGTTTCATATTTGTTAGTGGCTAAAAACACCCTTTACATATTATCAGCAGATAAATGGAAAACTGAATCAAATACTTAAGGTAAGTTTGTGAGAGAGCCAAGGTATTTGCCACTAAAAAATTCTACAACTTTGTCTGCTGGAGGCTGTACATCAGCCTGCAGACTAAAGTATTCATAGATACATGTGTTTGACATAGGAGATGCAGTCTGACATACTTTGAAAATTATTCAGTTCAGTAAACAGGTTCAGCTCAGCTGAAGAAGAGTCAAATCAAGCAAGATTTCCAAAATATTCTCTGTGTGCTTCTGACCAGCTCTAATACTGCTGGCCTTCCCAGAAAAATTTCTTTCTTTGCTCTTCTCTAAAAGAGTGATTTTATTGATTTAGGGATTTGTTCAGCCTGCCCTGTACATGTTATTAGATTGAGCAAGCAGGCTGGGATCCTGGGGACCCTGGAAACAATAAAAAGAAAGGTTTAGTTGATAAAGGGAAAGAAATTCTTGGAGAGCATATATCAATGACACACCCCTAGTAACATTTAGCTTTTTGCAGTCCATTTTCTTATGCTTTAAGTCCTCAAGTCACTTGAAGGAATTAGAGTTGGAAGGGAAAGAGGTGGGGTGTGTTTATCTGTGATTATATTAACCTTAAAGTTTACATCTCCCTGATTCGATCCTCTTTTCAAGATTTTTATCTTGATGGAAGTTTGTGGAAGTTCACTTCTGCGGTAAAGCCAGCTGCACTCAGGACAGAAAAATTACTGTGGGGGTAAATTAGAACCCAAGGAGAATATAGCGTCGATTGCCTTTAAGAATGAAACATCTGGAAATGCTGAGGCCCTGACTGTCATACTAAGGCATAAGCTAAAATAAATGAAGTGTCCAACCAGTTAAGAAGCAATTAAGAAGCAATGTCTAAATTGCCTGTGTTTAGAAGCACAAAGCAGCAACGTGAACTCCTCTATTTTTAAATAGTTCCTAAATTTTTGGTGCAGTCCTTCTGCCAATTCAAGCAGATAGAAGCATGCACTACTATCCTGTCAGAGTAAGGTGTGAGTTGTCCATCTAGTTTAGCACCACTGGGATCTAGGGGGGTCATGGCCACCCATTCATGTCATGGCCAGAAATGCAGGGAAAGGACTCACAACTGTGTTTGTCACTGAGGGTCAGGGAAGACTGGCATCTTGCACTACATCTTCACAATGATGATGGAGAAGAAGGGAGAAAGCAAAAGTTGGTGTCATTGTGACGGCAAGCAGAAGGATCAAGAGAACTGCTAAATGCAGCAACACATCCTGGCTGAACATCTCAGCAGGGCAAAAGGCAGCCTTCAAACCCTCCCTTAGGGTTACAAAGGCACAAAATTACTGCAAATAGCTGAAATGTAACTTATCCAAGAATCACAGTCTGTCCCCCTTTTTTGGAATATGACGTACCCACAGCGTCAGGCACTGCAAACTACAGGAATGTTTTGTGGATCTCTGAAGATATTACGCAAATATACAAAACCCAATACTAATCAACCTGGAAGTGCAGGCACACACACACAAAATAAAAGAAAACTGTACTTAAAAAAGCAAACTTAATCTAGAAAAAGTCACCAGATTTAAAAATAAAAGTGGCTACACAAAGTGAACTTTCCACTCAGTGGAAAGGTTTTGTTATGTTCACATAAGATTTGCACTGCATAAAACTTCCCAAGATTTTGTAACTCAAGAAAAAGAGTTAAATTCTCTTATTGCCGAGTGTTGACCTTTTTTTTTTTTTTAAATAGTTCCAATTATCCTTGAGTTTTCAAGCTGTATTGAGAGCACAGTTAAACTGCTGGAGTGTAGCCATTTTTATCAGCTGGTGATCCCATACACCTGGGTAAGCAGGAGGGCAGGAAGCCCTGCTCTAGAAGGCATCCCACGTAGACACAGCTCCTTCTGCAAATTGCTCCATGAAAGAGCTTCTCTCTCCATTAATTCTAAGGAAAGCTGAGAAAGGCAGGCTGGCTGTTCAGGTGAGTGGTTTCTAATACTGTGGGTATGGAGAAGAATGCAAATGCTAAGAAATATGGGAGAATAACAGAGTTTTCCTCTGAAGGAAGAGTAAATGGGAGAATTTCTTTTGGTTTTTTCCCACTCTCCCACAAGCTGACAAACAAAATAGGAAATCTTGCTAACAGCAGTGATACAACAAAGTGTAATCTTGACTTTAACTAAAGGACTTTCTACTTTAAAGGAGTGCTTGAATAATTAAGAACATATTTCAGGGTTTGCCTGTGTTAAACATGAACTATGAAACCATCAGAGGATCATATTTGGAGCTGAGATCTTGATAGAGTTTAGCTCTTCCTGACCTTATTTCTTCTACAGCACTGGTTGATGCACCTGTTTAATACTGTGAAGTGTGTTACATCTGCAGAACTACTTACAGTGGGATATGACTCTCAAGCTCTCCAGATTCAAGAGTTTTCCCACTCAGCATGCAAGTCTCTCCTGCTTTTCATCAAACATGTCTCAGTTACAACTCTTAAGATTTCACTCTTAAGTAATAAGGACAAGGGCTTTATCAGGGTACTCAGAAACAGTGTTTGTTCTGTGGTGTTAGTTCTCCAACTTGTTTGGGAGCTGGGGTTTTTCCCAACCCAGAAAAAAACTTATTTACTTAAAACCTGAAGCACAGCTGGGTAGGGCTCTTCCTTCAAATGACAGTGATTCACCCTCAGAGAATTTATGCAAATTTTTGGAATTAAATTTAAAAGTCCCATTCTGGAGAATCCATGTTGTTCTCATAGAACACACAATTATATCAGAAAAAAAAAAATTAAACCTCACCAAATCACTTCTAAAACAACATAAATTGATCCGCTATAAATGGGACAAGTTTATTCCTTTCGAAAGGCCAAATCTTTGGCTTTTGCAGATGGCTATAACATACAAGTTTTCAGAATGTACCAGTTTATCCTAGCCAGCCAACTGTTTTCAAAATCTGAATTTCCTGAGCCATACATTCAATTTTAATGTATTTTGAGTAAGTAGTTCATTACCATGTTTCAAGCCCCGGCTTAGAGGATTGCTGGAAAACCTGCAAAAAGGAGTTGCTAATTGTTGGACTAGGTTGGTCAACATTAAATTAATGTAATGTTTCATGGCACATTAAGTAAAGCATGCATAAAACTGATGGAGCAAGTTTTGTTTTATATATGAGCAAGGGGAATCTGTTCTGGAAATAATGCCATTCAGGAAGTACAAATATCTGCACCATTCATCTGCAGTCAATTAATCACTTTCAAAGGTCATAAGCCTTTTATATGGTTTCAGTGATCTCCTCAGCCTCATTTTTCTCATTATTTTTGTTCTTCTCTTTACTATAGCTAGATTTTTTTATTTCTAGAAGGATCTCCTTGTGGTTCCTTTCACCTTTCATTGATCTATAAATATATATTCCTAGAAAATGGAGGTCAGGTTTTTATTCTGCCAAAGAATAACTACTATTAGACACAGCTAATTAATCAATTGGTTTGATCTATTGGTTATGATTATTAGTATCATATTTAATAAAATATAAGCTGATTACTTGCAAGTCCCAGTTTTATTCCTTTCATTATTGGCTTGCCAGTCCAATCTAATACTTTATGGGGAAAACCAATTTATTTCTGCTTGGCCACATTTCTGCTGTGACCACCTGGAACATGTGAACAGAACAAGTGTTCTCCTAGAGGAAGGAAGCTTTGTAAAGTTCTCTGTGGCCTGCTTTAGGAGACTAATTCTTTATTTAATTAGCATCTTTATCATTCTTCCCAGAGGTAAATTATCTGAACCGCCTTTTGAGAACCCTTTTTACAAGTGTCAAAGGTCATCTCTACCAAAGTCATAACTTCACCTGGGGTTTGCAGGATTGTAAAGTCATTAGTGTATGCTCCTTCTGTGTTCTGTGGCTTCTGAGTTCATGAAGCAATTAGTCAATTAAAAGATATTATGCTTGATGAGTTGTTCATTAAAATTTCTGTTATTAGGTCCCATTATTTTAGAGGAAATTTTTTTTTCTCTGACTTTACTCTGCTCAAAAGTGAATGTTTTATAAAATTTGATAAAATTCCACTTGGTCTTTTTAGAGTGAGCTCAGAGTGCGAAAAATTATTTTCATTCATTAAAGTTTTATGTGCTTCTTCTCCAGGCAACCAAAAAAAAACAACCTCAAAGAAACACAAAATCCCCTAATCAAAAACAAGTCAGTCCTTACAGATGATTTTTTAAACTTGTTTAAAAAATGCCAAACTTTAAGTTTGAGTATATTCTCTTCTATTAAAAAAAAAAAAAGAAAAAAAAATAGTTGAGAGACAGTAAAATAACATAATGAAAACAATGCATACCAATGATGAGGATCCATGCCAAGAGATCTAGAACTCAGCTCAATGTCACAGCTGTTCATCTGTGTGTGATGTGTGTTACATACATCCAAACATAAATCTTTGCCACATTTGACTGAAACAGCACAATCAATCAACCATAACTTGCAAACTCATTGCAAAGCCTCTCTTCAGCAGTGTCAGATCCATTTTACAAGAACAAGCAGTGGCACAAACCAGCCGTAGTAATGTAGTAAGAAAAACTACTTGGATTTAGGTGTTCTCTCATCAGAAAGGTTTTTATATGAAGCTGCTCATGCCTTGGCAAAATCTTGGAGAGTGTAAGTAGTGTCCTAGCTTCTAAATCATATTCCAGACCTTGTGGTTAGGTATCACCAGATCACACAAGCAGGAGTAATCATGTCATTGGTAATCTGTCAATTATTTGATCCCAAATTTTGATGGGACTAGCAGGTTTATGTTGAACCTCGTTTTAATTGTCATTTCAACTGACTGTATATGGAGATGGATGAATGAGAAGGATGGAGAAATAGCTGGCTTGCCATGCCTGATCTCAGTTCTAGGCATGGTATACTCAAAAGAGGGAATGCCACTGGTATATGTGCCAGCTGGTATATGAATTCAGAATAAAGATGATTTCTTTATGTTTGTTTTCAAGGGATAGGTCAATTTCTGTTGTTTCTGCTTAAAACCAGACAATCCTAGTAAAGCCTGGAGGGGCTTGTGGAACTCTCTGATCTCCATTAATTTTGGGCCCTGCATTTGGTAACTGACAAACCCCTCCCTCCTGGACTTTCCCAGTAACTTGCAGGTCACCTTGGCATTCAGGTCCCTTCGCTACCTCCATGCTTGGAGCTACCCAGCAATAAGGCACTCAGCCTTTATTCACAGAATCCCACAGAGGTGTAGACATAGAGCATAAAAGTTCCCTTGAGAATCAGGGGCATACAGGGGCATATGTTCTATATATACAGAATATACAGGACATATTTTTAAAGAGGGACTGAGACCTAGTAGGGCCTCAATATCTATAAGGGTTTGGAGTTTGTTGTTGTTCTTTATTTGTTTGCTTGTTTTATTTGTGTGGGGAAGTTTGTAGTTTCCTTTCTTTTATGTCACTGCAGTAAACAGGAACTGCATCATGTTGTAATGATACAGGTTTATGTGGAGAATATCCCATTTCCAGAATGAACCAATTAAAGATAAGCTGAATATATTGCAGTAATCTGTTCCTGTTTGTATAGTATTTTGGCTAATGTCAGAGAGTAATAAAGCCTGAAATAAAAAGGAGCCAATTAAAAATTCATAAAGCAGCTGTGTATTTCTAAAGTAGAGGGTGGGATTTTGGAATTTCAATGAATGCTTGCATCCAGTTGTGATTTGGGACCTGATTTCATAACTGTAAATCTAATGATGTTAGTGACCCTCCAGCCTCAGTTCTTTAAATGATGGTCACATTCTGTATGTGATTGGGAATATTAATCTTCAAGGAGTTTATATGCAATATGGGGTAGTTAAAAGAACAATACTCACAATCCTCTGATATAAGGGCTTTTTATGATTATACAGAACTGCCATCTGAAACACCAAGCTTGAAAAATCATAGCTGTTTATTGTATCTGCGTGCTGTGAAATTGGTGAATCTATAGCCTTTTGATTTTCTTAAGAATGCATGGTGAGGAATGGTATGTACATCTTAAGGCTAAGTTGATTACAATAGATGTGAAAGAGTAATTTTCAAAGCTGGTGTAATTACGAGCATTAGGAAACTGGAATAAGCATCTCAAAATATTGAAATGAAAATGCAATACTTTACAGATTGTCCTGAGATGACCCAACACACAAGTGGAGCCACTATGCTTTATCCTTTCACATGTAACATTTACATTAAAAGTTATGACCTTGATTTCCTTCTCTTATCTATTTCCTTTTGTACTTGCAGATGAGAGTTAGAAGGTATTCTTGTGTGAGAGCTACAGTGCTGAACAGTAAGTAGTTGTATCTAAAAATATTGTTGAAGAAGTAAAGGTCTTTCAGACAAATTATTAATAGTCTATTTTGGTTAAAACGAAGAAAGTAATGTCACATCTGTCACATAAAAATTCCTTTACTGGAGTAAGAGGTACTATGTTTCAGAGAGGAAAAATAACTCTATTATTATTAGACAGTCATTTATATTTAAAAGTAAATAAGATATAAATAGCAGCGACAGTACATAACATGCTTGTGTCTGCAAAGAAGGCAATTAGGTTGCAACAAGTGAATACATTATTATGGAAAGAAATATCATGAAAGTAAGAGAAGAGTATATCTGTAAATAACGAGAAATTTTCCAAAGTTTAATCATAAGACTTCTTTTGCTCCAGTATATTTCCAATGAAACATTCTTAATCAGTGGAAATCTTCACAAATTTAAACCAAAACAAATGGTAGAAAATACTCAAAATTAAATGGAAAACTATATAAAAGATATACTTACAACATCCTGTAATTAGACCCATTTCAGCTGCAGGACTTTTTTGTTGTTGTTGTTCTTTTCCCCACAAAATGCAGGAAAAGGAGTTACTTTCCATAGTTTTACAGTGGCCAGAAGCTAGGGGGAAAAAAAAGAAATGTAATGTGCAATGTATGTAATGAACCAAAATTTTAAAGCTTTTCAGGGTGAGGCCTCTGAGCAGCCTGATCTAGCTGAATATGTCCCTGATCATTGGGCTAGAAGTTCTGTAAAGGTTCCTTCCAACCCAGACTATTCCATGATTGACCACTGTGTTACACTGAAATTCATGGGAATCCTATTTTTTTTTTTCCTTTTAATCAGTCTCTGAGTATTTTTCAAATAGTTGCAAGTTTTAAGGTTTACTTCAGAGAGCTATTACTAAGTTTAACATTCTTTTATTGCAAATAACACTTCTCTCCTGCCAAACTCTCCATAGCAATCTGTTGGCATTTTGTTAGATTCTTCTTCATGCAAAACCTTGTTCATTTATTTTATCTGAGTGCAGCCTAACTTCTATACACATCATGCTGCAGAAAGTTAACTCCTCCAAAACTTATTATTCCTTTTCAAGATGCTTTTTTTCTCTTCTTCCATCTGCTTCCCATATTTATGTCCTGTATACATCTCACCAGTTTGCATACTGCTAGCAGTGCCTAAACCTTGGTTATACAAACCAGTGATGTCAAGTTATAGCAACTGAACATGCTCAAAACATTATGTTTTCACATCATCAACTTTACTTTGGAGGTGACTCATTAAATTTCAGGTAGCAAAACAATTCTGTTACTCAGTTCATATAGCCTGATCAAAATTTTCATAGCTTTTTCTCTCTTTTCCTGATCAACTCTACCTTTTTTTGATTAAAATTTATTTACTTTTGTGGAGCTACGTGTTACAGCAGGTTTTTCCCTGTCTACTTTGTTGCAAGGCAAACATCAAAAAATACTGTAGAAATAAGTATGTTCCAATCTGATTTTAGAAGCACATCCTTGGTCATAACTTGTAGTTACCTGAGTCTGGAGTAATTTTACTGGGATGGTGCATAAATGCCTGCTCTGGTGGCTTTTATACCTTGGTTGTCAGAGGGAAGTCTGTGTGTAACACACCTCAGGTCTGCTCCTGTATCACCGTGTTCCTAAACAATATCCAGCATCACTGAGCAATTCTACTCTGTACACCTTTGGCAAACAGAAGGAATTGATTGTAGGTAACAATATTACTTCCTCAACTCCTGTTAAAAAAACCTAAAACCAAAATCAAATCACTTTTTTTTGTTTGTTTGTTTGTTTTTAAGTTTCAGAATTATTGCACTTGGATTTGGTTTATTTCAATGAATATTTTTAGCAAAGGGCAAATAGTTTTTGTTGAGAGTTATTTTCCATCTAGATTTTTTTTTTTGGTCAGGTGTATCTGAAAATGCTCAGAAATGCTCCCCCAGCCCCTGGCTCTTAGGTATATTAACCATGAAGCACCAGAGCATGCTATGTTAGTGAAGAAAAATTTGCTTTGACCAAGTGCAGGGTTCTGTTTCTAACAGTCTGTCACTCAAGCAAATTGAAGCTGTTTTTCACTCAATTTCAGCTTCTAACATCTCTCCATTACAGTTGTACAGATGTTCAAAACAACACCAGCACCTTTTTTAATTTTTAATAAGATATGTCTGTCCATTTCCCCATGCTTACATTCTGAAGTAAATTTCTGATCAAACATGTTAAAAATTCCTTTTGGGTAGAAACCAAGCAAGTAATACTCCAGCCAAAAGTTGATTTTTTTTTGTTTTTCTGAGTTTGAGAATAATTGAATAAAAAGGAAAATCATTCTGTTCCCTCAATCCAAGATTTCATTGGCAGTATGATGAAATAACAGGCTAGCATGATAAAGTGAGATTAGCCAAGGTATGTGCTCACTAAAAAAAAAGAGGTGGAATGAAATGTAAGGTATTATCAAAGTATAATTGTAACACAGTGTTAAAAGTTACTAAATCTCTTGTCAGGGAGTCTTACCTATCCTGCAGACATCTGCAAAAAACATTCTAAAAGTTGCACTCCCTGCCTATTCAACATTTATCTGCAAACACTGTGAAATTCATAAAGGCACAACAATTCTCCTTTAGTTCTTGTGAAAAGTTTAAAAAGGAAAAATTAATTTTGTAAGTATCGAGAAGTATTTTCTTTTCAAACACATATTTGTGTTTGAATTTCCCTTTTGGGGGTTAAAGAGGAGGTGAAAGTCGAGCAGTGATAGCTGAAGAATGTACTGACTGTGGTGGTGCTCATTAGTAACTTTTGTGCCAGTCTTTCCTTTGGCAAATTCATACATCACATGAAACAAAGTCTACATCAAAGAGTAACAATTCTAAAAAGATTTCAAATTGGAAGAGTTCTACGTGAACTTCCACCCAGAGAGCATAAATTTACTTCTCAACATGTGGGTTGTACATACGTACATGGATGCCCTTAGCAGAGCCACACTTATACTGAAGAATTATGAACTTTATGGCAAAGTAAATCTAGTGTTCAAGATTTTAAGGAAACAGACTCTAATGTTAAAAACAAAAACAAAACCACACTAAATATCCCAGACCCAATCCCTCCCCCCAGTCTTAGTAGATAAGGCTTTCCTGCTTTCAGATGGTGATAAAGGGTTCTGAACATTTCTAGTCCCACTCATACTACACTTCCAGGTAGCAGAGACTGTATCGTGCCTGAATGGTGACTAATGGAGTATTTCTGCTACAAATTCAGACTAGGTTAGGGTTGGTACACTGTGAGTTTGCTGAATTTAGCTTTTTGTGGCGTCAGAACCCATGACTGGCTTCACCAGCTTTACGTTGGGTACTTCCCCACTGACTGTGCAGATTCATGTGTGGAAGAACTTTGTTTGAATCAGCTAAGGCTGAGTAAGTATGACATCCATGCAGAGAAAACTCTTGAAAGCAAGAAAATGTCAGGTTATGGAACTCCTCTTAAAGACACCTCAGTGCCCACACAACACATTTCCACTGACATGAGTAGACTTCACACCTCCCCACAGAACTTCCTTCTGCCTCCCAAATATGAGGGATCCCATCCAGCTCATTAATTTCACACTATAGAACCCCCACACTGTAAGCCTGGCTCAACACTGAGTATTTCTTAAAGTTAGTAAGGTCAAAATTATGTGAATGTGTGAGATTTTGAAATAGAGGAGATGGGGGTGTTCAAATTTTATTTATGCTTCAAATTTGTAGTTCAGAGCTGTCCAACTGACAACAATATTTTAGATTTTTTTAATTTTGGTTGGTTTTTTTTTTTAATAGAAGAACATGCAGGATCTATTTCTTATTCTATATTTCAGGCTACCAGCTTGGAGTAAATGTTCTGCATTCGCGTAACAAGTGATATAGCAGAACAGTTGGTCCAAAGTTTAAATGAGCATAACTAGTAACTGAGGAATTATTAGGCTAGGAATATAAATTGAAACATGATGGATAAGCACAACGGGCGATTTTTTAAAAGGATAAAGATACTACTTGGTTTCTGCTGAGTTACTTTTGAAATTTTCTGCTGGCTAATGAGAAGAAACATTTAGTGTCATTTGATAAGGCAGCTAATTCCTGTCTTTCATACACTATTCTGTAGTATTACTACTTCATCTTATTGGTCCTACCTGATACCTGATTATGAAGCAATGCTTTAGAAAAGCACATATTGGTCACATATATTCGTCCTAGTGTACGTAGCTCACATTAATTTTGAATGAAAATGAGAATTTTAATCACAGTCGCCTGAATATTTCTGTTGTTTTGTAGGCAAACTGGTTCCTTAGACTCATATTAGCACAGGTATTTAGGATCTTCTGCATACAGAGGGTCACCAGGGATAACTACAGATTTACAAAATCACTCAGAGACACTTTTGCAAACCACCCTCACTTCAATAGCTTTGATGAAATTCTAGTTACTTCTGTTTTTCTGAATTGTGGCAACATCCTTAGTTGATGAAGGTGGAAGGGTCAAAGCTGAAGTCCTAGTTAGGACTGTCTTTAAAAGGAATTTAAAATTCCTTTTTTTTATTTTTAGTTGCTTGTTTGCTTTACCACTAACAGTCTGGGGAGTAGTTTCTATATTATGTATCTAATTCCAACATCTGCTGCTATTTGTTAGAGTTCAGGTATTCTGGCCAATCCCTACCAAGCCAGGTAAAACAGAGTAGTTGTGAAAGCATCATCCAGAAGATGTCTATAGCACTTCCATATGACTTCAGTAATCCTTAGAAGTAGGAAAGTTTCGAATTCCTGATAAAATGAGAGGTTTTATTTTTCCTTCAGTGATTGGAGCCATGCAAATGCTACTCAAAATTGAGTTTTCTTACTTGACTTAATGTGATTTTTATAAGTCTGTGGAAGCGATAGCTAAGAAAATTAGTGTTGTCTGGTATTAAATCTTCTTCTGAGGAAGTCTTATGCAACATCCATGCTGCTATTGACATAGATTTTTAAGGTTTGACAAATATGTTGAGTCAAGCCTGTTTGTTCACCACAGGTACAACTGGCACGATTATAAGGAGTGCCTGTTTAAACAAGTATACCACACCCTCCATATCAAGGGTAAAGCCCAGCTCCATTTGGGTTAATCCTTCTAATATTTCTATTATAATGCTCTTTGTTCCAAAGTGTTTAGACTTTCTGTTTTGCTAAGAACAATGTATTGGTGTCACAGCAGCTGAAATATTCACTGGACTATGCCATGATCATATAGGCACCCATCAGCATCAATTTAAACTTCTCTTTGTGTCGTATTTCATTGTCACTTGTCTTATCTCTGAAATTCCCACCTAGATAAAAAACTACTCCTGTAGCAGTTGAGACTTCTGTTAAAATAACTTTACCAAAAATGGACAGACAATCATTACTACCACAAAATTAGTTTGTAGAATGCCACAGTTGATTTTTGATATTACTAATTCAGTGTTAGAGTGCTTAAATCTTAATATTCTACTGGTGGTGTTTACTGGTGGCTCTTGCACACTGTCTGTGATCTTTATAGTCTCAAATGCTAAAGAAGGTGAAAATAGTTGTTATAATTTGGGGAATTCCAGAGGGATAGAAAGATATCAGGGAAATTGTACCTTTTAGCATTTATGTATCTGGGGTATTGTGCTTACCCCATTTGCCCACAGACATGAGCATCCACACAAATGCTTTGTTCTTTTATCTGCAATCTAGCAGTGACTTTCTTTCCCCCCTCTGGAAATCTGTGTTTTATCATGAGTCTCATAGTGTCTGGTGTTTCTCTGAAATTTAGTCACCTGGTATTACCAAATAATATGTGCAACTCTTCTTATTTTAACAAAGAAAGGAATACCTCGTCCTTGCATTTGAAAAAAGCCCCAAACAAACCAAAAGCCTAACCAACCAACCACTTCTCTAAGAACATCAAAAGCATCCTTCAAGGTTCAACTCATGGACTGTGAATACAAGGAATCAATTTATCCTCATCCATTTACAAGGATGTAGGGAAAGCTGATGTGTTAGAACTCTGTTTATCAGAGTACTAAAGCACAAGATTAGCACTAGGCACAAGCGACACGTACGCTTGAGTGCTTCAGTTTAGGCCCAAAGCTTTTGGTTTGATCAATCAACATTAGTATTCTGGAAAGTATTCATTTTGTGAATGGATACTTTAAAATACGAAGAAAATTAGTGAAGCGAGTAATTCCTACAATATCTCACTTTGCTACTCTCTTGAAAGAGAGCTGGTTCAGGGGGTTAGTATCTGTGTTTGAAAAACTGGAGTAACTAGCATGCTGAACAGCTGTTTCTGACAACAGGGGAGCCACTTAGGCAATTTATATTTGCAGTGTTGTTTACATGTGGGAAAAATACTCCAGAGCACAGTATGTGAGCTAAGGAAAGCAAACACACACCCAATTTGTAAACCTTTAATATGCTTGTTTTACCGTAAAAATAGACTTGTAATTAGTTCCCAGGAGTTCTGGTACAATAAGATGAAGTCTAATTTCATACAAGATGAACAGAAGATCGTTCCTTCAGCTGAGACTTAGACAAGCATGCCAAGACCAATAAAATGAATGGGAGTCTTCCTATGTGTTTGAATGGCTTTACATCAGAATAAATAGCATGAAATGGGGAGTGACTGACAAGCCTGACACAGATATAGAGCTGTATCACCAGACCAGAGGATTTTTTTGTCCTGTCCTCAGTGTATGAGGTTGCTGTGTTCACATAAGCCTACATTTTTTACCAGCTAAACAAGACAGGATGATTAACTGTTCTGAGAGAGAGAGAGAGAAGCAAAGAAAGAAGTCCTAAAACATAAGAAAGTTCTAGATCAAGAAAAAAATTATTGTATAAAATGTCCTTTGATTCAGTCTTACTGGATCTAGACTAAAGATCCAGTTTTGTAAAAATTTATTCATGACATAACGAATTACAGTCATCCCCACATGACTGCTAATATAAACAAAATACTCAAAAAAAGCAGGCTTGAAAAATTCGTTCCAAATCACAACACAATGTGGTGAGGCTCTGCACACATAAATTACATTTAAATATTTAAAGCAATTTTAACGACTCAAAACTGAGTGAAAACCAGGAACTTCAGTCTTTATGAACATATTTAGTATAAGAAAATAAAATGTCTATGTGGAAGAGCTTGAAGCTTTTTCTGCTATGGGCATTAAAGACAGTTACAGTTTTGGGGTTTTTTTCATGTTTAATTTAGATGATCAGCACAGATGTTTCAGAGTTAAATTGTCTTTTTCTGTTGGCAGTATAGGCATGGTCTCATTACATCCTTTTCCCTCTCATCAACAGCTTTAGAGATTCAGATGTAATTTTGAGAAACTTGAAGAAAAGCATGAAGTTCTTTTTATTTTGCAATATTCATAATGAGCTCCTAGAAGATGCTGCATGCCCAAGGCCTCTTCAGCAAATTCCCTTGGGAAAATATTGAGATGTGTCCTTGTATGTATAGATAAAATATTAAAAATATGTGAGATATATATTTCAAAAGATAACTGATTCCAATTTCTGCAGTGTCTGATACAAAATCTTTGATTACCTTTTCTACTCCCAAAAAATATAATATAGATTTTCTCTAAATCTATATGATATTTTATCATTATTGTATATATATTTTAATATATATATATATAATAAAGTAAATTAGTTACTTTCAGCTTATCTGTGTGAAGTATTTAAATTATTATCAGTTCTGTAATGAGTCCCTCTCTTCCTACTGCTTTCATTTTAATGAATTACTTTGGTGTATATTACTCTTCCTTAATCTGGCTTTTGAATTTATGGCAGGGATGTAAGCTCTTGAACTAACAAGTCCTGTTTGTTACTTTACCTCCTCTGGTAATGGACCCCTCCAATACAGGGGACATAGAGGGACAAGGATTTCCCAAACGTGACCAGAAGATTTTTATAGCAAGGCTTCCAGCCCTATCATGTCTAGGTAGTTGGTGGTGTTTAATTTCAGAATGGATGGGTTCTTTCTTTCTTGTTATTTGGTTGGTAAGAAGAGAATGTCTTGTACTAGTTTAATCAAGAAAGATTATTATATAACATCTGTCAGATTGACTTGTACCATATGGGCCCTAGGCCATCTTCTGTAAGAGAACTTACAGAGACATCTCAAAATGTCTGTGAAAATAGAACGTATTTTTAGAATTGTAGAATACCTCCTACACTGCCAAATGAACCTGTCAAAAGCACATCTTGATTTCTTCAGCTCCTACAACTCATGCTTGTTTACAGTAATGATATTTATTGACCAAAAGTGGGTGGTAGGGGTTTTTTGTATCCACTTTTGCAGATGTGAAATTAACAGTATGGAAGGATTTTTAGGGTTTTTTGTTGGTTTTGGGAGCTTTTTTTGGCTGGGGCGGAGGAGGTTTTCTAAAAGTTCTGAAGTGATCTCTATTTTAATTTTACACGTGAGGAGGAAAGCTAAAAGAGACAAAGTGATGAGAAGAGGAAAACAAAAAGCAACAAAATAAATGGAAAGCATTTACATGATCCCGTGTTGTTGTCAGGATCCAAACACAAAAATTACACATACTTGACCCTATTCCTGGTGCAAAACTATATTATCAGTAACGGTAAGAAGTAAAATTTTGAAATAGTAATGCTCAGTTCTGGGGTGGCAAAATGCCATCTTGGCATGGAGCTTCTAGAGCTGGTTTGAGAAGAGTGAGAGAAATAGGCAGTGGGAGTACAATTCACCTGTCAGGGTTAAAGGGTCTTCAAGGGGGCAGAGGGGACTGGAAGAAGAGGATTTGAGGAATATGGGAGAGCATCTAATGGCTTAGTATGTGGATTTTAGACTCTGTATGTTTTGTTTAGTGTTTTGTTTAGACCACTGGCTAGTGGTCTCTGGAGGTTAGTGCACTCCAGAGTGCACTATGGTAGGCAAGGAATCTCCTGTTGCTGAACAGGCAGGTGTTCTATCTAGCTCCTAAGAGGAAAGTAATCAGCAGTTGGCTGCTAAAATCATGGCTGCTAGGATATGGCAGATAATGAAGAAGCCCAAGCATAATTAAGAACAAACATAAATGAGGTTATAAAGAAAAGGAAAGTGAAGGTCCAGAAATTATTCTGAAAGTGGGTGCTGTCATAAGACTAACAGTAAGTGGGTCTTTCATTAAGTGATGCGTTGATGGAAGACCATTTTGTCTGCATATATGCACTCACACCTTTCTATTGAGAGCACCAGTGTAAGGTGGGAAAGCATCATTCATCTCTTGTAAAGGAAATCACCCTACCAGTGGTCCACAAAAATGTGTCTTGTACTACTCCTGCAGTCATCTGGCTGTTATTATCAGACATCTATCAGTTCTGGAAACGTACATTCATTGAGGGCTATATTTTTAAAGGCAGTAAGGGCATGACTGTAGATGCTTACCAGCACCTTGCATGTACTGGTGTACAGAGCCACTGCTCAGTCATTAGTTACCCTCCCAGACACCTCCTACAGCACACAAGGAGGGGAGTGCACGAGTGTCTGAGCTCTGCCAAAGGAGCTGGTATGACAATATGGTGTAGCACATGTGCCAGCATGCTGGTTTAGTCTCAGAAAGCAGCCTGCCCGTGAAAGGAAGCCAATGTGCATGAACTAATTAGCTTTACATCTCAGCAAGCCCAGTGAATTTGGGATGACACTCTGCTGATATGACTACAGTGTGGGCCATGCTTCTTTTTGCACTATGGATCATTTTTCTCCATCTTCCACCTAACATCCCAGCTGCTCAGAGCTGCTCAGAGCCTGAGTTCAAGGCACAGCTCTAAAGGTGCTGAAGGATTTTAAATTAGTAGAGAGCATCTCATGGCATTTTTAGGGCATACCTAGTACCTGTGGTAAGTCACATACCCATGTATTTTGGCACAAAAATCTCGTTCTAAGGCCTTACACTGGACACAAACCTGGCAGCTCTCCAGTGCCATGTAGCTCTGAGTAGGAATATAGAAAATTCCATTAATAAGCAGATGTACCAACACTTGCTCCAGGAATGCATGTCTTGATAGATGGATGCTGAAGGGCAGGGGGAGGGAAGGAAGGCTGTAACCTCGATAATGCCTCTTTGCTTACTGTTCCTGTTCATGTAGCTGCCCAAGTAATCCAGTCTGTTTAAGGGAAATTGAGCTTCAGGGAGTAGAAATACTTGCATTGTGTTTCATCAGTTCTTACCCAAGAACCAGTAAGTAACCTTTGAGCAACTTTTTGAATTGTGTCCTAACACAACAGACCATGCTTGTGTGAGAGCCATGCCCTCAAACACTGCCATTAAATCACTGGCATTTAGTGAAATGCAGTGAGGGAGAAATACTCTCAGTTCAGGCAGCCCTCTCCCTTGAGAGGCTGCAATAAAAACCTGAAGGGTGGTCCCTGCAACTTCCAGGAAAGGTCTTTCCCCACCTGTGGGAGTGCTTACTGCCATCTTCTAGAGCAAACATTGAGGAGCCACCTGATTGTTTGCCATCAGGAAGCAAATTCAGGCAAGAATTGATGCAGCTGAGGCTACTAGAACATTGGGCAGAAGCAGCAGCAGCAGACCATTGATTCAGTGGAAATAATGGAGAGTTAGTTCAGGATTGCTACGGCATCAAAGCTGTAATTGCCTGAAAGCAAAGGTTCACTCAGCCTGTGCTAAATACATGTTTGGCTGCAAACAGCACTGGCATGACCTCTAAATTACTGAGTGAGCTGATAATATTTTAAGAGGCTTTTAGAAGTGGTCCTGGTGCAGCTGCCAGAGGGTAGAAGGACAGCATGGCTCCCATCAAAACATGACTGAGAGGCACAGTTAGAGCAGCACATCTGTGAGATGCCACATGTAAGGCAAGGGGATTCAACTGCTGGTCACAGGCTACTAAGGGCTCAGAGACACCACCCAAACTTACCCCTGCACAACAGCTTACACTGTTCCCACATTTGATCTTCATGCACGTACTGTTTGGTTAAAATTCTCTTCAGCTTTTTTCTTTGGGGCTAAGGGACTTCACCTTTGTTTGTCACTGCGCTGTCTTTGATGTATAACCTACCCTCTGTGAGAAAGTGAGATTTATGAGTTCTGTGTGCATCTTAGCTTTCAGAAAATTCACATAATGTAGATTTTTAGATTTGATATCACTAGGGAAGTGCAGATCAATTAATATGTAATACTGTAATGCAGCCATGGCTCCTGACTTGGCAAATTAGGCAAATAATCCATCCTGTGCACAGCATGGAGCATGCTACTTGCTAAGATCTATCAAAAATCAGGCACCTTAATGGACAGGTTTTGCGCTACCCAAACAAGCAATCCTTATGAAATTACCTAAAAATCTGCTCCCTGCTTCCTGTCACTCAAAGAACATGTGTGGTAGTGCAGGCAATCGTTTCTAAGGTGTGTTTTTTAAATGCACTTGAGATACCCAGAGCTGGCATAACTGGTTGCTTTTAGGCAAGAGCTCTACATGCCCGAGCTTCCACTGTAGATGGTCATGGCCATTACCCAGAGCAAGAGGAGACAACAGATAGTGCTGATGGGAAATGTGCTGTCAGTATAGAGCACTTCAGAGGGCCTAATGTCAATTTTGCACTGATCTGCGGAGAAAGAAAAGAGATTGGTAGGAGACCTACAGTGCTCAGATGCAGATAAGAAGCAGGATCCCAATGCTAGCATGTGACATGTGCTCAGGATAACATATGCTGCTTCTAGCAGAGATTTGTAGCTCGGATAAAGTGCCGTGCTAATATGGCCATGTGATTGCCAGAGAACTTGGAGAACAGGCAAAAGTCATTCGAGTACATCTACACCTGCCATGTAGCCACACAGGCAAGAATGCACCTAAAGTTGCTTTATAGATTTTTATTTATAGATTTTTGTTGCAGATTTATGGAATTTTGGTGCATCTGTATTGTTTCACTAAAGACAAAGACAACATCTGCTTTGAACATAGCGGGAAGAAAGTATTGCTGGCTATACCAGCTCTTAAAACCTGATAGCAGCTTTTGAAGGCTGTTGTTGCCTTTGAGGTAGCATTCCAAAAGGCAGGTTATTGACTGATAGGCAATTACAAGGTTTTGATGTATTTTCACAAGGAAGATATGAATACAAATATAAATATTGCCAAAGCGGATTGCATAAATGGCAGACTGCTTATATAACTCTGGATATGTGTCATAGGCAAGCATTTATAGAAATTCAGCAAGTTTCCTTCATTAAGTACAGATTAATTCTTGCTGATCTCTAGCTTCAGCTGCTTCAGGTCCAACTGAAAATGAGTCTGCAAAAATGCTTATTTTCTCATGTCAGTTTGAAAGCTTCTGAACCATTGATCAAACAAATTTGGAAGATCTTAAAACACGCAGCAAAGGGAAAACAATCACGTGTATTTCTTGAGCATGAATTGGCAGGAGGGAAAGGTCATTCTATTGACAGGCTGCAAACAAAGGGCACTTCTTTTTCTGGCAGCTGAAAACAAAAGTCATCATTTCCTCAGAAGTGTAAGATTTGTGAGCTCAAAAATGCATTGCAACAGCAGGAAAAAGTAAAAAAAAAAGGTAAAAAAATGGCTCAGCCTGTGCAGGACACAGAAGATGTACCCTCTGCCTATTTTCCCTACTTTTCCTGCTTCAACATCTCCCATGAGAATGGTGGGGCACCTGCTAAGTAAAATTGAGAGGAAAAACACCAAATTGAGTAGCCAAGTACCTTTAATCTGTTGGCTGCCAGTGCGTAACTTCCTTGGTAACCAAGCCCTTAGGATAAGAATAGGAGGCTACTAAGAAAATGTGGATGTTCTGAAATAATTATATTTGCAAACAAGACATAGCTTTGAGAAATGGAGCTCATAGCACATATTACAGATATTGTTTTAGGCTAAAACCCTGATGAATGCCAATGCTCCATTAGTATTTTGACTATTTTCCTTACAGACGTGTGCAAAAAAAATAAAATATGACCTTTTAAAATTTTCTCAAGACAAACAACTTATTAGTTTTAGTGATTATAGTGATAATGAGTTTGGTGCCTAAAACGTGTCTATCAAAGGCATACAATGCTGAATGATGTCTTAGGGAATTTTATTAGGCTTGGCAGTGGCCTGTGGTAAGATTGTGTCTATACTTACTGAGATCATCTTGGCTTTTATGTTGCTTAAGTTAAAAAAATATTTGCTATGCAATAGCACTAAAAAATAATTATTGTCAGAGATTGGCTTTTGCTATTTTAGAGGTAAATATAAGCATGTTTGCATTCTTTCTCCTAAGTGGAGCAGACACTCAAACTTCTTGTTTTTCAACAGCCCAATATTAAACCTTACTTGCTAGGTTCAGGTTTTGGTATCTCTTCTCTGTTCTGTTATTTATTGTGGGGCACTACTTCAGCTTTGTTCTCTGTTTTTAGTCAGCTACATCACATCAACTTTTGTACAACATACATTTTATTTCTTAGCTTTGTCACAGCTTCAGTAAGACAATAAGAAAATGAGCCAGGTTTTACATTGTCAATAATCAAAACACTTATTCCATTTTCCTTATGTTCTGTGTGATTAAAACACTGTAATTAGAGGCAAACCAACTACTTCTGTTACACTTATGGTGCCAAGGGGGTGGTCCATTATCATGATATGTGAGACAGTAAAGCACCAGTCTTGGTTTTCACATCTCCAAAGTAGTACTGGCTTTGCTGCCAATTAGAAAAGTCTTTTTTATCTATGAATCTGGCAAATTTTAGTTAAAAGAAAACCCCACCAAGAGTCAATAGACATGGAATTCCAATTTTCAGAATAGAATCAATAAAGTTGAATATCAGCCTTGCAAATGAAATATTTTAAAAAGTCATGTATTACATGATTATCAAGAGGCACAGGTTTTGTAAAGTTCACATTATCTTTTTTAAAAGTACATATTCCTAATATTTTAGGTAAGTTTTCTTGGGCAAAAAAGTTTCTTTTTTATATTATTCTCAACTGCAGATGAGTGAAGTACAATTTCCAGTGCAGAGACTGCAACAACTACCACACCAGTCCCTTGGTATATTTAGGAAAGTAAAACACAGATTTGGGAGGAATAGATTTGTTCATCCCTCAAAATTTACTCATTTCCTTACCAGCTGCAAGATCAAACTGAGGAGACTCTAAAGACTAATGAGAAAGTTGTCTGTAAATTTGGTACTACCCATAAGACTTCTGAGATTCTTTCACTGGGCAGGATATTAAAGGAGGATAGGATATTAAAGGACTGAGGATAACTCAGTCCAAGTTAAAGTTAATACATAATTTGTCACACAGAGAGTTTCTATTAAAAATTTCAGATCTACATCATTATGCACCATCTCACCATCATTAAGTATGTTCTTCATGGCTGACTAAAGTTAGCAAAGACACACCAATAATCAGAGAGATATTAGTGCTGAGAATTGTTAATGCCTCCTTTCATACTGACCATGCTTAAGCATGCAGTAATTGCATCTTTCTCTCACTTCTCTTTGGGTACCAGCAGGTTTGCAAATCATTGTCCTGCCTGGTTCCTGTTCCCTTCAGAGAGGTGTCTCAAATGGTGTTAGAAGACTAAGTATACACACCTATTGAGACTTCATTTCATTTTATCTTAATCAGACTGTACAGAATAATCAGAATAACAGAATATTAGGCTTGATGGAAGATCTTCTCAGAGGAAGCATCAGAAGTAATTGTCCTGGTTTTTTGGGTCTTCACACCATTGACTGTAATGCATGTCTGGCTTATACAGGTGTATTTCAGAGATTTCACTTTGATAGGAGATTCCAGATGGCTTGAGAATTGATTTGTTCTTTGAACTCTCCAGGAGAGTACTCTCTTTTGCCTGTACTCTCTTTTGACTCTTCTCATTTGATGTGTTACACAAAAAACTCAAGAGGATTCCTACTTTCATAGTGAGTTTAAATTCTTCAATGCTTTTTCTTTAAACACAAATTCTCACTTTTTCATTCCTTTGCCAGACCTGAGAGCAAGGGGCACTTCTGTCCAAAAGAGAGGTTTATGGTAGAAAGGAATTTGGGGGACTAAATATTTTGTTTGGCCCTGTCCTTTGACAGCACATTAGGTTTTACCTAAGCACTGAGTTTTCCTTGCAGGGTAAGGGATGAGTTGCTTTTAAAATGTTCATTCTGAGTGTGACTGAAGCCTTGGGCAACCTAGAAAAACTCCAAGGCAATTGATCAGTGACAGCTGCAGACTTCAGTCAACACATCTATCAAAACCCAAATTTTCTCTCTCTGATTAGGGATTTTATCGTTTGTGCCACTGTAGTACCTGAAAAATGATGGAGTAACTCATGCTTTATATCTATGTTGAATTCAGTCATATCCAGTGGCAGAAATTTCTTATGTGAGTTATCCTACCATTGGGAAGTGCAGCTTTTCAAGGCCTGAATCTCATACCTCCAGGGCATGATGCCCTGATTTTTCAGATTAGCATTTGATTCACTCTTTTCCTTCTTATTTTGATTACTAATCCCCACAATAAAAACATCCACACAAAATAAATGTATATATAAAGAACTATATGCATACATACACACACACACACACATATATATATATAACAAAGTATTTGTTTGTTTTGACACAGATAGTTCAGGTGTAAATTTCTTTGCAATGTTTTGGTGTGAAAAAAGCATTGTGATAATATGAAAACGTGTAAGCGAAATAACCACTACAACACAGCAGGAAAACTCACATGTGCTGTTAAAATTATGGATCTGAATGGCCATGCTAAGCCTATAATACAGGAAAGGATATTTAAAGAACTATATGTGTGTTCGGTGGTCTGTAAACAGCTTTCAGATTTAAAAGTGCACGTCCTTCATAACTCCCTTCAATTCTCAAACACTGCAAATATTTCACAGAAACAGACATCTCTTTGTAAACACTGAAAATTTCCCCTAAAGATATCCAGGCATAAGTGCTGCTTGAATTTCAAGTGTCTTTCAGGATTCTTGTTCAAATATTCGTTAGTTTTTAAAGGTCAGATACGGTGTTTGTGCAATATATATCATTTTAACATCGTTTCTCAAACACATATAAACAATACAGGGAATTTTTCTAATTTATACTACTTAGAAAGTGATGAATTGTCCCATTCATATTGTTTAGAGGATGGGAAATGTTTGTTCCAAAATATGAAGGGAAATATCATAAATCAGGGATCTGCTCACAATAAAGAAGGCTAGATACTTGTAAGTACTGTAAACAAAAAGAAACTCAGCCATAAGTAAAAAATCTGACAAAATAAATAAATGTTGCCTCACTTGGGAGTAGAACAGCAGTTTACCAATGGTCCATATAATCTTGTGTTTGGCAGAGGACAACACTGGGGACAGGAAGTTAGGAAAAAACCTCCAAAATGAAGAAATGCAACGCATCCCTCAGTAGAAGCAATTCCTTCCCTACTTCATCAAAATTCTGATTAATTTGATCATGAGTGTCTACATGGAATATTTTTCAAATTGTCGGCTAATTATCAGTGGATGTGCTTATTACTTATCCAAATATCTTCAAAAATCTTTCACAGCTCTTGGCTGATGAACTTTTTTTTATTAAATTACACTGCTTCGTTTGGTATAGTATAAGAGATTTAGCCTGTTGTCAATTTTTAATTTGTTATCTCTTAATTCAATATTTTCCCTTTTTTTTTTCATTTTTATACCAAGTATAGACACATGCCCTTCTCATAACCCCTCATAACCTTCTCTTTTTCACTTTTATTATTTGTATATAACTAATGCCTCCTTGATTAATCTCTTTCCTCAGAGATGTAGACTTACTCTCCAATATCTTACAATTCTCTTAAACAAGTCAGACTCTCCTTACCTGTTTTCATTTCACAATAGTGTTTAGAATTATAAAGTTCACTCTCAGTCCAATATGCATTAGTATTTTCTAGACATTTAGAAATAGATTCCATTGATTTGCTATTACCAAGCGTAGCTTCTCCCCGAGCTCTCTGCAGGCATGATGCTGGAAATTTAAAACATGAAAATAAATATTGCTATTTTTATTTGAAATTTTCCCACTGTATATATTAATTTACAATCATTTTCTTTTACTATTCATATGGCTCTTTTTAGTTTTGTGAAGTCTTCTGACTAGTTCTCTTGCCCAGTTGCCGTAAACTGTCTTTCAAGATCATTAATAAATAGACATAAATGCACATATTAATCATACATTGAAATATTTTGTTAACATTATTATTGTTTTGAAATTGCTACTTCTTTCTGAGGGGTATTTTTACTTTCATTTTTTATTTTTTACACAGGTCTACTCAATTACCTTTTTTTTTACATAATATCTGATCAGATGGACACCACTAGAGACTAAATAGAACAAACCAAAGTTTTCCTTTATCTTTGACAATCTACATTTCACTAAATTATTCCAGACAGTAAAGCTGTGGAGGGTTATTTGCTTTATTTGTAGAGGGGTTTTTCCTCTGTTAAAGATAATTTCTTCACCTTGAGGCTGCTCTCAGTGTAAGGTCAAGAAAGCAAATATCCTCAGAGTAACCTCAAACATGTTTTTACACACATAGTTCTTATGTGTGCAAAGATACTTCAGAAAGAAAGAGTGTTCTTCTTTCAAAAAAAATCTCCTGTGATGTTTAAGTTTTCCATGTATAAGGCATATAAATTAAGATAAATTATTTTAATTTCTGTTAGCTTTTTTGGGTTTTGGTTGAGTTTTTTTGGTCAGTTTTGTTGTTGTTGTGTCTTCTTGGTTTGCTTTTTTTTTTTTTTTTTTGCGACAGCGTGCTGGGAAGGAAAAGAAATTCACACACAATGAGAAAAGTGATAATTATATGTAATACAAGACACAACTCCCCCATTTTTTCTCCATTTTAAAGCCTAGCTTAGGTCAAGGACTTTTAAACTAGAGCAACAAAACGAAGAGTTGAGGGATATAAGTGTTGAATAAAAGAAGACTAAGTGAAAAATGCATTAAAATATAGGGCCATGGAGGGTTACACAGTCCTTTGCATGGTTCTCACTCATGGAATACTGTGCAGCTGTGGTCAGCTGGAATACTCACAACTCCACATTCAGACAGGAAGGAGCTGGAACAAGAGACCTCCACTAAAGGATCTTCAGTTCTGGGATGTGTTTCTCTGTTAATTCACTGGAGCTGGAAGTCACTGACCTCTAGATCACAGTATTTTTTACCCACTTGCATACTTTGTATTATCCAAGAGAAATATCCATCTCGTTCTGACTGGAGAGCATGGGGGTATCTAAATTCTGTTTAAATTTGTATCTTTATTACACAGACACCACACAATGCTCATAATTACTTTAGAAACTAAATATTAGGTAGTGGTAGATTAAGATAATTTTCAAAACTTATGCAAAGCAAAGCAGAATCTTGCTTTCACTTATTTATGCTCTTCTTTTAATTTGTTTAATTTTGATATTTTTCAGCATGAAAATACATGAGCATAATTTGTTCCTATTAATTTTTAGAATGTTTTATTTCTACTGGATGTAAATTTCACAGCTTGAACTGTCTTATGGGTTTTGAGTAGCAAGAGTTCTATGGGGAAAATCTGTTTAAACAACACTGATATTTATGTATTTACTTACTCTAAGTACATTCACAGAAGAAAAATTTCTCTCTGCTTTCACCTTCATGAAAGCTTTTCCTTTATTGTTTACACAAAGTCCCATTTCTTCACTAAATTAAACTTACAGTTTCCATGAAATACGCATTGTCACAAATATTATAATTTTCTGCTGAAGGTTAAGGCATATTTCCTTGATCATACATTCTCTTGTATAAAAATACTGCAGCAGTTATGTGCAACTCACTCTCCACCTCAAAGAAAACTACCAAAGGGAAGAATTATACTGTTCACATAATTCTCTGTAGAGTCTGAGAGAAAACAGGCTACAGATGACATACGAGAGTTACAGTGCTGAATGCAGAACTCAATAGCAGTAATAAGAACCTACGCAGATCATAATAGGGAGAAAAACTTCTTATTACATTTAATCCTTTACTTAGCTCAAAGGTGAGGAACAAAGCATTATTCCTCAGCACGATATGAACAGTTTCATGTACAGGGGGTTTTAAGGTAATGTTTGTTAATGCTTGTATGTTCCATTTCAGCAGAGCTGGAGTTACTTTATGATAAAACCCTAATATGCTTTTTTTTTCTGGGAAGACACCTTTTCAATACATCTGTCAACACCTGAAAGCTCCAAAGGCACAGGCATTAAGAATCCATTGCTAGATATATATTTCACTAAATTTATGCTTAAACAGGACTAATTCTTTGAAAATACTATTCAGTGGCCTAAGTTATTGATTCTAAAAATCTGTGTTTACTGTGGGATCAGCAAGACAGACAAAAGTATTTCAAAGCACTTACTGAAAGATAGAGCAGCCTCATGAATCTTCTATGTGGTGGATCTAAGGGATTCCTGAAATTCAGTGTCCAGGAGTGTCTCCAAACCTGAATGGCATACCCAGGGGGAAGGCAGAAGACATGAATATATCAGCTGATATATGGAGAATATATCAGCAAAATATAAATGTAGAGCAATAAAATAACTCGCTGACACTTGATATAATAGTTATTTATGGGATACACCTCTATCTTCAAAAAAATTTGCTTTTGCTGGACTTCTAGACAAAAATATTCATGACATAGAAAAAAATATTTCCATGGGACATGAAACTGCTCTTCACATATGAATTGCTACTCTAGATGTAGGCATAAAAATCCCAGAACCCTGGGGGCACTCCCAGCCCTGACTGTCCATCCCAGGCCCCAGGGCTCCTCACGACACAGGACCCCATGTCAGCGCCTGGTGTCACCAACTCCTGCCCCAGAAATGCTGCAGCAAGACCATTCTGCAGCTCACCATGGCCCTGTCCAGCCACGGGCCCATGTCCCAGCCCAGCCTTGACACATCCCCATGGAGCTTCCTCATGGTGCCTGGCTCTGGGGCTGCCCTGAGTCAGGCTGGTGGTGTCTCACATCCTGGTTCCCAGGCCGTGCCAATGGACTGCCATAAGCAGCCACTGATGACCCACAGAGCCACCAGCCCTCACACAGTGCCCTGACTACGTAATAAACCATCTCTACAATGAAACCTTCATGGCCCAGAGTTAGTGCAGTTCAGTATTTATTGTCACAGAAAAAGATTGGGCTGGAAGGGAATTCAAAGATCATGTAGCTCCAACCAGTCTGTCATGGACCGACACCTTCCACTAGACCAGGTTGCTCAAAGCCCTGACCATCCTGGCCTTGGATACTTACAGGGATGGGGAATAGAGAGGGATATTAGTTGGGCTGGAGTGTTTTTCAAAGGCCTAGCTGCCTTTTTTGCCTTAAAACCTTCAGAATGTAAGTAAGGGCCACTCAGGCTCCAAGAGGAGAAGGTGTGCTGAGGAAAAGGACCGAGGGAGTGTGGCTGGCCATGGAGAGGGAAAACGGATCTCCACTCCCTAGCTGGGAGGCAGAGCTGTGGGTAACCTCAGGCTGTGCCAGCAGCCTCTGTGACTCCTCCAGACACACCTCAACATTGTTGCAGGGAAGTTGCTTGCAGGGAAGTTGCTTGCTCTCGGTGCAAGGGGCGAGATGCAAATCTAATGCAGATTGAAGGGCTCCTGCTGCCAATGGTAATTGAGGCGCAGCTGCACGCAGCAGTACAGACTGTGCCTCAGACTTGCACAGCTAAACCAGCACCTTGTGTGTGTATCTCAATTTCCAGTTGTTAAAATTAAGGCAATCTCTTTTTTCCCATTAACCTGTCAGTCTTGCCTAAGGAGGGGGGGCCTCGGTGCCAAGTTTTTCTCCCACTGTTACTCAGGAAATATCTTCTCAAACTGAGCATCTACATGGTAATGGACTGTAAAATACAGGTATAATTCATAAATGTTGGCTATTCCTAATTGGTGCTGGAACCAGTCTGACTGGAGTGCTACAGCAGAAGGGATGCTGGCTCACAGGGAGATTTGAAAGAGCAGATATGGATGACTTCTTACACACCTTGCCTGAAGTAAAGCTGAAAACTGTGATAATACATCAAGTTGCTGAACCCAGTCTCAGCAATAGCTCTGAATTTTGGTCACGACAATGCCATGCACTATAGCACTTGCTCAGACGATCTAATTAAAGCTTACAATTTCCTCTAGACTTCCATTCAATCACCTACTTCATGTCAAAGTTCAATTGCCTCAATTAGGACTTCAAAAAGTCTTAGACTAAGTCACCAGTCGGATCTCAAACCAACTCAAGAAGCTCACTGACTAGTAGTGTCCTGGGACAGAACCTAAAAAAATTTAAAGAATGGGAGAAATGAGAATTGTCAGGATCTCTGACTTTAATAAATTGAAATCTGTCATGTGTACTCTAGACTTCTCTTACCCATTTGCCTTGTTACCTGTTTACTTTCTCTGAAACAATTATCTACCTTGGTCATTTCAGATTATTACGTTCTTCTTAAACTGGAGCACTCCAGCATTTTCTTTGAAATATCTCAGCTGTCCTTGCAATTTCACCTCCTGTCTCACCAGTTGGGAAGGAGGGGGGAAGATGCAGAAAGAGGCATATGAAGTTAAGAGCATGCTGGAATGCATGTTAGAATGCTCATACTTTTATGGTAAATGTTTCAATTGTCTTGATATCTGAAATTTTCTGACAAGATGGAGCTAATAATAAAATTTAAATACATATCTGGTGTTATTACACTGAAGAAGGGTTTACATTCACAAGAAAAATGGTAACATGTATAAAAATAACTGTATTTAAAAATTGAAAGCCTAAACTTAAATGAAGAATCTATGCATTTTGGATCTTCTAGCTTCAACATCTTTAAAAGGATTGTCCACTTGCTTGCATGCTTAGCTTTGTGGTTTATGTAATTCACCACTTTTAATTTAAAGCAAGAAGAAAAAATACCAGTGAAATAGTAGCCATTTTTAACAAAGGCCTAATGTTTCCGTAGTCTGAGTACTTGTCTAAATTCTTAAACTACTGTTCAACAGACCTTCCAACTAATGCATTGTAATTAGAAGACAGCCAAAAAAAGTAATTTTTTTTTTTCTTGTGCTGGACAATCGCTTTAAATGATTTGCTGATGAAAGATCCTGTCTGAAATGCAATACTTCACACAAAGTACTGCATATAAACAGAACACTATATTTGAAAGACATTGCACTACTATAATTCTGTTTTCAGAATGAATAAATTTGTTTTGTCCATCATATTTTAGCTTTAATTAATTTAGTACAAAATGAACCTTCCTCACTTGGCAGACACTCATGCTTCATCTTAATTTGGCTTTTTTAGAAAGCTTTTGTTGATTTCACTTCTAATACTTTGCTGTCTTTTAATGGAGGCAGATTGTGTTTCATATTTACTTCACACAGGACATAAAGTAGCACTGTAATAAGAAGCATTTGTAATATACTTGACTGAAAACTATAAAATGTGTATGATAAGTCCATATAAAACAATATCCATTATTCAGTAAAGTATTGGCCCATATATTTCCAGATGGATAATAGCCTTAAGTTATTAAAAACCCGTTCTGACTAGGATTGTATGTCTGAGATTTTAATACTGACTTAGGCCTGCTATTAATGTAAAACTGAGAAAACAGAAATGCAGCACATGGCATGTGAAATTCTAATTTTATTTTCTAATACAGGAAAAAAACCAAAGGTTTAAGAATCTCCATCTTGAAAGGTATGTCAAAATTAGATATGACTGTAAGCAACATGCTCTAACTTCGAAGTTGGATCCAATTTATGACTTGAGTAGACCAGTGGAACAGATGATCACCAAAGACCCTTTCTCACTTCAGTTATTCTGTGCTAATATGACTCTGCATTAATATGGCTCAAATATCCATCAGAATAGATGGAATTACAGAAGCAATATGATAAAAGGCAAGTAATGATGCAATTTATGTACTGGTAACAAGCATGCCATTCTGTCAGTGGAGTAAACCATGTCTTGTTGTGATGTAGCTTAATCGTATACATCCTGGTAAGAAGGCGCCCAGATTGAATTGAAGGAAGCATCAGGTTAATTACATGTTGAAGTGATTGCATAAATCACATTAACATTAGAAATTCCTTAGTATCATTATTTGTAAATTTGCTTTGCCATCTAAAGATCTACAACACATTAAGCAAACCTAAATGTTGAGTATATGCATTACCTGCTCCTCCTGTAAATCTTGACCATCCACTAACAGTACCTGAGTAATGATTTTCCTGAGAACATAGACAGAAACCTCTTCAGTTTGAGATAAATATTATGAAATCAACTCATACACAAAAAAGTATCCATAAAAATATAATTAGTAAGGAATGGAATAAATTGACAAAGGATCAGATCCAAAGTACAACAGATGTGAATTTTACGAGCCTAAGTACAACACTGCACTTTGATAATAAGTAATACATATATTTTCATTACATGCAGTAAATTTTAGTGCAAAGTTTAATAGCTGACACTGCCTTAGTCTGATTCAGCATGACAGTGGTGGGGCAAAGGTGCAAAGAAGCACGTGAGATACTGAGGAGAACTTTGCACAATCTCCTTCTCGTGCTTCCATCATGCAGTGCTGCTGTCATTCCTCCCTTTTGCCCTAAGTACTCTCCCTTGCTCGTGCATCACAGCTGTTCACCTCTTGTCACTGGTAGTGGCCAGCAGTCAGAGACCCACAGGGCACAACCGGCAACAATTCCTTGAACTCTTCCAAGAGATCCATGCCTTTCCTCCGCCATGCTATAGCTCTGCACAACAGCTACATGGGCACTTGTGTGTTATTTGCTGTGCTGGTTGTGTGAATCAGTGCTGCCAATTCATATCTCAACAAGCAATGTATGCACCTGTCATTCTATTTGCTGATCCGAGATGAACGGGCAGGAATGCTGGTGCATCCTGCTGCAGCATCAGGATGTGCCCACTCTCTGTCATGTATGTCCATACAGCCTGGTGGCATCCTTATATGAGTGCTAGTCATGCTGTTAGGTCTTTAATTAGGGATGCCCCATGATCTGTGTGCCTACCAAAGACCACAAGGGCCTCCAGATGCAGAAATTCACCATATCAGTGTAGACGTGGTCAATCAGGATGTTTCTGTTATGGGTGAATTTACAAACAGTAGACAGCCATCTCCAGCTGTGGTTCTGGCAAGCACTAGCATAACTCTTTTTCCTGAAGCTGACCAGGTAATTGACACATGTTCTTAGTTTCTGTCTTGTTTATGGCTTACTCAAACCAAGCTGCAGAAAAATCAAAAAACTCACCTGCAGCTTGGTTTGAGTAAGAATCCTCCTTAGGATTCGTCACCAGCACAGATTATTGTGGGAAAAAAATCACAGATGTTTGTTTGGCAACAGCTCTGAGTCTAGAAAGCTTGAGCAGTTTCCCAGCAGGCAGGAAAGATTCCAAAACTTACTTGGAGCTGTGGTTACACTGCCCTGTCCAATAAATTTGAGTAGAAGAACCTGAATAAGATTAGTCCAGAAATGTTTCCAAGTTTCTTTCTATTTATGGTGAGGAAGTGTTTGGCTAGGGCTCAGTTGATCCTGACTGCAGTGACTAAGCACCATTAAGAAGTTCTCAGGAAAGCTAAGCATGCTTCTTAGACTTCAAAGTCTGGATTGACTGACTTTCAAAAGCTTTAGTGCTGTTAGAGACCAAGCAGGATCTTGAGGTCACTTCTGATGATCCGTTTCTCATATACGCTGAGTATTGCAATAATTACCACGGTGTGCAAATCCCCTGCAGCCTTCTCTGCTCACAACCAGTAACACTTTTGGGGCTCATGTACAAACTGATGACAAACACCATGTGTGGACCTTTCACTTCAAACTGGCAAGTGATTTCCGACATTGTAGGCCGGAAGGTCTGAGTGGGAAACATGAAGAAGGTTACGCAGAATGGTCTTGTTTGTAAAACAGGATGTGGTTATTGTGTCAGTGCTGGAGGGCCCAAAGAAGCTGTCAAATACAGCAGCTAAATCCTGAGAGATAAAGAGGATATTCACTGAACTGCACTATTAAGAGGCCAATTACTGTTCCAACTCATGTCCCAGTGAACCCAATGAATTTTTTCACTAATTTGCTGGAGACAGTTATTTAAAACATTTTACAGGAAGAGCTGAAGTCCCACAAAATACTTATTCCTTGCACAGCGTCAGCCTGAAGGTGCAAGGGAGAAGAACTAGTGTTGGTCCAACCTAGTGTATATTGTATCATTTGCCTCAATGTTTGCATCATATGTTGATATAATGTTGCAACAATTAAGGCGATACTCCTCTTAGGTGCTAAGGTAAACCGAAAATCAAATCCAGTCTTTCCTCTAAAAATGCACAGTCCAAATAAAGAATGCATTCATAGGCCAAGTACATAGAAAGTAAGAAAAAAGAAAGAGACTGTAGAATGCAAAAAAAGAGCTTTTAATATCCTTTAATTCATCACCCAGTTTTGAGAGGGTTATTGCTGTGATTAATATTCCTATAAAAAATCAGGTTAGTTGTACTATCAAAGTTGTATCTAGGAGTGTTTGCAGAGCCTGGCCTAAAACATACTGAACAGGAAGATTCAAAGGGACTATAACTTACTTTCTTAAAGTTATACATGTACCTGTCTTTATCTGTAACAGTTCATATTTACCATTCAAACATGGCCAAGTTTTACAAGTTTTCTTCCCAGTTCAGTGTGTTATAATAAGCATATGTGAATAGACAGGAAAATAGAAATTACTTCTGTAAGTTATACACAGTTAGCTAAAATATGTTACAGATAATTAAACATACACTGAAACTGCACATATTTATCTCTTAAAATTAAGTTGGTTTTTACATCAGATATTTACTCAACCTCACTTAAGCCTACTTCTTTCTTTTTCCTAGGACTTTAGTCATCTTTGGAAGCATTCTTTCACATTTTACCAAGACGATTTCAGGAAATGTCCAACAGTCCTAGTAACACAAAGGAACAGCTCTGTAAGATCACTTTGCAAGGATATGTGAATTGTCTTGGTTTCTTTCAAATGCTTGTACATCATATACTTCCTGGCAATACAGCTGTAAATTAACGAGAGGACTAAGACAACAGGTCTAAGAAGAGTTGTGAGATTTTTACTTCTGAGGTTATGAAGATGGCTGCATTGTAGCTATTCCACTGCATTCCGATTACGCTCATCCCTTAGTGCACTATGACACTGGACACTGTTAACACAGCATGCCTGGCCAGCAGGCTGGAAACACCACCTGAAAGGACCCTTTTACAGTGTGCAGAGCCTTATACTGCCAAGGCATTCATGCTGAGGCTAGGAAATGTGAGCCAACGTCTTCATTCACATCTTTACAAGTTTTCCCTCCAAAAGGGATGATTGACCAGTTAATTTTAGCTGCAAAGAAGTTCAACAATGAGTCAACTAATTATGACTTTCATAAATATAGGAACATGACTGAGACGAATAATAGCTACTGCTTGACCACTGAATAGATAATCCCAAACTGCAAGCTAGCAGTAAAAGAAAAATAAAAGCAAATACAGAATACTGTACATCAGGGGCTATCAGAACGAAACGTTTGACTCTGTGCCACCTGTCTAAATTGGTTTTGCAACCACGAGAATGAATGGAAGCACCATCGTAACCCCGGCGCTCGCCTTGCGAGGCCAGGGCCGGCCGTGACTCCGCCGGGCGGTGTCGGGCAGCTCGGCCGCAGCGCTCTGTCCAGCCGCACTGCGAGCACTCCCTGCCCGGGGCCGCAGCACCGGCGCGGCGTTCGGGGTGAGCGGTGCGGGGAGATCGCGCCCCTCCTCTGTGCTCGCCCGCAGCCCCGCCGCCGCTCCGCGCTGTCCCGGCTCCGCCGCCGCCGCCCAGCACGGCCCCGCCGCGGG
>VWZP01005411.1:2100332-2236844 GCA_013396995.1 Dicaeum eximium | reverse complement strand
CGCCGAGGACCATGAGGAAATTTAACATCAGGAAGGTGCTGGACGGCCTGACGGCGGTCTCTGCCGTCGCCTCGGCGTCGTCCGCCGCGCAGCAGCAGCAGGCGGGGAACCGGGAGACCGAAATCCAGGAGACGCTCCAGTCCGAGCATTTCCAGCTCTGCAAGGTGAATGAATGCTGCAGCCCCGAGCCGGCGGGCGGCCGGGGAAGGGGGCGCGCCGCCGCGATGGGCGCTGCGGGCTTTGCTCCTCCGTACCGACCTCGCCGAGCCTGCCCGCCGCTCCTGTTTACTTGTTTGGATTGATTATTTCGGGGGCGAAGACGGGAAGAAAGCGGTGGGTGTAGCTGTACAGGTCTTGCTGGATTTCTTTGGTCATCTTTCTTGGAGAGTTTCGGGGTTTGTCGTCGTCTAGGTTCTTTCATGCGAGTAATACTGACATTGTTCGCTAAGGCTTCGTAGAAAGAGTTGGATGGATAGGAGGAGTGATACTTAGCTGTAGTGCAGATCTGATTATCGCGGCGTTTGAGTAGAAGCCTCTGCGAATGAGCCCGAAGGACAGGGAATCTGTCCCGCTGCATTATTTGGAAATCATTTATCCTGTTCCTTTACGCCTGAAAAAGGCGTTCGATGTTTGTGGTGGTTTCACTGCAGAGTGTTGCCAAGTTGGTGATGCTGATATGGCAAATGCTATCTAGAGACGAAGTTCCTGTTTATTTATTTGCTTGTGTGTGATATGATAACTGCAGTTTGTGTCTGCACGCTTCAGGGAATGATGCAGTGAATTAACCACCTGTGAATTAACCAGCTGTATCAAGAGGAATAAAAGCTGATTGGAATATCAATACTCATTTTTATCTTTGCAATGCACTCATGGCCTAGCTTGACATGGATGAGCTTATTTGTGGGCTCTCCTTGGGTTTTTTTGTGTATTGCAGGTATTTCTGCTGCTTTCAGGAGTTTGTCACAAAGGATGTGTGGAGAAGAGCAGAGCTGTTGCCAGTTAGACTTTATTCACTTGTGAAATACAGAGAGTTGTGGGGTATGCCTGCAACTTCAGCGAAGTACAAGGAGTATATCAGAAGTTTGCTGTGTGTTTATGAGGTCCTGAAATACCTCTGCTTTAAACTAAAGCCTTAGAAATAGAAAAGCTGGCATTTGTATGGCTTAGGATGTGTGCATTTCGAGTGGAAGTAAGAGTAGGTGACACTTGTATTATGTTCTGATTAATTACAGCCCGAGAAGTTTAATGGAGTCATTGCTTGGTCAACTACCAAATTAGTCTTGGCTAACCAAAAAAGCTAAATGTGCCAATAGCTCCATATTAACAAAGAATCCCATGGTTGAGGGGGTTTGCTTTTGTTCAATGAGGTATTTTTTTGGTTTGGTCAATTCTGGGGCTGCCTGTTCTCTTTGAGGGAAGTAGAAGGTGAGAGATTGGTTCTGTCAAGCTGAGGTTGCTATTTTTTTTTTCTTTACTGAGCTGAGAGAGGTTGCACTGTCATGTTGGGTCTGTTGGATTGAAATACAAGTGATTCTCAGAAAAGGAAATCTAGTAGTTTGTAATAGTTCTGCTGACAAGTCTGGCTTTGTTGCCAAACTTGCTAGGAACATCTCAGATTTTAATAGTTTAGTGTCTTTGTTAGAGCTGAAAATAAGATTACTCAGGGAGTCAGGTAGATGAAAAAATTAAATGCTGAGTTGATATAGTCTTTATACAGAAGAAATGTAAGATTCAAATTAAGTTTCTAAAAGTCTGACTGCCACTTGATGCTCAAAGATGAATAACTATGACTAAAAAAATCCTTTTGTTACTGGTTCGTGTAAGGCAGGTGATTTTCTCAGTCTGTGATTAAATTGCTTTGTAGTTCCTTTTTAAATTGTGATTAACATTGAATCCTACATCATTAACATTGAATCTCTAACGTACAGTCTTGATTCTGTTTATTTTTGGTATCCTGCTTGATCCATTGTTACTGCGCTGCTCTGCCTTGTTAGACTGTACGCCATGGTTTCCCCTATCAACCTTCAGCCTTGGCATTTGATCCGGTTCAGAAAATACTGGCCATTGGGACTCAGACTGGAGCACTAAGGCTGTATCCTTTTGTAGTCTGAAGTGGATTTAGTGCACCTCACACAGGTCATGTCTTGATTCAGCTGCTGGAGCCATTCAGAAGTCTAGTGGGAACCAGGTATGCAGGAGGAGAGAAAAGCAGCAAGCTCTCTTTGCTGTTGGTGGGTGGCTTGGCTGTTCTATGTGTGAAGTATGGCTGTTCAGTTGCCATTATCTAAGGTAATAGGTAAATTTTGTAGAGAGTTACTAGTGTGCTGACAATTTACAGCAGCTGACTGCAAATCTAAAGAGAGACGTGGGCTGAGCTCTGTTTTGTTGTTCTGCTCTATCCTCTGGGGTTGAAACACTCTGTGCTGCTTGGTGAGGTTGTGTTTGTTTGGTCGGGGTTTTTTTTACGGTTTTTGGTTGGGATTTTTTTGGTTGATGGGCTTGTTCTTAAGATAAACTCTGTAATGCTCTAGTGACCTGCTACTACTTCTGTGTTGCCAAATGAGAGTTTCACGTGGGGACACTAAAAGGTACAGGGATTGTATCTTGCTAAAAGCTTCCAAGTGACAGAGAGGAGCGGAATGAATTTGTGAAGTAAAGCACTAGTAACCCTGCTTCTTTTTGTTCACTAAAAAGTGAACTACCCATATGTTTATAGCCATATGGTACCACAGCCATATGCTACTATCCAAGCCATGCAACAACATATGTGTTTAAACTTTTATTTTTAAAAGGAGGTGTCCTGTAGATTCTTTAATCCACACTGCTGTTGTCAGAACCTTTACATGGCAGCATAAGAGAATGAACTGAATTCTTTGTTGTCCTGATATTGACTGAATTCTAAATATTATGGAGAATCACCCCATTGACATCTTGCAAGAGAAATTGACTTAATCCTCTTTAAAGTGTAGGTAAACCAAACAATTCCTTTGGTGTTTCTATTAGTCTCCAAGTAGACCTGTTTTGTTTGTTTGTCTGGTATATCACTCCCCAGTCCATAATGTTAATTGCCGTAAGAGGGTTGACTTATAAAAGTTGAAAAAGTAGAACTGAAAAACTGGATTTATATTATGAACTCTCCAGATTTCTTAATGCCATATTTGAAACTACACTTAATTTATTAAATTTTCAGTTTTAAGAGGTTATAGAGTTGACTTAAGAGTGGACTATGCGTGGGTGATCTTAATTACCCTCATATTGGTAGAATAGACAAATAGAGGAAAAGAAGAGATCAAAATGTACCTGTTTAGAGCTTGTTCACCTGTAATTTTGGGCAACATGATGTTGCAGTTTGGATAATGATGACTCAACAAAATCTGTTTCTGGGCACTCATCCATGTCTGCTCACACCTGTGAATTCTTGGAGTGTGGATTTCTTTCTAAATAATTGAGAGAGGTATTGCAAGATTGTTTGTGAAGAAAGCATTACTGTGAGAAAATGACAGAAAATGTGTTTTCTAAAGGAAGAAAGAAGTTTCGTGCAGAGGCTGAAATATTAGTGCTCCTCTTACTTGATGAAGATGAATATGCTTCTTAGTACTTTAATACAGCTCTTGATTCTTGGAAGAACTGGTTAAAAGCCATCAGCTGATAGAGTAGCCCTGTAATCAGACAACAGTGCAGAGTTTGCATCTCCTGTGATTACCTCCTCATTGTGATGGAGGAATGCAGGCAGAAGGAATAGACTCAGACATATTCCCCATGTAAGGGCAGCCTCTTCCTTTCTTCTGGTTTGAGAAGAGTGGGTAAGAGTGAGGCTTGCAAGAAGTGCTTATTTGATTCTATTGCTCAAAGACAGAGCCAGCCCTCAGGATGCTTTGCCCGCTAAGGTTTTTATGAATAATAAATTATGTGCAAGGGTTCATTAAAGTGGGATCCACTTACTCTTTAAAGCTGCAAAAATGTTGTTAATTGAAATTAGGTATGGACTAGAAAGACTGAGAGTCAGTAAAGTATTATTAATCGAAAAATTATAAAAGTGCAATGGAAGTCAGTCCTAATTTCCTTCTGTGTTCATGTTGTGAGTATAGAAGTAAAGGAATGGTGATGTTTCTTTCATTGCCTACCAGCAAATGGGAGCTGGGTGTTAGTGTTTTCCTTGTGTCTACAAGTGTAGGTACATCTTTTTATGCTTTATGTTGCAAGTAAGTAATCTGAGGAACATGGAAACCAGTTTGGGTTTTTTTTGGAAAGGGTATTAAAAGTAAAATATTCTTAAATCAAGGAGTGAGAACCTGTTTGAGATTTCATTAACATGTGAGGAAGATAATGTTACAGTCCTGATTTGGCTTTGGACTCTTTATCAGCTAACCTCTTTGCAGAGGTTCTCTGAATTTGTCTCTGAATTTGTAGTCTTCAAATTGGGTATTTTAAATTCCAAACCAATTCAGAACAGGTTAATGTGGGGAGTTTTCTAAATCACATTCTTATCTCAATCTTATTTATGAGGCCTCTGTAACCACTACTGGAAGAACAGAGAGATTTCTTACACACAAGTACTAAAGGCTTGTGGTACTGTTAAAATTATTTGTAAAAATAGAACTGAAGCTTTTTCTGAAGAACCAAAATCTGTGGTTACAAGTATACTGCCAGTTCAGTGACTGTGTCTTTCTATATCTTAATGGATAAATATACTAAACATCAACATTGTATTGGATTCTCTAAATTCACAAAGTAATTGTAAAAGTGGAAGTACCTAAATGATAGGTGTCATGTTACACTAATGGGATTAGAAGTAGAATTACTACTCTGTTAATATTTTTTTGCTTCTAGGCTTGATGGGTGTAGCTGGTAACATAGTGTGCTAGAGGAGCAACTTTGCCATTCTATGCCCATAAGCAGCAGTTGGTTGTAGATCCTGCAGTTTTAAGAGGGAGAGAAGTGCGTAAAAATAGTAGGAGGAGACAGCTTTTAGTGTAAAAGTTTAACCTTATGAGTCATGGAAGTTAGTTTGGGATCATTCATTGGTTGAACTTGAGCAGTATATCCCTTGTATTCATTTTAAAAAGCTTGATTAGTTACTAAGAAACATTTCTAACTCTAATTTAGATAGATTTAAAACCAAGGTTTTTGGAGGCAGACTCCTCCAAAAATTTCTCCTTAATTAGAGAAGTATTTTCCCACACCAAAAAGAGCATTTTTAACAATTAATAACAAAAGTTCTGTTCTGTTCTCAGCTATGAACTACAGCTTGGTTACTTTACAGTGTATAAGGAAAAGTTACGAAGTGAGTAGCTTAGTAGAGTAGAAACCTTGAGCAGCCTGATGTGGCCCTCTTCCTGACACTAGGATATGTTGGAAACAGTTAAGCTGTTTTCTCTGTTGCAAGGGAAATTGAGGGATGAGGTAGACACAGGGGCAGAAGCACTGTGGTGAGTGACATAAAATCTCAAATGATTTCTCACAAGTAGTGGCACTGACCTGCACATGCTGGTCCAGTTGTTCCACTAAGTTTGTGGTGTGGTTGGAGGATATTTGTTCCAGCTGTTTGAGGTGTGTGAGTCTTTAATCACTGCTTCTTGTGTGGCAATTCTGCCTCAGGCTCCCTCTCCTCTGTGCTGGATTTTTGTGGATGTGATCCCCACAGGGAGCAATTGTGCTCACTATCGATTTCAAACTGCTATGGTCAGTGTAAGCTGCTGGTGGCCTCTTTTGTCACTGCAGGTCAGTATCTTTGGTTTTCTCCATACTTGAAGGGATTTAACTGCTGCTGCCAGAGTGGCTCTCACCTCTTGATCTACTGTCTCAACATGTGAGGTATCAAGTAGTTAAAATTCATCTATGCTTTGCTTCTTTTCTGTGCATACCTGAACCATTACTGTAAGACATACAGTCCTTGGTCTTTAGGAAGTTTTATGCATAATTGGCTGTGGTTTCTTTTCTCAGGAAATATCAAAGCCTTCTGATGAGTTAGGGTTCAGTTTATCTACTCAAGGTTTAACTTGGCGTAATCAGTTAGACTGTACCCTGTGACATCCTGACAGTGCTCGGTGTCATAAGTAATAGCCCTGCTTCTGTGCTCTTCATTGCTTTTGCTCTTCTACTCAGAAAGCCCTCTGGAAGCCTAATGTGGTCTGAACAGGGGGGTGTGTAAACTCTGAAGAGGCTGTAGAAAGATGTAATGAACTTTTTCAGGATTTTTTGTTTGCCTTTAGGATGGTGTTTCCTCAGAAGTTTTAAGTCCAGAGTCCTGTAAATTAATAATAATAGTCAGCTGAGCCTTTTTATTTGCTTTTGTAAGGTAGAATAATCTTCAAGGCTAAAGCAGAAATATTGAAGGAATTCTCCTAGCCCCTGCTGTTTAACTGCTCATCTTAAACAAGTTTCTTCATTTTTCTGCACTTTAATTTCTCTATAGCAAAGCTAGGACAATATATCAAATTAGATGTTTTGTGATAGTGTCTCAACATGAATACAGTATCTACTGGTGCTTCGTGCCTTAAAAATACACATTTGCAGCACTAAGTTCAACCTCT
This sequence comes from Dicaeum eximium, assembly GCA_013396995.1. Taxonomy (NCBI): domain Eukaryota; kingdom Metazoa; phylum Chordata; class Aves; order Passeriformes; family Dicaeidae; genus Dicaeum; species Dicaeum eximium. Next base: position 2,230,311 of record VWZP01005411.1, on the reverse strand, counting down.
CTCTTGATAGAGGGAATTCGAGAAAGGAAGACCATTTTCCCTAGAAATAATTAAGAATGAAGGGAATACCTGTAAGGGTAAGTGTTGTACTTTCCACACAGACCAAGTTGTGCCTCTGACTCTTTATTCCCAAGCAGTATAGGTTATTTAATTAAAGTTTGGCTTTTTTTTTTTCCTCTTGCAAACCAGGTTCACAAGAAGGAAAAAAAATTAGATTGTTGATCATTCCATCATTAAAAATCTGAAGAGTCCAGTCGTCCTGAATGTCAGTATCTGTTAATTTCACCACAGTCTTTTCAGCACTAACAGATGACTTATGCAAGCAAATGGCTGAAGTTTTTATGTGTTTGGGGTGTATAAAGCTTGTTTTCTGTGATTTCCGTTCTCCAGTCTTTTTGAGAAGTCACTTTTTTTTTTCTTTAAATCAGAATAGCTCAAAAGCCTGGGTATGTGGTTCCATGCAGTCAGTTTCTGATGAAGTGCTTGTTGCAGCATCTGGATAGCTTTGCTGTAAATGCATACTACAAAATTCAAGCAATTTGGTAAATTCTCTGAAGCCCTAAGAAAATACCATTTCCAAGCTGTGATGTGATTATATCCATTAAAATTACTTCTCCTTTGGATCATTCAGACTTTGCAAGGCAGTCGAACTGATTTTGTTCTTTATGGAAATATCAGCTTGAGATATTTGTGTGTTGGAGTTTTTGCTTTTTGGGTATTTTTTTGTTGAAGTAGTTCTATACTTGCTCTTTTTTTATGTAGTAGCTGTACACTGGCAGTAGGACAGTGGCTGGGGTTGTTTAGAGTATGCAAAGATTTCACTTTTTAAGCAGAACATGCAACTGAAGTTGGCACATCTTCAAGTGGGATGCTGGACCAGATGAACCTGGGTGATCCTTTCTGACCTAAATTACTCTGTAATTCTGTTGATTCTGTGAATACACTGAATTTGAACTGAACCAATTCAGTTTTTGATGGTCAAGGATGATGGTCCTTGTGGATGGTCAAGGTCTTTTGGCATTTGTACACTGAAGAAAATGGTCTCAGCCCTTTTCAGTAGTGTTCTAGACTTTGAACAAATATGCCTGTTTTGGGAAGAGTACTTTGGTAAAGCTATTAAAAGTATTGCAGTAGTGTCAAGTCAGAGAGACACTGATTATTTATTAATAAGAAAATGTTTGTCTACCTTGCCACTCAGTTCACACAGAGTAGTTTAAACAAGAAAACTACTTTGCTTAAAGCATATGTTAATCTCGTCACATTTCCATTTCTTTTAACCCTACTGCATTTCTTGTCATATCATCCAGCACTTTGTTCACATGGCTGTTATCTTAGTGAAAAATTCCCATCTTCTAAATGAAGAAAATCAGCTACTTTTGGGTATTCTGAAGTAATATAGGGCCAAAGTGGCATGGTGAGCCATTTATCTCCTAAAAGTGCATGGAATTTAAACAAATGAGTCCTACACAGAGAAAGCATTGACTGAATTAATTATAATAAATAGGATAGTGTTCTTTTTAAATCTGTAGTTTTATTTGTTGGGAAACTTAGTGTGCTGGTTTTGGCTGGAGTAAAGTTGGGTTTCTTCACAGTAGCTGGTATTAGGCTGTGTTCTGTATTTGTGCTGGAAACAGTCGTGATAACATGGGGATGTTTTCCTTATTGCTGAGCAGAGCCAAGGCCTTTTCTGCCTCTCACCCCACCTTACCAATGAGCAGGCTGGGTGTGCACAAGTAACTGGGAGGGGATACAGCTCAGGACAGCTGACCCAAGGGATATTCTGTACCATATGGTGTCATGCTCAGGATATAAAGCTGGAAGAAAAAGGGGGAAAGGGTGTTGGAAGTGGTGGCATTAGTCTTCCCAAGTCACTGTTAGACAGGATAGAGCCCTGCTTTCCGGAGGTGGCTCCTGCCCACCCACGGGGAACAGTGAATGAATTCCTTGTTTTGCCTTGCTTGCGTGCAGAGTGGTTCTTGCTTTGTCCATTAAACATTTTTTTATCTCAAACTGAATTTTCTCAATTNAAAGGAAGACCATTTTCCCTAGAAATAATTAAGAATGAAGGGAATACCTGTAAGGGTAAGTGTTGTACTTTCCACACAGACCAAGTTGTGCCTCTGACTCTTTATTCCCAAGCAGTATAGGTTATTTAATTAAAGTTTGGCTTTTTTTTTTTTTCCTCTTGCAAACCAGGTTCACAAGAAGGAAAAAAAATTAGATTGTTGATCATTCCATCATTAAAAATCTGAAGAGTCCAGTCGTCCTGAATGTCAGTATCTGTTAATTTCACCACAGTCTTTTCAGCACTAACAGATGACTTATGCAAGCAAATGGCTGAAGTTTTTATGTGTTTGGGGTGTATAAAGCTTGTTTTCTGTGATTTCCGTTCTCCAGTCTTTTTGAGAACTCACTTTTTTTTTTCTTTAAATCAGAATAGCTCAAAAGCCTGGGTATGTGGTTCCATGCAGTCAGTTTCTGATGAAGTGCTTGTTGCAGCATCTGGATAGCTTTGCTGTAAATGCATACTACAAAATTCAAGCAATTTGGTAAATTCTCTGAAGCCCTAAGAAAATACCATTTCCAAGCTGTGATGTGATTATATCCATTAAAATTACTTCTCCTTTGGATCATTCAGACTTTGCAAGGCAGTCGAACTGATTTTGTTCTTTATGGAAATATCAGCTTGAGATATTTGTGTGTTGGAGTTTTTGCTTTTTGGGTATTTTTTTGTTGAAGTAGTTCTATACTTGCTCTTTTTTTATGTAGTAGCTGTACACTGGCAGTAGGACAGTGGCTGGGGTTGTTTAGAGTATGCAAAGATTTCACTTTTTAAGCAGAACATGCAACTGAAGTTGGCACATCTTCAAGTGGGATGCTGGACCAGATGAACCTGGGTGATCCTTTCTGACCTAAATTACTCTGTAATTCTGTTGATTCTGTGAATACACTGAATTTGAACTGAACCAATTCAGTTTTTGATGGTCAAGGATGATGGTCCTTGTGGATGGTCAAGGTCTTTTGGCATTTGTACACTGAAGAAAATGGTCTCAGCCCTTTTCAGTAGTGTTCTAGACTTTGAACAAATATGCCTGTTTTGGGAAGAGTACTTTGGTAAAGCTATTAAAAGTATTGCGGTAGTGTCAAGTCAGAGAGACACTGTGATTATTTATTAATAAGAAAATGTTTGTCTACCTTGCCACTCAGTTCACACAGAGTAGTTTAAACAAGAAAACTACTTTGCTTAAAGCATATGTTAATCTTGTCACATTTCCATTTCTTTTAACCCTACTGCATTTCTTGTCATATCATCCAGCACTTTGTTCACATGGCTGTTATCTTAGTGAAAAATTCCCATCTTCTAAATGAAGAAAATCAGCTACTTTTGGGTATTCTGAAGTAATATAGGGCCAAAGTGGCATGGTGAGCCATTTATCTCCTAAAAGTGCATGGAATTTAAACAAATGAGTCCTACACAGAGAAAGCATTGACTGAATTAATTATAATAAATAGGATAGTGTTCTTTTTAAATCTGTAGTTTTATTTGTTGGGAAACTTAGTGTGCTGGTTTTGGCTGGAGTAAAGTTAGGTTTCTTCACAGTAGCTGGTATGAGGCTGTGTTCTGTGTTTGTGTTTGAAACAGTCGTGATAACATGGGGATGTTTTCCTTATTGCTGAGCAGAGCCAAGGCCTTTTCTGCCTCTCACCCCACCTTACCAATGAGCAGGCTGGGTGTGCACAAGTAACTGGGAGGGGATACAGCTCAGGACAGCTGACCCAAGGGATATTCTGTACCATATGGTGTCATGCTCAGGATATAAAGCTGGAAGAAAAAGGGGGAAAGGGTGTTGGAAGTGGTGGCATTAGTCTTCCCAAGTCACTGTTAGACAGGATAGAGCCCTGCTTTCCGGAGGTGGCTCCTGCCCACCCACGGGGAACAGTGAATGAATTCCTTGTTTTGCCTTGCTTGCGTGCAGAGTGGTTCTTGCTTTGTCCATTAAACATTTTTTTATCTCAAACTGAATTTTCTCAATTCCAGTTTTTCTTCCCCATCTCACCAGAGGCAGTGAGCAAGTGTCTGTGTGGAGCCTAGTTGCCAGATGGGGTTAAAATGCAACAGTCCTTTATGACACCCAATGTGCAGCTCAAAGGATTTAAGATAATGACAGGTTTGATTGGAATGTGCTAGATTGAATGTACAGCTGTAATTGCTGATTAGCTATTAATTGGCAGGTGCTTGTCTTGGCAGGAGCCTTGCCTGCCTGGCTGTACATGAGAGTCCAGTGCTCATTAGTGGCTGGTTTTTGCTCTCGCTGCTGCTGTGCTGCTTTCTCACCTCCCTGTGCTGTGCCTGGGAACATTGTGATAACAGCAGCGGCGATGTGCGGGGCTGGCAGGTGGCCAGGGACTCGTCGTGTGTCCCTGCTGCTGGCCTGGGCTGGCTGGGACTGCGGGGTGAATTCAGTCAAAGGGACCTGACCGTGGCTGAATCCACATGGAGCAGGTAGATCTGTGTCAATCAGGACAATCTGGACGTGGCTGTGGCTCTGGCTATGTCAGTGCAGGAGCAGGAATACCTCTGAAGGGATGGAGGCCAGGGATAAGTCTGTGCTGTGGCAGGATAAGTGCATGTGGGTAAATCCATGCTGGAGCACCTGAAAGCATGTGGCTATGGATAATCCCACATGAGAGCAGGTATTCCCCTGGAAGGACTGCAGCCATGTTAGAGCAAAAAGCAAAAAGCTATGTTAGAGCAGGTTTATCTCTGCAGGGACTGTGGGTAAGGCCATGCTGTAGCAACTGTGGCTGTGGGGAAGCAGCAGGTCTTTCATTGGGAGAATTATTGCATGTACTTTAATTCTACTAGTGCAACTAATAGCAATTCCTTTTGTTCAGGAATAGGTGAAGTATAACCATATTGAAACTCATACTATAATCTACAAAAATTTACAATGAAAACTTCCCTCCAGGAATTTTACAGATAGAGCAGAAACTTAATGGATATAGTCTTGCAGCTTCAAACTTGCTGGGTCATGGTGAACCTGGGGAAGGAAATATTTGGAAAGCAAGCAAAGTTTGTAAGGTTACTGTAGCACTAGCATAGTTTGTTTCCTTGTACCACTTTGCTTTTTGTGAAACCCTGAGGTGGTATATGGATTGTGTGACCTGATGAGGTTAGGCTAAACTGTGAGAGAAAATTGGATGGCTGGAGCCCAGCTTAGGCTTTCAGACTTGTGGTACACTGCTCAGTTCACTGAGATCTTAATTTGGCATTTTACTAGATTTGTTCTTTTCTTGATCACTGTGGAATGGATTTTAGAACTGAAGTAGCATTATGGCTGCAGGAGGTGACATGAGCAGTTTTAGTAAAGTCACATCTGGAGGAGTAGAAGCAGCTTAAGATTTGAGCTGTGATAGAGAAAGCATGAAGGCACAAATCAAGATTGCAAGCTCTTCTTAACAAAACTTTGTTTGACAGAAATTTTGTAACTGCATTAGACTTCTAAGTGTCCAGGTCCCTTTGTTGTGCAAAGGTTTCAAAAGGCAAAGGTGAGTGTTCTTACACAATAACTTTAAGGTGACTAGAAGTTGGCTTATCTATGTAGAACCTCAGTGAAAAACAGGATAAAACTTGCCAATTATTACATTCAATTATGAAGATAAACAGAACTGCAGGACATGGATTTTGGGAACAGCTCACTTTGCCCTTGATCTTAGCTATCTGGTAATGGTTTTACATTTTGAACAATATTGGAGTTGCTAATAGTTGTGAGAGAATTAATACTGTGGTGGATCTTTAATCTGTTGGGTCTTTCCTCTTCCTGCTCTCAGTGTGCCTATCTTAAAGTGTACCATGAAACTGATAATAGTTTTTTTGGAAAATTGTGGTTCTTGATCCTGCAGAGTTCATCTCATTAAGTAGATAAGACTCTGCTTTCCCAGAGATGTAATTCTTGGACATGTAGTAATTTATTTGCCAGCCTGAGGAATTGTTTTGTTACTTTTGAGGCAACACCACATTGCTTACACCCTGCCTCTGTGCTGTCTGCCAGCAGCTTTTGGAGTTCCCTTTTTTTGCTGACCCATAAGTTTCAGTTGTGGTATTGTAAGTGGCACTTGAATGCCAGACAAGTGTGGCCTCATAGTATTCATGATAACAGTGACCCCATTCATGTCAACACTTCTATCATAGGCACTTGGTAATTGTACAGCTTACATGTTCATCAAAGGAAGCACTAAGTTACTGTTGACTTTCAGTGCAAATGCAGGTGAAGGTCTAATGACATAATTTAAATCTCTGTCAGTGATATTTGTATCACTGAATTTAGACAAATTAAAATAATGAATGTCTTGGAAACAGAAATATTTTGGAAGAGAGGACTGGTAGAGTGGTATAATGCCTTATTTAGTAAATTTCTAAAATTTGTAGCAGTTCTGTCAGCCTCTGGAGACTCATACTGAATCCTGATTCGTTGTGATTTTTACAATGGATCTGTGAAATTACTTTTCGTGTGGCTGTTGTTTAGTACTGGAACATTGATGTTCAGTTTAAGACTGACACAAATGAGAACCATTTTGTCTTGCACTTAAAAATCTCCTTTTAAGAAATTCTAAAACTGGCTTTGTGTCATGATCTGCACAACTGGATGACATCCTTGGTCTGTGTACTACTTATTTTAACTTAATCACTTTGTGCAATGATTCAGTGTATTTTGAATTCCTAAGCTTTGCTTAAGAAATAAAGCCTAGGTATTGACAGTGTTTGTATTGAGGCAACTATATCAATCGCTAAATTAAGATTGATTTTAATACTGTATTAGTAGAAGTCTTTTTTTGAATATTAGGAGTAGCTCCTGCATAGTCTTCCACCCATAGTCTTAGTACTCCTAATGCTAAGATTAAGTAGTTCTAATATTATAGGTTTTTACTTGAAAGTTTTGATTTTTTTTTATATTTTTAAATTATTTAGAGGTTTTTCTTTGCTTTGATTTCTATTCCGAGTGCCAAGAATAGTGAAAGTAGGTGAAACTAGAAATGTGTGTGTGCAAGTACAGAAAACAAAGTGCTTTTAAGGAATGCTAGGTTCACAGAATGGGTAAAGTTGGGTGTGACCACTAGAAAATCTAGTGCATCCCCACTGTTCAAACAGACCCTGCTAGGGCAAATGACTCAGGATTGTGTCCAGATGGCTTCATCAAAACATAAAACCAGAAGTTTTTGTAATAATAATCATGTAGATCTTGTAATACTTGAAAAAGGGCAGTCCAAAGTGTTGCAGTTTGCCAAATCAATTATTTGGTAGCTGTTGTACAGAGAGAAGTTTACAGCTTGATAGAAATAATTCAAGGCTACTTCATTTGCCAGTTTAGCTAAATGTCTGGGATTTTGTTTCATTAACACCTTTTAAAGGTAGTAACAAAACCTGATTTATGTTTAGGAAACCTGAAGCTTAATTTTCTTTTAGGATTGACTTAATATAGTAATTCACAGTAAGTCTTTAGCCTGTCCCACTCAAAGCACATAGTGCTCTTTCAAGCAGTGCTGGTGGAGAGTGGAGCTTAGGTTCTCCACCAAGAAGAGTATAGGTCAAACTCGCCCTTTCCTGAGGTATCTCTCACAGATTCTCCAAGAATTAATTGTCATTTCCTGCTTTATATTCTCATGTAAACTCCACAGGAGTTTAACTTTGGAACTTTGTAAGCCAGGGAACTAAAGAGAGGGTGAGGATCCAAATGAAGCAATATGTTTGTACTTCTGCTTAGTGAGCTATTATGTTATTTTCTGTGATTCATATTATTTAAGCAGGGGTTTGTATTCTTTAGCCTCTTGAAGCTGCTGTCTGGCTTGTGCTCTGTATGTGTACAAGTAACCCTATTAGATTTTTGGTTCACATAATAATGCTAAATGTAACACTTCAAGAGTAGCCAACTGAAGGAAGTAATCCAGCTGGTGTCCAATGTTTTTGATAACAGTTTCTACTCTGGGCCCTCCCTCTTTCCCAACTAGTAACAGTGATTCCTAGTCAGTAGCAGCAGATGGATAAAACCTATTTGCATTTTCCAGCTTGCTCATTAGGGAAAAAGATGGAATACTAATTGTTTTTGTGATCACTGATAGTTCAATTGATAGTATTAGCATGCCTGTCTTAGTTTTTTAGCATATGCTCTATCCAGTCATACTACCTTGTTAAACAGAGCAGATGTTCATCTTCACAGTTGAAAAACATTCTTAACTGGACTTTGTAATGTTGATGTTAGAGGTACAGTTACTAAGCTTTAGTGATGCTTATTATTATGGAGAATGGGCTGCAAAACAATAACTTGCCTGGTGTTGCCTTTTTTATTTGTTCCAAATATGTATAGTAAATTGATGCAGTAAAATTACCTCCACAGCCACCCCTAAATGTCAGACAAAAAGGAAAGTCACAAAAAAAAAAAAAAAGCTGGCATGGTGAATATCCCCTCATTCTTTACAATAATAAGGTGGAAAAGATAGCCTTTTAGAAATAAATCTTGGTGAGTTACTAATGGGGAAGGAGAGAGATAAGGTAGCCTACATGTCAAAAGCAATGTTAGTAATTGCTTGTTAGTAATGTCCCCATGTTTTCATAAGGGCTGCTGGTCAAAGAAAATAGAGTTCAAGTATCAGACACTGACAAAGAATACTAACATTTATTTCAGCTTTTCTACTTCTCTATCTTTAGTTTGAAAAAAAAATAAACAAAGGTACAGGTCCAAATTTTTTTTTTCCCAGTTACCCCCAGTATATGTAGCTGCCTAGGATGTGACTGTTATACCTGTTTTCATACATTCCTGTCCATGGAAGTATTGTGAATATAGTCCCAATTATGTTACTAATCAGAGGGTTAGTAAAAAAAAAAAAAAAAGAAAAAGAGAGAGAATTTGATTTATACATATTTTAGAGGAGAGGCAGCAGGAGTTAACTTTTACAATACTGTTTCTTATCTGAGTAGCAAAGGACAAAAATGACTTTTGAACTCTGGCAGTTTAAAATAATTTTTTTTCCATATGAATATTCTGCCAATAATTTCCAGATCAATTAATAAAAAAAAAGGTAGGAAGGAAGTGGCATTTTCTGAATGAACTTTATTGACTTTTGATGATCTGTTCTTTCTGTTGGCAATTCCCAGTGAGAGAAGCAGCACATCAGATAATGCTGACAGTGAAGTTTGGTTTCAAAATATTTAGAAACTGCAGTTGTTTATCATAGCATATAACCAGAAGCACATCTTCATTTCAACTCAGTACTTCATATTGTTAGCATTTTTTTTGACACAACTTATAATTTTCTTTGGTTTTCTGGTTTGTTAGTAAGGAAATGTCTTTACTACTAAACTAAAAATTGAGATGCCTGAGCAATTGATGAAAATGTATTAATGGTATGGTAAAAAGTAAAATGCCAAGACTGTCGAAGGGGTGTAGTGGTGAGTTTATCAAGGAAGCTGTTGTGCAGACAGGAGTGTGATGGTCACGCTGCGATCTGAGAATGTTCTTTGCCTTCAGTTTTTTGTCTGCCCCGGAAGTCCTGTTGCAGTGCGAACACAGTGCTGGGCAAGTTCAGAAAACAATGCCCTTGAGTTAGTTTTACAGGAGAAATGCCCCTCTATGCCTTTCCTCAGTGGTCACAGTGTGCTACCAGAGCAATTGTAACCAATTTGACAAAGAAGATACTGCTAATGTTTGCTGTTTTCATATACTGAGTAACTGAATGGCACTTCTAGGAGTATAATCTCACTTGCTGTAGAAAGACTCATACAAAGAGATTATTCTTGAAAAATATTTCTGAAATTATATGTCATGTCTAACTTGAATTATTCAGACTTTGATTACAATAAGGTAAAATATTTAAAAGCTTTGAAAAGTTTGAAAGCTTTTTCCACATAGCTCATTCTACAAAAATACCACCCTAAAAGTTTCAGAATAACAGAGGATTCTCTAGCTGTCTTTATTTGCTATAGTACAGACAATAAATTATACAACTGTAGTTAATTTGGGGGAAGTTCACTTATGATGAAATTAAACTCAATTGTGCATACTTGTTGTTAGTGTTGTCTTCATGTTTTAACGGACAGTATGTAAAGATGATCAGTGTAAGTGTACTCTGTATGAATGATACTGAAGTGCTATAAATATATAACTTTCAGCTCCTAACAAGAACTTTGAAACATATTTAGTAGTCTAAAGTATCTTAGTAGCCCAGTGCTGCTCACAGTTATTATTTGGTATATTAGATCTCGGTTGTCTTTCTGTTCTTTGGTTTTTTTAGATGATTTTTAGATGACTTTAGATGACTAATAAATGCCATTCAGTGTACTAAATTTCTTGATTTTTGACTGGAATACATGTATCAGTCTATCATGGTGGTTTTTAGTAAAATAGGTTTTATCCTGGATTTTTGCAACAGGCTACTAATCAACATTTCTTTCTTCATTTTTATTTAAGGAGATGATATTGTTTCTTTTATAGTTGCTGTTTTGTCTTACTAGAAATTTTTGGGTAATAGAAATAATTCGTACTTTTCTTTGAAATCTCATCTTTAAATTTTTCAGCGTCTCTGTCACTATGTGGCTGGTTTCTTTTTCTCAGAAAACAATTCTTAAAAAATACTTATATTACTTTTTCTGGTGTGCTTTATAGTACAGTGCTTTTTCCAGTAGAATTAATTGTAGCCCTTGTCCATGAACAGTTTCCAGGAATGTAACTATCCTACATCTCTGGGGTGAATGATATAACTTTCCTCTTTCTTCTGTGCTTCAAGAGGGTCAAGTTTGTGCATGGATGTGGTTTGTGAGGAGAGGTAAGGCTTGATTGTGTTGAAATGTTTTTGTCCTGACTCTGAGGTCTTGTACCTGGCAGTGAATTTGAAGACTACTAGTTCTCTGCAGACTCGCCAAGTTTAGAGATTTGAGCAGACTGTGTGTGTGAGGGAAAAATTCGTGGTATTCAGACTTCAGGTTGCAATGCTTAATGTATCAATTGGGAGCTTTTATAGTCCTTCATTGCAAAAGAAATAGGGATGCTTTGCAGGTGAAACACTTTCAGATTTGTAATGCTTCAAAGAACTAAAGTGGTTCTCCATGCAGTTAGCCAGAAAAGATTCCTTAGCTTTTTCTCTTAATACATATGTGACTTGAATTTTGTTCTGGTGGAGTTCTCTACCATCAGGAAGTCTAATGCTCTTCTTGATTTTTTTTTTTAATTTTTTGTTTAATCCACACAGAGCTATTGGCCACTGTAAATATACAATAGGATTATTTGTTCCTGTTTCATTGCCATTCTGCTATGCTGACATTTGAAAGAAGAAATAAACTTAAAACAGGACTTGTAAAAGTAGTATTTATTCCCTTCAAACTTTTCTAGTGAAATCTTGGAAACAGTAGTTTCCCCCTATGTTATTTTTTCCCTAGTAAATGTTTGAGGAGCACCACAGTTGGCTTGTCTGATACTTAGGAGCTCAGATGTTTACTGTTCCAGCTTATATTTGAGCCTTGTGTGTTTTTTATTCCTCACCATTTAGAGGAATGAAAAACTTCCACAGTTTACAGCTTCTAGTGAGTTGTAGCTGGCTGACAATTACATCTGTTTTCCTCTTGGATTTTTCATGGAAGGTGTTATGGAAGTGAACTTCCAAAACTAATTCATTTCATTTTCTCTATTGCTAATTGGAAAAGCTATCTGACCCTCAAAACATGAAACCAAGTATTTAATCAAAAAAACATTAAACATTGAACTACACTGCATAAATGCAGGTTCTGACTCAAAGTGGGTCTGAATTGATGGGGCTACAATCCCACATTAATTTTAATGATCTGGATTTGGTGCTTAGCAACTGTCTTGAGGTTGGATGAAGAGTCCTGTTCCAGACAATGCTTTTCTTTTGTCTGAGCCCTTGGATATTTTCTCGTTATGGCATTTCTGAAGTGCTCTTTTTCACAGCTGGAAACTTCCGTAGAGAAGGTAGGAAACCCTGACTATTTGACATCTGTAACTACAGGCTTTAACATTAAAACCTCAGTAAAGCTCTGGACTGTAGTGATAGTCTGCCTCAAACAGCAAGTGGGGTTTTTTTTGCTGTTGCTGTTGGTTTTTGGTGGGTTTTTTTTTGTTTGTTTGTTTTTTGTTTTCAATTTTCTTTATGGGGTAGTACTGTGGCTAGTGGTGATGACTGAGGTTACTTTTTTGGAATACATGTAATTGGTAGGTTTTATCTTTTAACTGAACAGCAGCCATTTCACTTTCTTGTAAGCGGTTCTTGTGCAAATATGTTGCTGCAGATTCCAGTGAGAACCAAATTTCTTGAAAAGAGTTCAAACTTCCTTAGTTTTGTACTTTACAAGAGTCACTTTGCAGATAAAAATTTTGAGTAATCTGGCTGTATTTTTCTTCAAGCATATCTTTGTGCAGACTTAGTGTTTACATTGCCTTTTCTTTATCGTGGTAAAAAAAAGTGAGAGGAACATTGGAAATGTGAATGTGTTCTCTTGGCATTTGGAGAGCAGGCTGGTAGTGAAGGAGATGGAAGTGCTACGTGGAAAGCAAAACCTCAACTGTTTCTGCAGCTTTTCCTTTGCTATGCAGGAAGTGTACATAAATGCCCAAGTTTCTTTACAAACACAAACCCCTGAACGTTTCCTTGTTCCTAATTAATCAGAGATCTAACAATAAACCTTCAGTACTTGTATTCTTTACTAAGACTGTTTTATTGATGCAAAAATATTGATAGATATTTCTGTTAAGGTGCAGGATTGTGGAAGGAACTTGGAAGTTCTGAGCAGCATCAGTAACCTCTCTGTGTCTTTGAGGGGCTTGAAGCAACAATTTGCTGTGTATGGCACTTCTTCAATTTCCCTTGGAACTGCAATGGTTTCAGTTATGTGAAGTGAGTTGTAATATATGGACATCTATAATTTTGGATACTTTTATCTAGAGGAAAGAGACATTTTCACTGTGAAACTTGCTACCGTATGACTCAATCTTTTAGTACTATTGCATGTGTGTTGTAACTCTTGAAATGCTTCCTGTGACTACACAGAGCCTGTATTTTAGGACAGTGAGGTAATGATTTGCATGGAATATGGGCCTAATCTGTTTTTTTCCCCCCTCTTTCCATCTTCTTTTCTCCACTCTTTTCAGCTTCATTTTTTCATGAAATTTATGGCAAAGTGTTATCTGAAGACTTCTTTCCCTTCGGCCAAAGTTGATTGAAATAACTCTTCAGACTCAGATTATTTGTTTGTTCTGCTAGTAAACCAAACATTTTTGTAATAGCAGGGCAGATAAGCACTGCCTGAAGTATCAGACATCACTTGGAATCTGACAAGCGCTTGAAGTAAAGCGAATAAGAGATGGGGAAAATTCTCTAAAGTGTCAGAAAAAAAAGACCACTGAGGCTACAGTTGCAAGGTAATACCTTCACTCCATCTCATAGTTAAGGCACCTACTAGGAAAAACTGCAGGAAAGATGTATAGGAGAAGTACCTTGGTCTGTGCTTTTCCTGTTCATCCTCTGTTTGCCATCTTGTTGTAGTCTTGAACTATGCCTTGGGTACTTGAAAATTCCATAACACTGACTTATCCTCTTACCAGTGCTAAGAAAAAAACCCTTTGGTTTCTGAAGTTCCCAGTTTGTGCAAAACGGTGGCTTTGTATTTATACTCCTGTGGGAACTCCTGAGCACTGTCCAGTGGTACATTTCTTGGGGCTAATGAAAGGACCCATCTGAAGTCCTCAAGTACACTGAGAAAGAAGCAAACTACAGGATTTAATTTGGCACCTGCAACTAATTTTAAGAGAAGAGTTAAGATGGAGTGGGTAGGGTTATTTTTAAGGTTATGCTTTACAAATTTATAATGTTGAAAACATATGTTTTAATGCCAGTTTTTTTAATCTGCCAATTTAGGTTTTGTTAGTGACCACTTATCTTTTTGACATTTAAAAAAAATTAGGCTGAATAACGCAAAACATTTACAATTGATGTTGAGCTAGTGCATTAAACTTTAAAAATAAATTACCATCATGCATTTGAGGAGATGGGAATTAAGGTTGCATAAGCAACTTCTAGGGACAATGTCAACCTTTTAATAGTCTGTGTCAAGTTGGATTTTTGGTAAATACAAACCATAAAAATGTTACTTTATGCAACACTGGTATGCAGCTATTTTTGTGGTGTGGAGTGCTGCATAATAGCAGAAATGCCTCGTCAAAATAGCTGTGTAAAATTACAGAAATTTCCACAAAACAGTGATTTCTTTTAATGTTTTGGCATGTATTTTTCTATGTTCTGTGAAAAGCATGAAAGAATGGAAGGCACTCTGTTGAGCAAGCATTGTTTTTGCATATTTAAAATAAGAGTTCTGGCTCCATGGTACCCCTTGTTTATGCGAGGACATGGTTTCCTCTCTTGATTTTTGTGGAATAGTGCCATCTACTGAATTTTTGGAATTGTACCTTGGTTTTCATTTGTGGTGGTAATTTTGAGCAAACCTATAAAATGGTTACTACTGTTGTGATAGCAGTGAAATACTAAGTTGCTCAGTCCTTTGGTGATACACAAAACTAAAAATTATGCTGAAGTGGAACCTGAGGAGGCTTAAGGTAAGATAAAGTGAAAAACACTGTCTTAGAGTTACAAAATACTTGAAGTAGCAATTAAAGGATAGCAGTGATTGCTCACACTTGAGGCTAATTTCAGCAATTTTTAGTGTCATTTTGAATGAGAATATTTAAGAAGTCTCTACTTCTGCTTGGATCAGATGAGGTAAAATACGTCCCAAGACCCATTTATTCCATTATGTTTGAATTATTAGGGTTTAGAGACTGCTAGTAGAAATACTTAAAAAGCAATAGCAGCTTTTTGTGATGCTGTGCCTGTGAACATCACGTAGGGCATTTGGAAGATATTTCAGCTTGTGACTGCTATGAGTCTGGAGGCAGATTGTCATATCAGTTTGGTACAGATATAAGAGGTAAACTTGTACCTGCCACCTGGATTTGGGATCTAAGTTTCTCCGTCTTGCCTATGCCATGGAAGTGTTGGTACTTCTAATCCTTGACATACTTGGAGCTTCAACACATGACTTTGCTACTAACTACTTCAAAAAGCTGTGTAAGCAGAAACGTGGTATACCTGCATCACTGTATTGACAAAACTTCCAGTGATTAAACTTTCTTCAGCAGCATGTTTGGAAGAGGAAGTCATTTCCATCATTAGTACAATGGAAAATGGTGTGGGAAGTAGAAGGGTAGATTAAACCTCATCCATAAGTTGAGTGTTGAAGGACTGTGTCCAAAGGAATGAGCTGATATCAGTACTGAGAGAGAAACTACAGCAAAGTCTGGGGGAGAAATTCATATACATGACCAACTTTTATTTTAATTTGAGATCTTCTTTAAGACCTTTTCCTATGCCTAGGTAATTTGCTTTTTCTGCTGCTTTTATCAAAGCAACTGAGTAAAAGTGGCTGCATGAAGAGTGGTAACAGTACCTGTGGTCTTATTCTAAATAATCCATAATTGTGTAAAGGGTTAATGAGGTACAAGTAGAATTGCCTCAGGAGACTACACTCACTGCTATGAAGTTTGTGGGGAGGGGATTGGAGAATGGGCTTGTGTGTGAACAAAGTTGAGATGGAATGACTGGTGATTACAGTTGGTCTTTTGTCACTCCCATCCAGTGGTTGCTGACTTAGAAATAATTGAAGAGAATGTGCTTGTCAGCCAAGAGTTAAGGGAACTGTTTTAGATCGTGCTGTGTGAATGAAGAGAGATTTCTGGACCTCGCAAAGTGCTTTACAGTCAGAAATAGGTGTTGACAGACAATAATTGATTGGGCAAAGATTGGCTATGTTCTTTGAAAATGTTAAATTGTCCTTTTATTAGATAATATCCAAGGTTATTTATGCTTTCATAAGCTAAATTAAATAAGTATATAAATTCACTTAGCATTTAGTTCTAGAACATTACACTTGTTAATGCTGCTCTTGGCAATGTTTGTACAAAATATCTGGACTCTGGGAAGAGACATGGCTCTTATTCCAAGTATACCTCAGTTCTAGAAGCATAGAATGCCCCTGCCTTTATTCTTGGCCAAGAAGCTATGCATGTAAAGAGGAAAAGCCTGGTTCATTATTAATATTGTGATATAGTATGTAATAACATGTTGAAATTTGACTTGAAACTAAACTGGATTAAATGAGTGACAGGTGAGCAGGATTTGGAAGCATGCAACAGAATACAAAGGTTTTACCTCTGAATTTGGATGAAGTTCTTAAAAAAAAAGGGATTATTTCCTGGATTTACTCTTATGTATGCAGTCTTTGGAAAAACTTCACTTAATTAGCAGTTACCACCTATTTCACTGCATTTTGTGTAGTCATAGAAACAAGTATTTGTTAGAGTTTCCTACACTTGTGTTCTAGTATTCTCGTTCTCTTCCATCCCACCCAGAAAAAGTACTGCATTAGTCACCTTCTTTTCATGTTTAGTGCTGAAATACAGGTCTTAGACTAAAGGAGTACAACCTGTATCAGAAAGCAAAGTGAGTAAAATCAAGGAAAGCCTGTAGGCTTTTTAGTTTTTTTTTTTTTGTTTGTTTGGTCTAAATTGATGTTTTTACCTCTTCATTTAATAGCATGCTTTGCCATCTGTGGGTTGTGCATATAGAAACTTATCATTAAAACCAATCTTGTTTCTTGTTTAATTTGAAATCATGGGTTTTTGGGTTTTTTTTTAATCCTGTTTGCATTTGTACTGCTCGATTACATCTTGTTCCAATGAACGATTGCCTCTCACTTGCAGCTCTGAGAAAATTCTACCAAATACAGCCTTTACAGAAAATCTGCTGGCACTTTTCATAGCTGCTTGGGAAATGCTGTATTTGTGCATATTTATGTAAGCAACTTTGAAGTTTAAGAAGTGCTTTGACCCCTGTCTGTTGTTAAAAAGTGGATTGTACTTCAGTTACTGTTCCCTACCTGTTCCCCATCAGTTCACATGCAAACTAGTTCAGGCATTATTTAATTTTAAAATACAAAACACATGTAAGTTGAGGCAAAAAATGGTGGGTTTGTGCTTTAAAATTGCTACAACTACCTTTATACAAAAACCACTTCAACTTTTGCTGAGATCTATAGACTTTGGTATTTTTCAAAACAGAGCTCCTTTTTACTCTATCAATCTGAGATTGTTTTCTTTGCAAGTTAACATGGAATCATTTGGCTTCTAGTGCTTAAAGGAGCTGAGTGTTGTTCTGTAAACAAAGTGAATACTTAAGGAAGTTGATGTGTACTTATGTAGGAATGAACATTATTGGTAGCTGACTTGGAAGCTGAGAAATTCTAATTCCAGCCAGTTATTTAGTCACCACTTCACTGGAAGTTCTAAAGCTGCAATAACAAACAGCAGTAGTAGTTTGCTATACCCTGTTATACTACTATGATATTTGTAATAGGATCTAACATTAATTTTTTAAATGTTGTACCCGTTATTGCCTTTGCTCCTTATGCTCCCCCTCCACCCAAAGGACAAATTGTGTTATCTTGTTTGGTAGTACGTGGATGTAAAGGGTCAAAGTGTATTTTCTAGACAGTGTTTGACTGTAGTACTTTCTGACTTTGAGTAACTCTTTCTTGCTAAATAACTGTGTCTTGACAGATTGTTCTTTGAGATGGTTGCTGTAGATTATATATGTGACAGTAATAGTACTCATTAGATTTTATGAGATACAGTGGTGCAATTTTTTTTAATGATTCAGGGTCTGATTAAGTGGAAAACTGCTACACATAGATGACTGTAGTAAAATATGCAGGTATATTATGTAGTCCTGGAGAGCTTTATGCTGAAGAGTGGTATACATAAGAATACATTGAGTAATCTACTGGTTTTAGTGTTTTGTGGGCAATTCAAATTAGTGGTTTGTGTCTTTCTCTAGCTAATGATAACTTTTGTCAAAATTGTCAAATGTTTAAGTACTGTTAGGTGTTGCAGCTAGTTTTGAGGAGTATCTAGGACTGAATATTAAATCTGCTACAGTGTCTTAATATTCATGAGCTATTGTAACAGTGGCAAATCTGATACCTGGTCTGTCTTTGCTGTATTATCAAGACTTTTTATCACAATGTAATAAAAAAAGATGCCAATATCTGTGTAGTGATAGTTTGGAAAATAATTTGAATTATAAATGTGTTTGTATACCTCAGGGTAACCAGCCCCCTGAGCTGAAAGACAGGGACAGGAAGCAGAATAGACCCCCTGTGATCCAGGATGAAGTAGTTAGTGACCTGCTGAGCCATTTAGGCACTCGTAAGTCTATGGGACTGGATGGGATTCATCCAAGTGTACTGAGGGAGCTGGTGAAGAGCTTATGAAGCTGCTCTCCATCATTTATCATCAGTCCTGGCTATCCAGGAAGGTCAGCTGGAGGTTGGCCAATGTGGCGTCCATCCACAAGATGGGCCGGAAGGAGGATCTGGGGGACTCCAGGCCTGTTAGGCTGACCTTGCTGTCCAGGAAGGTTATGGAACAGTTTATCTTGTGTGTGATCACATGGCACTTAAAGGAGAGCCAAGGTGTCAGACTCAGCCAGCATGGGTTTAAGACACCGGGTGTCCTACCTCATGCATGGGGTAAGGGCTGTGGATGGTGTCTACCTGGACTTTAGTGAAGCCTTTGACTCTATTTCCCACAGCATTCTTCTGGAGAAACTGGCTGCCCATGGGTTGGACAGGGGTACTCTTTGCTGGGTTAAAAACTGCCTGGATGGCCAGACTAGAGGGAGGTGGTGAATGGTGTCATATCCAGTTGGCGTTCAGTCACAAGTGCTCAGGGCTCAGTGCTGGGGCCAGCTCTGTTTTACTCATGATCTGGATGAGGGGATCGAGTGCACCCTCAGTAAGTTCACAGATGACACTAAGCTGGATGGGAAGGCTGATCTGTTGGAGGGTGGGAAGGTTCTGCAGAAGGATCTGGACAGCCTGGATTGATGTACTGAGGCCTGTGCTATGAGGTTCTACAGGGCCCAGTGCCGGGGCCTGCACTTCAGTCACAACAGCCCCGTGCAACGCTGAAGGCTTGGGGGAAAGTGGCTGGAAAGCTGTCCCATGGAAAAGGACCTGGGGGTGCTTTTTGACAGCTGACTGAACATCAGCCAGCATGTGGCCGGGAAGGCCAAGGGCATCCTGACCTCTATCAGCAACAGTGTGGCCAGCAGGGCCAGGACAGTGACTGTCCTCCTGTACCCAGCACTGACGAGGTCACACCTTGAGTCCTGTGTCCAGTTCTGAGCCCCTCACTACAAGAATGGCATTGAGGTGTTGGAGCATGTCCAGAGAAGGGCAGTGGAGCTGGTGAAGGGTCTGGAGCACAAGTGCTGGGAGGAGCAGCTGAGGGAGCTGGAGTTATTTAGCTGAGAGAAAAGGAGGCTCAGAGGAGACCTTATCACTCTCTAAAGCTGCCTGGAAGGAGGCGGTAGCCAGGTGGGGGTCAGCCTCTTCTCCCAGGCAGCTGATGACAGGACAAGAGAATGTAGTCTGAAGCTGTGCCAGGGGAGGTTTAGTTTCGATATCAGGAAAAATTCTATCATGGAAAAGGTTGTTAAACATTGGAATGGGCTGTGCAGGGAGGCAGTGGAGTCACCATCCGTGGAGATGTTCAGGAAAATACTGGACATGGCATTTAGTGCCATACTCTAGTTGATAAGGTGGTGATTGGTCAAAGGTTGGACTTGATTAACTTAGAGGTCTTTTTAAATCTAAACGATTCTGTGATTTTTATGTTGACTGCCTTATGCTAAGGGTTGAAATGATAGCTACAGATTTTGGACTGTCTTGTACGTCAGATGGGTCAACCACAGGCAAAGTAGTCATCCGTGGTGGTCCCTAGGTCTCCTTAGAGTAACTAAAGAGTTAAAAAAAAAAAAGATTGGTCTTCTCTGACTTTCATAAACATTCTGGAATTAATTTTCTCTCTC
Source organism: Dicaeum eximium (assembly GCA_013396995.1). NCBI lineage: Eukaryota > Metazoa > Chordata > Aves > Passeriformes > Dicaeidae > Dicaeum > Dicaeum eximium. The sequence goes on along the minus strand of VWZP01005411.1, from coordinate 2,210,325 downwards.
AAAGGTGATTTCTAAGGGCAGACATGCACTGAGTTGCTACTATGTAGCTAAGCTGTAAATAATAGTAATAACTTTAAAAAAGAGTATTTTGAGGAGACAGCTCTTGCATATTGCTAAAAGAAATGCTTGAAGTGTAAGTTTAGGTCTGAAGCTTGTTTGAAAAGATGCCTTTAGGAAATGTTGCTTTTTCTCATAAATTAAAGTGAATTTATTCTTATGTTATATTAAATCAAGGTCATATTGTGATTTCCTTGTGTATTACCTGCACTTCTAGCAGTTATGAAAATGAGCACTAATGCTGGGACATGAGCGTATTCTCTTTTTCTTGTCTCAGGCACAGCTGTTGTCTCTTGTTTTCTCAAAAAATATGCAGTGAAGACAATGAAATACTAGTGTTTTCCAGGGTTAATTTCCAAATGGCAGTGGGGAACATGGAAGCAATTTTCAAAGGTACAGTCTAGAAGCTATTAATTTATCCAATTTGTTAATATTTTGAATCAGGGATGAAGCAGGAATAGTAGAATGAGCTGCTTGGAATTGAAGAAGCAGGGATGGGGCTTTGATTAGAAAACTGCTCAGAGCAGACTGTTTCCTCTAGAGCTACCCAAGGTCTTTGGCAGAGAGTTTTTCCTGTCTACAAAATTAAAATGCTTTGCTCATCTTGTCATTATTCATTATAATTTTTGCCTGTTTTGGGAACGACGACGTAGTAGATGATCACTGCTTAGTGCAGTGAGCTCTCTTGCCTAAAGCACACATACACAAGCAGTGGATTTGGGCAAACTGCATTCAGTGGGCTGCTGCCTGTTTTGTGTGGTTGAGAAATGTTTCACATGTACTGAAGCAGGCGTGCATTATCCTTCCACAGTCAGGCTTTGTGACGTGCTTTTTCAATTCAGCATACCCCGCAAAACTGGGAGGCTTTGCATTGCTTTAGAAAAGAAGATTAATGCTGGTTAGGAGGATGATATTAATTTGAGATGAGAAGAATAATTTTAGCTACTAGGTGAAAAAGTGAAGATGATATAATCCTTGAGTAAAGGAACTAAATAAGACTAGCTGCAAGGACTATTTTTTTTTTTTAAATGACAGCGAGCACTATAGAAGAGGTATTCTGAGTTTGTTTACGGGGACATCACCACAGCACCCCCTCTGCCTTTTTTTTTTTTTTTTAAAGCTATAAACTGTGGTTGGAATACAGATGACTTCTTTGTAAAAAAAACTTATTGGTAAGAATGGAAAATAAAAGCAAAAGACAAGGTGAGTCTCACTGACTCTTTAAGTCCTTCCATGGCAGAACAAAATTAAATTACTAATTCTGTCTGGGGAAGAAAGCTGGTATTAAGTTTGGTGGATTATTCAACATCTGTCTAGTGTATATCTCACCACTTAGCTGGATGTTATGCAGATTCATTAGTTTAGAGGAATGTGATTCAAGTTTAAAAGTTAAAATATATCAGTGTGTTAAAGTAGACTTCTTCCTGCTGTTGTTCTACTTACATTTTATTTTACCAGCTTAGAGGCTGAGCAGGAGATGTTTGAATTTTGATTTGCATGCAGCCTAATAGTCTTTGCAGCCTTTCGATTGTCTGTAGTGTGAATGCACATGTTTTTAAAGAATGCATATATTATCCGCTTAGGTTTTGTTCAGCAATTTTCTCAGTAAATGGAAAGCTTGCAAAATGGGTGAGAATTGTACTGTTTTATTATTTTTTAGCATATAGTGAGAGAAAAAATTGTACATATATTCCCTGTTTTGCATAAAGCTTTGGAATAATTCCTTTTCTTCTGAAAGCTATGGTGCTTCTTTAAAACAAGAAGTGTTCAGCCCTGACAAATTAGAGTCCAGAAAGCCTGGGCATACAATGATGATGAAATATTAACCAGTTTGCTTATTCCTCTCTTATTTCTGCTTACTCTCGTATATGTTGGAGAACTTAATTTTATATCAGAAGCAGGTGCATAACCACATTTAAAATACAGAATGTTTGCAGCTAAAAAATGAGTTAAGTATGGAGAAGTGGAAGAATCTGTTTTGCTGCAGCTTCTATCAATATTCATTATGGAAGGATAGGACTGATTTATGTGTAAGAATGAAAATGAGCAAGCTTTTGCTATCTCATAGCTGGTGTGAATCCAGGAAGTCTTGATACAGAGATCCTGAAAATCTACATTATACATAATTTCCCATTGACTCCTCCATATTTTGACTACTGATCTTCTCATCTCTGTCACAGCAGATTTTTTTAACATGCCTCACATTTTTCAGGTATTTTCATCCTTTAGTAATGTTTAAATGAAGAGAAAGATCCTTTGGCATTTAAAAAATGTAATAATTTGTTTATGATGCTTATTTAGGTTAACTTCCTTTAATTCTAGTCCTGATATTTAACATTGTTAAAATAACTGCTTCATCATTCTTCAAGTTCTTTTGTGCTGAATAATCTCTTAAATGTCTGAAAGTTAAGCAGTTATACATAATTTTTATATTTCAATGAAGGCCTTTTAATTTTTTTTTTGTTACTTCGTGGTATTTATAAATTACTGTTTTGGTAACTGCTCAGCTCTTTGGTAACTACTCAGTGGTTGAGTGCACTAGGTAGAAGCAGAGTGTTAGCCTGTGTGACTGTGGTATTAGTGAAAGTGAAAATATTGGTTATGCTGTGCATTTTGTTTGTTACATAAAACGATTTTTCCTTAATGGTACCAATTCAGCTTTGGCCGGCCAGGAGTTGAATGCTACTGTCAACATGACAGTGGAGCTGCAGTAATCCAACTTCAGTTCCTGATTAATGAGGTTAGTAAAATAATTTGTGTAATTCAGAGAAGATATGGAACACATTTTCTTTAATTTTTCATTAAGCAAGCATTAAAATTAGCTGATATAAGTGATATAGCACAAATAGCAAACTGTAATAACAATCATAAACAAATTAACTTTTTTAGTTTTGGAAAATGCTTGACTAACTCCTGAAAATATCTTTGCCTCTAGAGTGCTCTTTTGCAATAAGCAAGAACTAGGAATATCTTTTTGTGTCCTTGAACATTGCAAATTATCTCTGGAAGTGGTGAAGTACTTTTTCAATAGTACTACCAGTTTCAGTAGGTAGTTAATTTTATTTTGATAGAGTTACTGTCTTAGACATGAACTGAATAATGTTGCTTCAGTTTCAGATGTGTGTTTCTAGGGATGTAGCAGCTGAGATCTGACAGTAGTGCTGTTCTTGAGCTAGGGACAGGTTTTTAGAGATCTCGCTAGCTTAGTCAGCACACAGATATTAGCAGTTGATTGCTTGATTTCTCTGCAGAGATGGGGATGAGGAAGCTGGTGAGCACACACTGGAAAAAGCTACTTCCCCATCACCTCTCAGTATAGCACTGAACCAAACACGAGTGAGCTGAACAGCATGAGATCACAGCAGTTAGCTCATTCCTACTACTCAGAACCTACCTGTGCTATGCTGCTGATGCACGTGCTTATACATTTTTTTCATCCTGGTAATAAATATGTAATGTATTTCCACTGTGATGCTGCACTGTTCCTAGGGTTATGAAAACAAGTTGACTGAAATGTTTTTGTTGTCCTAGGGAGCTCTTGTGAGTGCCTTGGCTGATGACACCTTACACCTGTGGAACTTGCGCCAGAAGAGACCGGCTATACTTCATTCACTCAAATTTAACCGGGAACGGTAGGGATTGGCTATGATTGCAGTGCCCCTTAGCATCACCCTGCGTGCTGTCCTCAGATGAGATCTTATCGATGCGGTCCAAGTCGTAACTTGGTACATCATTGAAACTGGGCTTACACTGGGTTTGAATGTCAATCTGTTGGGCCCCAAAGTAGTTGTGAATAAGACACACTAGTGGCCTAAACTGAGATGCCTTTTCTATCACTTCATGTTGCATTGCTGAACATCAATTTTCATATCTTTAAATGTGGAGGGATAGAATAATTTGAATGTATGTCTTCAGAAGAATTTTGGAACAAGAGAAACTGTGTGCACCAACAAGACAACCTGGAAAACTGGTTCAGTTTTTTTTGGTATTTTTTCTCCCTTGATGGCAAAGCAGAATTCTGCAGTGTTAGAGCTCTTGTTTCTATCAGAATAGCTGAAAACCACTTGCATTTTGATTAAAAATTTTTATACTCAAGTAATAGAATTGTAAGCAAGCTAGAGAGACATTTAAGATTAAATTTTTAAAAGTCAGTTGATTAAATTTCTGAAAAACGTGTCCTTTGTTTTAGAAGCAAGTATTCCTTCCCTTTTAGGAAGTATTCCTTCTTTTCCAGTATATGTAAAGTCTCAGCTGGAAAGCTGTGTTTCCTTTTGAACAGTATGCATTAGAGATGGACTGCTTGGGGAGCTCAGAGGATAATAGCAAGAACACAGAATAATCTGTGACTTGTATTTCTTTTGAATAGGGCAGGAGGTAATACATTTTAAGTAATAGATACCAATAGAAAAAGTTAAATGCTTATTTAATACCTTCTAATGTAGTGTCATGCAAAGTGCTAAACAAACTGTTGGATGGGTGAAATGGTAGCTTTGTAGTTTTCAAGAGCAGGTTATGAACAAATTTGTCAGGAACAACATAAATGCTGGTTACTGGGGTTTCTTTGTATAGAGGATTAATGACTTTAAAGTGAAAGAGGGTAGAATTAGATTGGATATTGAAAGAAATTTTTCACTGTGAGGGTGGTGAGACACTGTAACTGCTTGCCCAGAAAAGTAGTGGGTGCCTCATCCCTGGAACTATTCTAGGACAGGCTGGATGAGGCTTTGCTCAACTATCTGCTGAAAGATGTCCCTGCCCACAGCAGGTGAGTTGGACTAGGTGATCTTTAATGACCCCTTCAGGCCCAGACAATTCTGTGATTCTGAACTGTTATACAGAAAACAGGAAGCTTTGTTGACTGAGGCAAATTCTCTGCTCCAAAGGAGTGGCAGTGTTCCTTTATGCAGCATAGAAGTCAAATGGAGGGAAATGCAGTTTATAACCACTAGTTTAATGAGGATTGTCCAAGTGTAAGAGATACAGTAATGTGTCCAAACTGAATTTTGTACTTCTCCCTTCCTTTTCTATAGTGTCTTTTCTCTTACTTGTACTCTCTACTTAAGCGTCAGTGTAAAATTAGGGTTTATATCCTGAAACCACACTTAAACATCAGCTTCTAACTAAGCTTTAAAATAGGTATCTGACGAGGTGATTGTGATTGTGTGCAAATCTGTTGTAGGCTGGCTTAGAGTTTTAGATGTGTGGGTATCTTTGGTTAAGCAAAGTGAAAGTTTTAAACTATCCTTTTTGAGTAAATGTAATGATGTCAGTAGCAAAATCCATCACAGGGAGTTGAGTGGGGGTAGAAAGGAGTCTTGGTCACTGATGTTGCTGACTTAGTTACTAATCCTGCCTTGCCAAGGTAGGTAATGAGAGCACCATAGTTACCATGAGTGGTGTAAGCATAGCTTGAGACAAGGGCTTTATCTTCCAGCCATTTTAATTTTAAAATACCTATTATAATAACCTATAAAAGTAGCCACAACAGTTAAGATTCCCAGATCTGTACCTTTTCATAGCCACTTAGGTCATGCTGGATGACTCTTAAGTTTTTAAAATATTCTGTTTTCTTTTGACTAGTTTATAAAATACAACTTTATAAAATAACATGTAATTTCATTATCAGGTAAATATTTTTATTTGAACTTGAACTGCAAAAAATTCATTGTTGAATAATTCTACAATAGGGGTCTTTATAACACTCAGTTCTTAGTAATCCATTACACCTAATCGTTTCAATATGCTATATGAATCTGAAGAAAATGGCATTTTCTTAGGTCAGTTTTATGCTGTATATTAACAACTAAGTTTATTGAGGAGAGTGTTCATGATGTAAGTTAGTTATGCACAGTTCATTCTTTCAGGCCTTTCCGGAAATGTGTCAGAGGGCCTTGGAGATCTTTGGGGGTTTTAATCCACTTCCTGTCACTCACTCCCGCACTTGTATTGTACTGTGTTGTGTTCTTTCTAAAGGAAAAGTGCTTCTCTATCTCCACTTGACCCCCCCTTCTCCAGCCAAACCTTGTTCTTTCTCATGGTGTGTTAATACCAACAGTCCTTGGATCTACCAGCAGTTCTTGTCTGTTAGTAATAACAGTCCTTGGCTGGCTCCTCAGCCATCCAGTTAGCTGTGTTTGAGACATACACATTAGCCCCTTATCTTCTGGGAATCAAGAGCTCAAAGGGATTTCACTGTGGACTGCTGTTTATGGGGTTGTTAGACAATGGGCTTTAATACACATGAGCCCCTTATAATCAAAAGGGTATCACTTTGAACCACTGTTTATAGGGTAGCAAGGGAGTGGGCTTCAGTTGTAGTAATTTTCCATCCAGGCCAATTTGAGTTGGTAACTTTCTTTGACTGTTCGACAACAAAAATATTTTTCCACTTGGGTTGTTATTCAGACAAGAAAATTAAATTTCCAAGGCTGTTTGTTAAAAGCAGATGTTCATTAGACACCTGTTAGTTCCTGGGAACAGACAGTGTTTCTGATAAGATCAGGGAGAGTTTAGTCCAAGCGCAGTTCATCAAGGCCGGGCGTAATGAGCATTTCTCAGATGAGAGAAATCAGTGTCCTGGGTGGCAGAGGCACGCAGCACCACAGCCCATTCCACAACTGAAGTCAGCTCCTCTCAGCCTCTACATTCTCAAGTCACAAGCATGAAGTTGTTATAAACCTAATTAATAAAAATTTTAAAGTACTTTATGCTGTGGGATTAAGATCTGTTCTTAAGGATTACTAATTTCTCAAACAGGATTTATTTCAAGTATTTTGCATACTACAAAACAGCCTTATGGCTGTCTTCTCTAATGATACTTTGTCAGTTTGGGAGGGAGAGTAAATATCTTGGAACTCATTATATGACTGAAGCAATGATTGTACTGGCATCAGTATTTGCTCTAGGACTCTGTTGAGGCGAAGGTTTAAAATTATTTAACTGATTGGGTTTACCTGGAAGTGTTGAAATTGGAGAAAGGCAGTGTTTGTGTCCTATTTAGTGGGAATTGAACTTTAACCTGTCACAGGCAAATTTTTATTCAGATTCTGTTTCTAAATAACAATTTCATATGTAAGGTTTAGATTTGATCTGAAAAGTTGTCTTTAGCATAGAAAGCTAGCTGTAGCAGTTAGCTACCCAGATGAAAAGATTTTCTTAGTCTTGAGAACTATTCTTTAACTGTTTTAAAAAAAAAATAGTTTAAAAAATCAAGTGATAAGGCTATGACATCATTAATTAATTCTGTAGTCTTCTGGCACAGCCTTTTAACAGCTCTGCCTAATTATCTTCTTTTAGTCATGTGGAAGAACTGCTTCCCAATGTCTAACAAAACAATTTCTAGATTTCATATTTGTTTATCCTGTTGGTAATTTAATTTTGTTACTTGGCTTTCAGGTGTTTTAAACATAAACCCGAAAGCTAGCTTGTTTATAAATGCTTGTGTTGTGTGTTCAAATATTTTGTAAACTTACCTGAAAATTTTAAATCTGTAACTTATTTCAAGATGCAGTCTCTAGTATATGACAGAAAAGTGATGTGAATGCTTGCTTTTCTACTCATGCCTTTTAAAAACAGGGAGTGGTGAGAAAGAGCTGATCCTTTCTAATATCATTCTATGCCATTACAGGCTTTGTTCTGATATGTGGAAAATGTCTTTAGGTAACTTAAATAATCTTAGATTTGAGCAAAACATTTCTTTGAAAGCGGTGGCCAGGAGTCCTGAAAGATGCTGCTTTCTCTTGAATCATTAAATTAGTCAAGAATCTCTAGATAACAAACAGACCATTCATGGATTCATAGCCCCTGACTGCCTTTTGTAGCAGTGGTGGTTAGGAATTTGAAGCAAGTCCTCCAAAGCAGGAATTGGTGAGGTTTTACATGTCTAACAAATCAGCTAGCTGAAATTACTGACAGATGTCAAAAGCTCAGTGCAAAACAAGCTAGTACAAGTTTTTTAGCCTTTTGTTTGCTGCATCTGTGGAGGTTTTGCAGCTGCTTTATGTTCTAGTTACCAAACAAGAGTTAGGAGGTAGTAAACCAATGTCATGCTTGGCCACTGTTCCTTGCCTGTGGGAAGCGGTGTGTAGGAGCTAGGACAAAAATGCATAATGGTGTGGAACAGTTGCTTCTGTGACTTGTCATGCAGAAATGTCTAAATACTACCTCTTTTCAGACTGCATAATTCAGTGTGGGAACTTAACATCTCAGGTTTTGTACTTCTCTAAGATGTCTTCCGTGGATCACTATCTATTTCCTTTGCCATCTACATATCTATGTACAAGTATCTTAAACACAAGATTGTTGTTAACAAGTAATGCAAGATCCATGTCAAATTTGCTTTAACTCAGCAAGTGAATAGTAAATATTTTCTACTAAATATAAATGTATACAACTCTGAATAAGTGCAGTTAAAACATCTAATTAGAGTAAATATTAAAAGCATGTTGTGAGATACATACATACATAACTAATCTGGCTTTAGTTTCATGTCATGCAGAAACTGTTAAACTTGATGCTTATCTAAGGTGTGAAAAGTCAAACATGCATCACTAACCAGCCAGGGACTTTGACAGATCCTGTTTGAGAGGGTGGAGTGACAGACTAACTTGATGGAAAAAAGAAAAAGTAGCATGGCATGACAAATTTGAGGCCTCTTTGCCAGCCAAAGCAAACCAGCTTTGTTTACAAGTATGAAAAATTTGTTTCATTATCCAAGACTTACATCCTTCCTGAGCTGACATTCCCTGTTCTAATGCCAAAAGAAAGTTTGTCTTTATGGTAAGTCACAAAGCAAGAATGGCATAAAAATAGAACTGAGTGTTTTGTGCGAGTGCTCTGCATATCGATTTCTGAATGCCTTGATAGCAGATTAATTTTTAATATGTCAACTTCTGTGCTGTGGGATTTAAATAGTTTTCCTCAACATGAAACTGCATAATTCAGAGTTACAAAATTATGCTTAAAATATCTTTGGCTTTGTATCCTGCTGTAAACAGCAGCTTTAGCATTGTGTTTGGAACACTGTCTACAGAGAGTGGAAAATCCCACTTATTATTAATAATAAGATTTTAAACTTCTATTGGCACACGTGTTATCTTGTTAGATACTGTAACTTTGTACTCAGCCTGTGCCTTAGCAGACTTGGGAGTTTTCTTTCACCTTGAATTTATAAACTGACCAATTCTGCCACTTGGTGGATAACAGAAGGACATACAGGTTGTCTTGCCTGTGAGAGCAGGTGTTGATAGACATTGTTTATGGGGTTTTGGTTAATTTTTCACACATAACTAAGTTTGTGGGTTGGGGTTTGTTTTCTTTTTTTCACACTTGTTAGAATGACTTTCTTCAGAATGAGAGGCAATGATCACCAGATCTGCTTGCCTTGATGGTGTCATGCAAAGCCTTTTACCTAGTGAGCTTAAAATTTTAACTCAGTGATTCACTAGGGCATGTAATTAGAAGGAATTTGATCTTGTTTCAAGAAACTAGCAGAAGAAAACTAACTTATTGACTGTCTGGATTTGTCATATATGTGAATGTTTCTTTCACAAGAATCAAATTGCTTTGAAAAATGTTTCTTTGAGGCTGTGCATGCATGTAGAGTTCCACATGTCAGTGTGGTTGATGGAACTGCAGTTGCATGAGCTGCCTTCTGCTGCCTTTAGCACTGAGGCAGAACCAAAATGTCACTGTCCTGTCACTCAGAAATTTCAAATTTCAGAGAAACTGTTTTTAAATTGCCTCAGTTGCCCTATTAGCTATTTTTTTCACATTGACTTTCACAGTGATGCGAGACATATAATGGCCAACTGGTACGTTCTTGGGCAAAATTTAACCTCTAAGTCTTTAAGTTCTGCCTAAATGACAGGCTTCTCCATCAGTGTAGGAATAATTTTTTCTGCTTCATGTGGTAGGTCTCCATGTCTGACCTGGCCATTTTTTTCCTGCAGTTTGAGTTTGTGACTCCCCACATGCCTTTTGAGGCAACTGATTAAAAAACGAAGAGAATTTTTCAGTATTGAAAGAATTTATACAAAACACTCAGAAAATCTGACTTTCTTATTGCTGATTAAATATCCTGCACTATATATTTGTGAACACTTGCTCTTGCTGTGTCTGACATGCCAATGGTTTGGTTACTTTTTGTGTCATCCCAAGATACTTGAGTGTCTTGCTCTGACACATGCTTATTCCATCTTGACACCACTGGTGTCCACCACAGCTCAGATGCTGAACACAGGTGCTTCTCAGCTGCCTGAAGAGGCAGCCATTCAAGTCAGTGGATTTGGGGAAGCACCATTTGGAATGCTGTCAAGGGGCATAAATGGAATTGAAATACCTGGTTCAGTTCCTATGATATACTACATTTACCCACATGTTCTTTTGTTGGGACATTTTTGGAATGCATTGAAGAGGATTTCTTCCTCTGCATATGCCTTCTGGTCTTTGAGGCCTTTTTTGTACAGGTAGATGTTCTAAGCTTTTTGAAATTATCAGATGTGGAAAAAAGACCCTTTTGCAGCAGTCAGGCAGTATCAAAGCTACTGCTTGCTTCCATCAGTAGGAAATTTTGACACTGGCTTTTGACTTTGTAAGCCCATGGAGGACTTTGACAACAGCACATGGATGTGGAGTCTACACTAACATCAGAATTAAACTTCTCAGCTTCTGAATTTTATGTGGTGCTATCTCATACATGAAAGGTTGAAGATAAAGGTGTGCAGAATACAGCTTTGATAGCTTAAACCTTTGCTTTTATTTTGCCTATACAATAATGATCTGAACAGCTGGGTACTTACAGTTACTGCAGACCTGTAATGACAGCCTGAGGTGCTAGCAATATTTTAGTGACTTAACAATAAAACCTGTTATCAGTGCTTGTCATGCTTCAAAGTATTTGTCACTGTGCTTTGTTAAAGCAGTAAAAAATTCTGAAGAATGTATAATGCTTCGTAATGCAGTAGACTAGGGAAAGGTAAAGATGAATTTAGAGGGATTTCTGCTGTCATAATACAGTCAAGTTAACAGCCTGCCATTTTTCCTTAATATTTCCTCTTAAAAAACTAATTCTTTGAATAATGTATTAATTTAATAAGTTGAGTTCTTTAATATTTCTGTAATTAAATTCCTGTAGGGAACATTAGCACTTGCTGTATTAATTTTTTTGATATATGTTGTGAAACAGCAGCAATTAAGGTTATTTTTTAATAGCTTTGACAGATTATCAGAAAAGATACATGGTCTACAGTTAAGAAAGGGCATCCTTTCAGCAGGTTTACAAAAAACTTATTGAAGAATCTCCTGTCATTTCTAAGGCTCTCCCATAAGCAATATCCTAAATTATTTTTAATTAGTGTAAGAACATTAATATTTTGTCATTGTTTTTCCCTGTAGGTGTGTCACTTGCTTTTCTGTATATAATTTTGTTTTCTTGAACTATTGGTTCAACTCTTACAAATATGTTTTGCAAGAAAGAAAAATATTAGTTTTGAATTTTTTTTGAGAGGTGGGGAGGGAACAAATGACTTTGCAAATGTGTGTGGTGAAGAGGAAGATTTTGTCCTTACAGTGAATTACAGCTACAGGAGAATTTAAAACTATCCTGACTTCTTTGGGGTTGTATAATAGTGCCTTATTTTAGTGGTGATGTTAGTTCATACTAAAATATTGCTGTAGATTTAATATTGAAAAAATAAATCTGCTTAAAGCATTATTTTTTCTATAAAGGGTATTTCTCTTTGTGAAGATACAGGAAAGTGAAATATTTGAAATTACTTGCTGTGCCCAGTACTGGTTTTTGCTAAAACTTTGGTCTGTCTCAAAAAAAAACGTACTACACTTACTGAGGGAGCTGAAATTGCCTTGGAGACAACATGAAGAATCTGTTGTGCCATGCAAGAACTGCCTGCAAAAGCCTGCTTTCTGTGACTGCTGGCTACAACAATCCCAGGCTGTCTCTTCACATGTTCAAAACTGGACAATTTGAAATCATAGATGCTTCTATTTTATTTTCATTTGGGCAGAATGGCTTGCTAGAGGAGAAAAGTATGGTAGTCTGCTTTTGACTGCTACCTGGTTTTGGGGCAGTTGGGGTTTGTGTGCAAGAAAGACTAGTTGAAAATTTTTTCATCTGTAGTCTTTTTGATGTGTTCTCAACAACTGATTACATTTTCCACTTTTATGTATATATCCACTTGTGGATAGGGAGAGAGGGGAAAGACTGCTCAAGTTGCAGAACTGGCTAGAGGATTATATGGCCAATTCTGCTTCTGTTGATCTTAAAGTACATTATGGATGAAGCATATTCTAACCTTGTGGCAAAAAGATAGGTTTCTGAAAGAAAAATCTGCATTTTTCAGGAAAAAAAAAAGTGCTGTCTGTGGCCAAGCATCAAATAAACAAGTATTGCATCACTACCAAGACTCTAAAGTTTTGTTTCCATCCTCCAAAAGGAGTTTGAATCCCTTCAATCAATCCAATTCTGAACAAACAAGGCTGCTGGCCATTCAGATGGTCCTAGCTTCACTGATTTTTAGTTTTTAGGAGGGATGTAACACTTCCAAAGTTGTTTAAAATACACATAGCAATAATAGAAATAATATTCTGTAATTTTTTCAAGTAAATGCAGTTATCTGAAATGAGTCATTCAGTCAAAATATAGTTGAGTTTCTGAACGTTGGAAGACATACAGTTTTCTATTAAGAGAATAGTAATTTTTTTTTTATTTGCAAATGAAGTAACATTTACTACATTTGGGGAGAAATGTTGGTTCTTACACCAGGATCAGCATGCCATTCCTTTGGGATTTAACTAGTTTTTCTGTGAAATAAAAGATCTAGGACTATTTTTTAGTTTTTAGAAAAATCACATAAGTCAGATTGTAAAAGAATGGTAAAATACTTTGAAGAATAAGGTTAAGAACTCTGTTATGTGCCTATTCTTTACAATTTTGAAGTCTTTTCAACCTGCTGCCTTTGAGAGTTTGTAAATCTTTGTGAAACTATTTGTTCTGTTCGTTTACTATTAGCATGGAATCACTTAGTTGTTTGCTAACTCTTGACAAAATTAATCTCAGTTGCACAAAGGAGACAGTAAATTGAATATCCCTGCATATTCAAGAAGAGGATCAAGAATATAGAGGAGGTTCTTTAAATGTTACCCCTGTGCTATAACAGTCAAAGCTGAAGGCCAAAGTTTTATTTTTGCCCACTTTAAATGATGTGAAATAAATTTGTTTTCGTAACGAAAGTGTTGGGGAATTTTAATTAACAATATTAACTTTCTAATCAAGACAAGCCTACAACCCTGCTACTGATTATTTTTTCTGGCTGCTAGGCCATGATTTTGGATCCAACTGATCTGGTTGCCAGCTGCTTCTGGCATGTGGAGTGCTGGCACAAAAAGCTGCTGTGGTGTTGCAGAGTGCTGAAGGTTGATGTTTATGCTGTATCTTTACAGACAGTAACTGCCTGTCTAGGAAGAATGTGTACAGACAATGTATGTGATTTAGCTTCTGTTAAAATATTTTTTTAAAGGATGTTGGGGAAACACAAGTTTTCAACCTGTGGTGGTTGCAGGTTAGTGTGCTTTGTTAAATGTGTTACAACCTCTGCAAGTTGAGTTGGAAGAGCATTTTAAATCATGTATGTAGTATTTTTTTTTCTGTCAAACATCAATGAAAAAATTACTGCAGTCTTTTGGCATAAATATTCAAGGACAAGAAATTGAGTTGGAAAGCAGATGGATTAGGTATTTGCTTGAGAAAAGTCAATTTCCTAATTGGGAAGAAATAAGTGAAAAAACCCCAAGATGGTACATTTCTGAATCCAGATAGTATCACTACAGAAGTTTTAATTTGCACTGCAGGTTTCAAAAGTTAACATCTCTTCAACCACAGCAGTTTCTCTCTTTGTTAGCTTTTCCTTTCAGCTCAAGTTGGTGTGCATATGGAGCATCTAATGCAAAGGATCTGAAAGCTGTTCTTTAAATAAATACTTAACAGGCTTGTGAAGTGATGCATGGATTTGGCAATAAGCAACCCAATTGGGAGAAAAAAAGAACAAAAAAAAATTGTAAAGCTAAGGATTAGGGCTGACAGAACAAATTCTTCTTGAATAATTGTTTTACTTTATCACTAAAGCATTTCTGAAAGCCCAAGTTTGATAGCTGAGTAATTTGGCAATTTCTTTCAATATCAGACCCTGTCAGATTGAAATGGTTTTGAGTTTCCAGAAAGTTTCAAGACTCCAATTTCGAGTTAGCATGCTGTCATCTTGTACGCACATTATTTTATCTTGAAGAAATAGTCAACAATAATCAGGACCCAAGGGGGCAGAAATAGTCAGATTTTCAAATGCTAGTATTTGTGCTGGAGCTACAGTCAAAAAGGAGTCCTCTGCTGGTACATACTGTTGTTAGTTGTTGAGTCTTGTGCAGGTACTCTCTTCAAGCATAAGAAATAACTCAAAGGTAGAAAATTAAAATGTGATTGAAGTAAACCTAGAGCCTGAAATTTAAACTACTTTTAAAATTACTTTTATAGTTTTTTAGGGTTATTCTAAGGTTTGTGTGGTATTCTCACACTCTCTGGTAACAGAGGGACACAGCTTCTCCCAGGCTTGGCCTGGGAAACTTAGAGAAAATAATTAAAACAATTATTATCTTATCCCTTGTGCCCAGTGTTGTGCAGGATGTTTACAAGAAGGAGTTGTTCCCTTCTTGGCCTGTAGTGCATGAGGAGTCTCCTAAAGACCAATCAGGTCTTAGGTTCATTATGCTTTCTATGAAAGTGTGATTTTCTATTAATAAATGCCTTTTATGCCTTCTGAATCATGAAGTCAATATGTCATCTTTGTCTGTCCCCTATATCACGCAACAGGTTTGCTCTTTAGGTGTTAATTTGGATTACATGTAAACTCATTTTTGTGTTACATCTTTTGTCTGTTCCTTTACTTGAAATCAGCCTTATCTGCATATGACAACTTCTAAAATTCTTTGTTCTTTAAAACTTGAAAGTAGATAGATTCCAAAGAGAGATTGATAGACTATAGGATTATTGTATTTTAAATTTGAGATGACATCACTCAAATACGTTCAATATGCCAATTGTTAAAGGTGACTGTAATTTTCGCTTTTTATGTATGATTTATGAGTTTTAGAACACCTTGCTTTCTAATTTTTTGTTCAGCCTAAGGTTCTGTTTTGTCTGTTCATCTCTTACTTTGGTCATGTAGTGGCTTTTCTACTTCACCTCAAACTTGTCTTATATATTCCTGTTTGCCTATTGTCTTATTTCTACCTTTTGGTAGCATAGACCTTGCAATGTAGGACATCAAAAAGACCTTTCTTTAATTCCTTTTTGGTGGCTTTCTCTTTCAGGATAACATTTTGTCACCTGCCTTTCCAAAGCAAATGGCTGTATGTGGGCACTGAAAGAGGAAACATTCACATTGTCAATGTGGAATCATTTACTCTCTCAGGCTATGTCATCATGTGGAATAAAGCCATTGAACTGTGAGTTTAACCAGTCCTTGTCTGTGGAGGGGAGGGAGCAGCAATGTCCCAGATGTTGTTAACATCAGTTTCAGGAATATCATTGTTACCTAGAGGCCTCCATATTCATCTTACTGCACTGCATACACTATCAAAGTACAAAGTCATGTAGATATTTTTATTTTCAAGAATGTGAAGGGCTAATGTTAATATGTTTTTGCCCTTTAGTAGTATTTTATCATAGTTCCTGGGATAGACATGAAAAGAGACAGTATAGAAATAGATGTAAAAATCACTGTGTGTGGGGATAAAAGAGAAAGAAAAATAATAAACATTAAAATATGGTGTGGTGGGTACTTGGACGGGCATGTCACTACTACAGTTGGGGAGTAAAGATCAAAGTGGAAAGGTCAGGCATTTTTTTAAGAGAGCTGATGTATTCTGAGTTGGAAGTGACTTTCTGAAATGCAAATTTAAATAAGTATATTCCAAGACCAAAATACATTTTATAGCTATTGTCACTGGATCTCCTTTTTTTAATGTTAAAATTGTATGTACAAATACAGTGGTTTGTGGGGGAAAGATTAGTTGTGTGTTGCTCTTCCTGTGCTGGTGTTTTGTTCCCAGTACTCTTCTTTCAAAAATACATCAAATCCTTTACTTGCCAAAGGGTGTTGAAGCAAACACAGCTCTTTATTAGTGCACCTTCTTCAATAGCAATAAGTCCCCATAAAGTGTTAATTCTCTGGTATTGTAACAATGGCCATCTTGGACAGTTTATGAATAATGGCAAAAGCTGTATTCCAGTGTAAAAGTCGACATTTTATCCTACAGTTTCAATTCTGTAACAACAGATGTTAAGATAAAATGTTTAAAGCTAATCGAATTTTTTTTTGCTGATAGGCAGTAAATTAGTCTGTCCTTTAGACAGAAACTAAGTGTCTACAAACAGACACAGTATTTATGGGCTTGAAGATAAGAATAAAAGTAACTCCATTTTGAAATGTCACAACTTGCTTACATGGAGTTTGTATCTTCAGGACCTGTATTGATTCCAATCATTTAGGGATACCATTTAGGGCAGGGGACAATTTTTTTTTTTAATGGGAATATTTCTTTTTTAGGTCATCCAAATCTCACCCAGGACCTGTTGTCCACATTAGTGACAATCCAATGGATGAAGGAAAGGTAGGATATTTTAAAGGCTTCAATATTTATTTTATAGTTATTTTCAAAGCAAGACTTTTTTAAAGTATAGTTACCACTGCTATTTAAGGAAGGATTTAGTATATGAGGATAACAAAGGCTTTAGGCCCTGAAAGTAATACAAAGTAAAGTACAGACATGACTGTAGGATACATCACTGGAATGAATCATCTTGTAATCAGAAACATTTGAAAACCAAGATGGAAATGATTAGCTGCAAAACTTCTGGAAATAAAAGCAAAGAGTTTTACTTATGGTGATAAAAATTAAAATGTTAGAAAAAAACCCATCAATCATAACTAGAGTGATGAAAGTGTGATGGAAATTAATTCCTCTTTATCATGCTCTTGTGTGTTATTTCACAACTTTGAAATGCTTATTTATATAGCGTATTTATATGGAATTCCATGTACTTTGTCTTTAGATTAACTAATCTGAGACTAGATTTTGTGGAATTTGACATCTAACTCATACTCCCGTATTAGGTCATTTATTATAATCACTAGATGCTGTTTGCTGATGAAACTGGCCTACAGAAAAATAAGGTATTTCAGAAAAATAAACCAAAATATGTGAGAAAGATCTATGTATTAGACTTGTGTTGTCATTCTTATGACATATTATAAACATAATCATCTGTTCATCTTGACAAGAAGTTTTTGACTCCTTGCAAGACAGGAGTCCTTGTCCTGTGACATAGCATTTTGCTTACTAGTGTTCTTCATATGCAGGAGAAATATTTTTTAATCTACTTTGTGTTTTTCATGTCAGTAGTAGATTAAATTGGAGAGAGGGAATGATCCTATTGTCTTAGCAGTGGTTTGAAAGCTTTAGCTAGTTATCAGCTCGTATCCTAAACACCTGAGGTTTCAGTTCAGCAGAGAATTTAATGAGTAGAGGTTTTTTCATTAGTATGAGGCTTACTGCAGTAAGTGCATAACTAATGGGTTTCTCTGTAGAATTAGGTTTGATTCACATTCCAGGCTTATGGACTCTAGCATATGAATGCAATGAAGCTGTAGTAATTTCAGGAAATACAAGTGATCAATTTGTTTAGATGTATTCCACCCCACGTCTAATTATTATCAATTAAAGTTTAAAAATCACTGGTTTTATTCATCAGGCTATCAATCAGTGTTTTGAAATCTTGACCTTATGCTTTTTTGATTTCTCATAAGAAAAACATTACTAAGAAAACCCTGTGTAGTTGCAAAAATCCTCCATGTACACAATTTTAAAAAATTGTTTATGCTTTTGGCTTTCTAATCACAGTGGCTTTTCAAATGTTTTAAGTTAAAATAGAAAAATTATAATATATGGCATATGATAGGCAAAATTATTAAAAATGATAGTGTACCTAATGTTCATGGGAAAAATTGAATATTCACTTTTACTAGATCAAACATGTCTAATATTTATGATATTTTTGTGCTGTATAGCACCAAAAGAGATGAAATATTTTATTCGTAAGCTTGTATGAGATCTGTTATTTTTGTACTGGAGACAACTGTGCACCTTGAAAATCTTAACATGCTGAAGAGACTGTCCAGGCAAAACCTCTAGGTATGGCACTAGATTGTTACTTCTGCCTTATGTTGGACATGGTTTGTTTCTTTTTTTTGCATTAAGAGAAGTAGCACTTAAGATAGAAGAGCAAAACACTTAGATAGTCAACAATGTGATAGACCAATTATTATGAGC
Organism: Dicaeum eximium; assembly: GCA_013396995.1. Classification (NCBI taxonomy): domain Eukaryota; kingdom Metazoa; phylum Chordata; class Aves; order Passeriformes; family Dicaeidae; genus Dicaeum; species Dicaeum eximium. Next base: position 2,191,869 of record VWZP01005411.1, on the reverse strand, counting down.
AATTTGAGTCTTCACTCCCTGCAGTAAAGGTTTAAACTTGCTTCTTGCAAAAAGATTATTTGGAAAACTATCTAGTTCAGTTTATCTAGATTTCTTCCTATGAACAAATCATGTTTGTAGGGTTTCTTCAGCCAGTTATCTGAATTGTTATTAACATCTGGAGAAAGCTTATAGTACCTAGTTTCTTTATAGACACTGAACTCTAACTGAGAACTTCAGGGGAAATAGTGTGTTCTTCCAGCAAATTTAAACAGAACGAATTCCAGTGAGGAAAATGCACAATAAAGTTCTCCTTTTCAGCCCCCCTTATTTTCACTAGGTGGAATCCACATAGCAAGGTCTTTCTACAACTCAAAGTGATTTCCAAGGAAACTTCAGAAGGATGCTTTAATTTTTTTCTAATTTTGCATGCATGTTCATTATATTTTCTGGAACTTGAGGACAATAAGTACAAAGGAAATATTTCTAACATTGAGGCCTTCACCTCTTTAATTTTTATTTTTATAACTACTTGCAGTTACTATATGTAGTATTATGCTGCAAATCTTTTGGGACAAGAACCTCAGGCATTGCAAATTATATCATTTTGCTTTTCCTTATAAAGAATTAATGTGTCTTTTTAATGCAGCTTCTGATTGGCTTTGAATCTGGGACGGTGGTATTATGGGACCTGAAGTCAAAGAAGGCAGATTACAGATATACACATGATGAGGTAACATTTTTCATCTACATTACTTACTCTGAGGATATAATTCACTACTCAAATAGTGATTTTTATTATTTTTTAATCTCCTGCTTCTGTCACCAGATCAATAAATAGGTCTCTTTGAAATTGCAAGTACTGGAAATTTTCTCCAAAGGAGCAGTAGGGCTTGGATAATGAACTTCAGAGCAAATAACTTCACTGAGTTTAAGTTTGTAAAGTGATGAATGGTGGCACAGATTGGATTTCTTCACTAAGCTTTTAGATCTTTTTTCTGGTAATTGTGTGACTTTCACCTGTGGTAAGGGCTTAAGTTGAAACAAGATGGTTTAGCAATTTGTGTAATTTGGAATCTCTCACATATTCTGGGAACTATGAGAGGAAAGGGCAAGGGAAGAAATCACGAAATAAATAGTCTCACTACAACATTTCTCTAACCACCTTTTCTCTGTAGAATAAAATCAAGATCAATTCTCTTTGAAATAAGTCTGGAGGAGGTTTAAAAAAAACAATGGCATTAGGTGGCATTCATTTCTTTAAAACTTGATTCCTGAGAGAATAGGCTTTTTGAAAGACTGAGATTAAGAAAAATGAGTCAGCATAATATGCAAGCTGATGTATTTCATTTAAAATAATATAAAATTAGTCTTGATTACATTTTGTTGACTGTAAAAGGTTTTGTCATTGTTCTGTACCAGCTTTAGGGTTTTTGGGGGAGGAGGGGGGCAGGGTTGTTGGGTTTTTTTGGGGGCAGTTCTGTACTTGTGTGTATTCTATCAACCAAGAGTTTCCTTGGAGAGGGAGGCTCCGAAGTAGTCCAAGACTTAGATTATCAGAAATGTCCGTATAAGCCCCAGACTGTGTTATGCAAAGAACAATTTTTCTCCCTTCCATTTTCATTGCATGAACCTAATTAATTCCCTTTATCTTTTTTTTGGTCATAAATTTACTCATGTCTTCATTATCTTTTTCTTCCTAGACCACTTACTTGTCATGTTCTTCTCTAACTTTTTTAATCATTCTATTTTGCCTTTGTTTTGTAAAACAGAAGCCCAGCAGCATAGTATATACAAAGATGTGGGCACACTGGATTTATCATGTGGAATAATTGTCTTTGGACTTGCTTTCTTTTTCTCTTGATCTTGATATTGGGTCAGCCTTTTGATGCCGCAAGCCTAAAGCAGATGCTTCCTTGAAACAACCCACTATAAAACCAGACACTTGTTCTCCAGGTGTTACTTGTCAGGTCAAAGTCCTGACATTTAGGCATCATTTTTCATTGACATAGTTGGACAGTAAAGATTAAAGCCTTTCTGCAGTTTTTCAATGATATCCTGATTTCTGCTTCGAACATAGTTTGGTACTGTCAGCAGACTTCTTTACAGTCTTGATATTGTTGTTCTAATTTTCCAAGTTGCTTATGAATAAACTCAGCAGTATAAATCCCTGAGGGTCTCTACCATTTAGCTTCATCCATGAACTAATCAATTAGTGCCAGCCTCAGATTGCTTTACTTCCTTAACCAGTTATTTATTTGTTCAAAGCTATCTAGTCTGCTCAGTTTTAGCTTCCTTTGAGATACATTGTTGAAGTACTTTGAAAATTTTGTAGACAGCTTAAGTGGTGTTTCCATGAACCCCATGCCTGTTACCATTCTTGGAGGTTTGTTTGACTATAATTACCTCTCACAAAAAGCATGTTGACTACTTCTATCTTGTGTATTATACTCATCCATATGCGAATTAACTCTGTCTTTTATTAAAATTTTGTTGCTGTTTCTAGAAACTTACCTAAGGTAGACATCATGCTGCTTATTCTGGGTTTGTTTGTTTGTTTGTTATTTTGTGGTCCATTAAAAAAGATTATTAAATATCTGTTTCAATGCTTTTTGGAACCAATTCTGGCTTGAGAGGCTGCAGAGATCAGTGAATAGTTCAGATGTTACATCTTTGTTTTTCTTTAGGATTTATAAGTGAATGCATCTGGGTGTTGAGGTTGGGGTTTTTGGTTGCACAGGAGGTAATGGAATACCACAGGTCATACCCTTGGTAAAGAAATGTGCTTATCCTAACTTGGGAATGGTGAGGAAGGGAAGAGAAAAAAAATGACCATCTGGCAATGTAGTGGTTTCCTTGCTCATGGGAGTGTGCACACAGAAGAGTCAGAGTGTAGCAGTGCCTTGTCTCAGGAGATCTCCTCTGTCTCTGGTTAGTGTGATCCAGAGCGAAGAAAGTTCTTTGCCATTTTGTTTTCTTTGCCTTTGTTTGAAAGTTTTTTTGCCATTTTGTGCCATTTTGTTTCCTTGTCTCAGGAGATCTCCTCTGTCTCTGGTTAGTGTGATCCAGAGCGAAGAAAGTTCTTTGCCATTTTGTTTCCTGCTAAGAAATGGTGCGAATTTGGACGTTTCTTTGCAGAGAATCTTTCTAGCTAGTTTCTTGTTGATTTTCTGGTTTCGTGGCATTGTTAAAGAACTTCTTTCATGCACTGACTGTAAGTGTTCCATCATGAACATGTGTGCCAACCTACCCTCAAGGGACAGGGAGCATCTAGTGTCACAACATGCTTCACCTCTTCTCTCACAGAGGGTAATGCATGTGACATTCTGCCCCGTAGCAGAAGCAGGATTTTCAGCCTCAGGATTTATATGCTTGGTTCTCTGCTGGTTCTTGATGAGAGCTCTTCTGAGTGTGGAGTTGACAACCACCAAGAAGAGAGCTACTTAGTCCAATCTTGTCACACTTGCCATCTTAGTGGGTGGCTAGGCTTCCCCAGGCATCATGAGTAGGGTGGCCAGGACACTGATACCCTAAAGAACGTTTGCTAGAAACTTTGCCATTGGATTGGTTTCCTCCTCTCTCATCTCTTCGTAGTTGATGTGATTTTTAAAGCATGTAACTTGATGGTCTGTGCAGTCTTTCACTGTCATTTGATGCAACTTTCTTAACTCAAAACTTCAGATGTGTGCAGGGATCCAGATGTCATCCTTTCTTTCTTAGCAGGGGAACATCATAATGAGGGTCAAAATCCCTGTGTGTCCAGAGGTCTGTGAAAGATACCTGTTATTTCCTGAGGGAACTCATTGAATCCAATTATATGGTTTGTAGCTTCCTGCTTGGTTTCATTTCAAATGGCCTGACCTTTAGGAGGCTTTCTAGAAGCAAATTCCCTTGTTGTGGTAGGGCAGTCTCATTTGTTGCCTGAAAGCCAGGTTAATGGAACACTGCACACACTTTCTTCCTACCTGAACACATGTGTCTTCCCAGCACCCTGGGCTAATAGCTGCAGCACAGGGTCACTAGGACACTCATCCCAAGGACAGGAGCAGGTGGGTAACATTAACCATGGCTGGGGGACGCAGCTCTAGGTCATGATTAGGGTTAGTGCTGATTGCTGGCATATTCTTCTGTCCAGAACATTCTACTTACAGGAAAATTCAGAGAGTTTAGCTGTAATTTGTACTTGATCTTTCTATATTATGAATTAAATCCTGAACTTAAAGTAGTGTGTATTTTTAATTGTAACCATAATATTTAGAATATTTGGAATTAATTAGAATAATGCACAAATGTAAAATTTTTTCTCAGAGATTTTGGAGGAAATTATTTTTAGTGGAATTATTTTTAGTGAAACTGAAGCTGTGAATGAACTTCTGTTTAGAAAATTCCTTTGAAACCCTTTACTCAAAACATCCCTTTTGTCTTGGGCAGGCTCAATGAAACAGTAAGACTGAATTCCTTTTGCACCATTCTTAAGCCTTTTATATGCAGACATTGGGGATTTAAGGAAAGTAAGCTGTGCATTTGTTATGTGAAATACAGTTTATATTGCAGTCATTTCCCAACCTGTGTGTTCATGAAAGAAATTAAACACATTTCTCAAGTATTGCTTTTTCCTAAAAAAAAAACACCAAATCCCTCAAGAGTAACTTCTGAAAAGTAAGGCTTGTTTTATAATCAAGTCCCTTCTTCGAGTAGTATTTTGTTTGTTCTGATGTCAAGTAAGCTTTGACAGTATAAACTGTAATGCATTATAGATTACTATTTTTAGACTCAGTGTTCTGGTACATGGTTGAGTGTAAGAGATTATTTTAGAGCATTAAAAACATGTCAAAGTAGCTTGTGGAATTAAGAGGACAGGGGAAAGAGAAACAACCTCGGTATGTGACTTGCCAGAAACCAAAGTGTGTCAATGTATTTCATTTCATCAAAACAGTCTTCATGATGTATTGTCATCTGAATCTCATTAGCTACATTTTTTTTGTTTTCTTCCTCTTGCTGCATTTTTTCCCTTCCTTAGTTTGATGACAAGAGAGTTAGCATAGGTACCCCCAAGTTTTAAAATAGTTTCTCCATATATTTTGGTGAACAGGTAGAAGAGAAGTCAGTATCATCATCCATTCATGTTTAAGCAAAAATGCTGCCCATATCCTTGGAAATTAAAGGACTGTCATAATAAGGCTGTGAAATCTGGATAAGATATGGTAAATAACCAGTCTGGTTTGCAGGATAACTAATCATGGACTTTGCCAGTCATGCACAGTGTATTTCAAGCTCAATTAATGTCACAAGAGAGTAAAGGATCATTGAGAAATCCAAAGAATTATGAAAGGACTCATCAATGTCTCTAGTGGATTGCGTATAATATAAATAAATACTGCGTATTTGCAGTAGTCTAAATTTGGTGTTAGAAAACTGGATTAAAAAAAATCTCTTGAAAGCAAGGTACACTGCTTAAATTAATAACTTTGGTGTTTACGTCATTGAAATCCTTCATGCACTGTTCTGGCTTTGGCTGGAATAGGTTTGATTTTCTTTCTAGTAGCTGCCAAAGAGCTGTGTGTTTAGATTCACTATTAATAACTTTGATAGCACACTGATGTTTTAGTTGTGCTGACTAGTTCTTTTTTTTGCAATTATTTAACTGTTCTTACCTCAACCCATGAGTTGTACAATTTTTTCTGATTCTGCCCCACTGGTGAGTGAGCAGCTGTGTGGTGCTTGGCTGCTAGCTGGGGTTAAACCATGACAGATGAGAAGAGTGGTCTCAAACTGTTCCAAAATCATATGTATGTAATCAGCTGAAGGGCTACAATAAACCTGTATGAATTGAAAAGAATGGGATTATTTGTATCAGTATTTAATGAATTGAAACAGCTAAATTCCCCTGGTGGAAAAATACCATAAAAGCTTCAGTCTTTATTGATGAACTTGTCTCTTAAGCTGCAAGGTTGCATTTAAATTATTCATTTTTGTACCTCTTAAAAGTACCAAGAACTAATAGTTATTTCTAGGGATATTTACAAGGTATTGCAGAAGTAAAAATAAATTTCATAAATTATTTTTAAATATGCAATAATCTCTTGGAAAGCTAGTGATCAACTTAAGATATTTCTGTAGGAGTCTTGCATACAAATGCTTTTAATTTTGTTTCTCAGACTTTTTTGTTTTACTTGTGATGGCATTTTACAGTCCTATGTAAGTCTCCCTCAGTTAACTGCTGCAGTTGCTGCAAAAATGTTTCCTTCTTAAAATCAGGTATACTCACCTTCTTTGCAGGCAGCATAGCAGTAATTTTTCCACATGGGATCATTTTTCTGGACCAGATGGTGAATTGATTTTGTGTTTGCCTACAGCCTGTCTCCACATAAAAGTCAGGGATAGTTTCTACAATTTCTAATAAAGTTTAGGCATAAGACAGCAAGGACAATTGTGTTGTTATTCAAAAAAGTAAGATTCAATTCCCCACTCCCCCAGAAAATACATAACTGTCTCAGAAGTTTTGAAACAAACTCCCCTAGAGTCCAGAACAGGTACCTTTAATTTTAATTAAAGTGAAGGGGATGGTAGGAATACTTCTAAGAAACCTTCAGTGGTAGTTAATAAAATATGAAGATTGATCTAGACAAAGTTGGTTACTTTTTTATTAGAGTTCTTTCTATGTAAGTTTCTGTAACAATTCTCTGAATTTGGTTCATGTTTGTAAATGGAAGGACTCAGAACAGTAGTGAGGTTAGGACTCAGTTTAGCTGTGCAGATAACTCCAATTATGGATACAAATGCCTTGTGCCTTAAATATAACAACAGTCCTCTGTGATAATTTGGTATGATTTTGTTATAAGGGGTTACTTTCTAGTCCCATATGACCAAAAAACGATTTGAGAGACAGTTAAATCAGCACCAGCTGATATAAGCATACTGCTGCATTATGGTACCAAAAAGAAAACAGGAAGTTTTAATCATGATGAGAATTAAGATTAAAACTGAGAGTTTTATTCTGCATCAGTAAGTTTTATGTAAAATATTAGAATGAAAATATATTACTCCTAGTGGCTCTTTACTGTCTTAGCAGATTTGTGTAGTTTTGCAGACTCGGTGGATTCAGCTAATATTAACCCTGGAAAAAATGTCAAAACTTTTTTGCTCTTGTGTATTGAGATGATTTTTCAGATATCAGTTTTGGTAATTGAGACTCCTGCTAGTCAGCAACTAGTGCTAACAGCTGATTAGTACTACTTAAGGTTATTGTACTTCTTTCATCATAACTGCCTTGTCACTAGGCCAGTTGTTGTGTACCTTGAGGTAGTGCTGGAGCTACTTACGGAGTTGGTTTTTATTTTTTAGGCTTAGAAGAATTTGTGAATTGTGTGATAGTGAATGATGTTGCTCTACACAAAAGTTTCTCATACCACAGAGTTGTTCGTTGGATTATTTAAAAAAACATAAAGCATATATTTTAGTTACATTTTAAGAAATATTTAGCTGCATTGCTAAATATAACAAGTGACTCTAAAACTAATGAGACTAAATCTAGGCAATGAATAGCCATAAAGCCAAAAGGCTCATTGCTGTCTTTCAGAGGATTTTTTTATACCTCCATGTTCCTTGCAGAAAGTGAGAGCAGTCATCCTTCTCCTTGGTGCTCAGATATTTTTGCTTCTTATGCATTAATGCTGTTTCAACAGTAACAGATTGTTGCATTTCCCTTCTCTTGACATTCTTTTTCAAGAAAAGGAAGAAGTGATCATTTGTCAGATTCATTCTTCCTTCCTTTTACGAAACTTGCTTTCTTACTGGTTCTTAAGACCTATTTCTACATAAATGTGGATCAAACTGTTCCATCTACACTATGGGCTGCCTACTGTTGTCAGGGTTAGACTTCATATGGGAGATTATGTAAAATGTACTGATTATATTGTATTGCTAAGCCTGCTGTAGACATTTATTTTGTCAGTGACAAACTTTTTTAAATGCAACCTTCTCTTTACTGAGTCTGCACTCTCAAAATTGTTGATCCCTTGCTTTATTTGGTATAATATTGGTAAATAAAAAAAATGCAATATTTATGCAATATTTGTTTTGTAATACCAGTTTTTTGCTAAATAAAAACTTATTTGACAGGCAGAATGAGTATTTTACTTTGATAGTAGGAGACATCATGTAAGGCATGCGGTTTCTGAGTTACATGTGTAGATGTGATGCTGGTACACAGAATCTATAGTGATTGCATAGGGAACAATATTAAATTTCACTAAGAAATGCTAAACTTAATCTGTAGTTTATGTATATTCAGATGTTATATTAATTTATATTGGGGAAATTTTTATTGGAGACTCTAGACTAATGTAGCATAGCCATTTTCCTCTGTCATTTTAGCTCTGGATTCTCCCATTCAGTTTTCTGGAAACTGTCTTGTCTCTCTGTATAACTTCATGAAGTATGAAGACCTGATCTATGTATAATCAGTTTGAGCAAAGCTCACTTGGATCTGTCTGGAGATGTGCTCTTCACGCGGTAATTAGTGCTTAAGCTGTCATTGCTGGTTACAGTTCTCTACTGCTGACACACCCAGGTTTCCTCACAGAGGAAATCCCAAGGCCCCTGCAGAGCTTGAGTGAGTGTGAGCCCTTATTACAGACAGAATCACTACTGAAGGTATCCACTGAGGGTACTGTAAAGTCCATCAGTTTTCATTAATTCAGCTCCTGCTTTTCTAGTTTACCTGCAGTTATGTCTTTGTCATAAAATCTACCTTTCCAGTAATACCAAAGTTCCATATTTCTTGCAGTTCCTTTTGCACCTTCTGGGTAGTAGGGAAATATGTTAAGGTTTTGTTATTTACTGGTATTTTCATGCTATAACTAAAATTCCCTTGAACATCACCTAATGTCTCATAATGTCTCCATGTACCAACAAAGATGCTGGAAGCAGAAATGGCACCAATCTTTTCTTGTCAGTTAATTTTTTTGCCTTATTTGTATTCCTTACATCACTGTTTACTTTCCTCTTGCCTGAAGGCAGCAACTGGATTTTCTTTATTTAGATGTTTTCTGTAGATTTTATATGGCATGTGTAATCTTTCCATTCCTAATTTTAGTAATCTAGAGATGATTTTGTATTTATGGAAAGATTTACGAGTAGATTCCTGTGCTTTCCTGCACTTCAAAGCTGCCATTGCAATATTAGAGCATCCAGGCTAATACTTTGCTTTCATCATCATAATTTCAAAAAAGTCTTGTTACTTCAATTCTTGTTTTACGGAAGTTTTGATGCAATGCTTGCCTCTTGTGCACATCCACATAAACATCTCAAAACCATATGTAATACTTGAACTTAATAATCTCATTCCATGGTTTTTTTGTCTGGACAATATGTTTTTCCCAATACTGAAAAATTTTGGTTAGCAAAGCATAAATAAGTGCTTGCAATTATTCTCTTGATGCTACCCTTCGTGGAAGAGTATGTCAATACTACACTGAGGAGGGTGGCTTCCCCCCTTGCCACCCCTAAACAGGTCACTACCATGAAGACAGTATTTTTGATGGGTAAAGTGTGTCTGGAAGTACGTAGTTATGTATGGAAAACTTGACATGGGTAAATTAGGACATAATAGGATAGGTATTATTTAGTTAGTAATTTCTCTAATTGGCTTTTTCTGTTTAATGTCATTGAGGAAGGTGTAAGAATAAAATGATAATAAGACACATGACTTAGGCTGTTCTGCTTTTTCTTGCATAGGCTATCCACTCTGTGGCTTGGCATCATGAAGGAAAACAATTCATTTGTAGTCACTCAGATGGTACCTTGACCATATGGAATGTAAAATCTCCTACCAAACCATTCCAGACAATCACTCCACATGGTAAGATGAAAATGGATACCTACTTCACTTGACAGCCCTTAAAACATAGAGAACTTGTTTTTAATAGAAGTGTGTTTTGCACAAAACAAGTATTGAAAGTGCGCTTGCAATGCAGTAAAAATCTTTCGCAGTCATGCCAGTTTCTCATGGATTTCACTTGAAGAACAAAAATCTTATTGAAATAAGAATCCAAATCAATACAGCTTTCTCTAAGTCTCTAAACTTTAAGGTTGTCTTTCACACAATGGCACTAATCTCAGAGTTAACTAATGCATATTTTGCAGGACTTGCTTTTTGTTTGACATTACAATCCCATATGTTGTTTAAAATATATGTAAGCAAGTACCTGTTTTATGTATAAATGTGTAAATTACCACATAAATTTTCGGAAAGGTTTGTAACAAAACAAGAATAGCATCTAGTAAGATGTTTCCACTTCTGAGGGGTCTTGCATTAGTGTTAATCTAAGAAATTAACAATACATGTTGTTCTTCTGTGAACTGTATTGCTGCCCTTCAAGTAAATTGTACACAAATGCCAAGCTTACATGGTGTGCATGTCTCTATTTCATGTCTCAGCAACTTACTTACTTCAGATTTTTAAGTGTGGATGTATCAGTGAGGATAATTGCACAGTTGAGGGAGAGCTTTTCATGCTTGATTGAAGTCTTAGTCCTTAAGGATAATACTTAGGATAAACCTCACTTTACTTGTAAGCTGACCAATTTTAATTGCAAAACAACATAAATTTTAAATCTAGTGCTACTTAAAACAGCAGTTTAGGGGAGGATTATACATTTGAAAACAAATATTGTACAGCAGTCAGGTTTAGAGTTGTTTTCTTTCCTAAATATTCTAAGTTGGTGTGTTGACAGCTTTAACACATTTTTAATTATATTTTTCCAAGGCATACTCTATAACTGTCAAAGTTGTTGAATATATGTTGCTTGAATTTTATACTTCTCAAGCTGCACAGTGAATTTCATTACTTGCCGTAATGTTACGGAACTGCAAGATTAACACAGGAAAATCATTTACTTTAGGAAAGCAGCTGAAGGATGGAAAGAAGCCAGAACCCTGCAAACCTATTCTTAAGGTGGAATATAAAACAACTAGAGCTGGGTAAGACTTGTTTTGTGTGCAAAATGAACATATGTAACAGTGCAACACACTGGGAATGGACTTTGTTTCCCAGTTGTTGGGGTGCATATTCTGATGGTACAGCTTTGTTTTAGCTTTGATAAATCAGATATTGATGAATAAACGACAAAAACTTGTATGAATGAATTACTGTATACAAACCAATGATGTTGCTAATGCATTTGCTACACTCTTCTTTCATGCTGCTGAAACTTGTATGCGTTTTTGCTCAATTTCTTGAGAGTTCTAAAGAAAAAAAGGCTGATAAGGCATAGAAAACATCAAATAAATTTAACTTTGACAAATAGTATCCCGAATTGAATATACTTAATTTTGAATACATGTTCCTCCCCCCTTAAAATGTTATTAACAGAAGTTTTCTAGTAGAGTGCAGTAATTTATGCAGTGAAGTGTGCATAATTATGCACATTGAGAATGTAACAAAGCAGTAATTGCAACAAGAGGCTCAGTTGGAATTACAGTATCTATAGAGTAGCATGTTTTGTTACCAAGGCTGCAGTTAGGATGGATGGATTTCATGAACTGTGTGGAGTTCCTTTTAGTCGTAGTTCTAAAATGTTTGAGTAAAAAGTGCACTATAAAGATAAAATAGTCATGGAAATCTGTTCAGCTATTTGCAAAAGCTGATTATTTGTTTGTTTTCTTTTATATTTGGGGGGTTTGTGTACCATATTTATTTGCTTTCCAGCAGTCAAATCTGTAGAAAATGGTTACTTTAGTGATAAAATACAGTATGTGTTGATATACTCACAATATTACTGGCTTCAGGTGTTTTTATTTTTGCCAGAAGTGAGGTAAATAGAAACTTAAAACCGTGGCTGGCTCCCAGTTCTATAAAAATCTGTCATAATCTAGAAAGCTATATTTTACTTGCAAAAGTCTACATCTATCTGCATAATCCTTTCTCAGCTGATATATCAAAAGCTGATCTAAAGAGAGATAATCAAAAAATCTCAGCTTCAGCAAGCTAAAATTTCTGCACTCAAAAGCCTTCTTTTATGAATAATCATTCGGAAGGGGAAGATTAATTTGGAGCTTGTTCTGTGATATAGTATTACAATGTGAAAACTACTTGACTTTTCACACAGTTTAAAAAGGAGTTTATTCTAGTATAATTTCTAAGAATTCTGGGGGGTCTGGGGAGGCTACTTTTTCCTAGTTTGGCTTTTTCTTTCTGTTGCACCTCTCACTTTCTGGTGTTTATCCACATTGAATGTTTTGATACATTTCAATTTACTCTTCTCTCTAATGTTTTCTATCTTCACTGTACTGTTAGATCTACAATTAATAGATAGATAACTCTGAAAAAAAAACTGCAGCAAGCAAAGCCCCACCAGTCTGCACTGTGGTAGAGAAGCAGTGCACTGGAAATCTCCATTCATTTACTCCTATGTGTACTTCAGTTTGCACTTCAATTTTCAGTTTCACTTGTAATCTTACAAGAATTTTAAGGCAAGACAGAACTACCTTTCAATACCTAAATTTTTGATATATTTTCTATTTATCATTTGGAATTGTTTAAGTATGAGCAAGATAAGATTTTAACTTTTATCCAAAGTGCTATTATTTCTTATTCATGGTCTAATTTCTGTAGCACAGAGGAGAATTGTTTCTGGACAGGACAAAATTTTTCAGGCTACTGAAACAATGTAAAAAACATATAAAATAAACTTTTTTTCTACATCTGGTCACTATAGCTGCTCTTAAAAAGAAATTATAAAAAGTCAGGAGAAAACAAAACAAAGCAAAAAAGCTTACATTTAAGAGATACTACTTAATGCTTATTTAAGTTATATTTCAAATCTTTATTAGGAAAAAATGTTCACTGTTGTTCACTATATAAATGTTCACTATAGAACATCTTTATATCACCCCTTTTTTGTTTCTCCCTTTTCTATCTAGAGTGCTCAAAGATCTACATCTCTTTCATTATCTCCTCCAGTGGAAAACATTTCATTGCTATGATTGTAACTTTATTTTTTACTGCTTCTAATTTTAATAAGAATTATTTTGTAGAAAAGGGGCTCAGAACTGTACAGAAGGAAGGACCATAACTGATGGCAACCTATATTAAGGGCTACAGACACTATTCCTTTTACTGTTGCAGCTCTTATTAATTCCTTCTCACATTTTTTTTTCTGCATTTTGTTTTCCATATTGTAAAACTGACTTCAGGATAAAAGGAGGACATGAGGCTCTTCCTGGGTTTTATGGGCTACCTATTTATTTGCTAACTTTGTGGGGTTTTCTGTTGCTTTTTGTTTGTTTGGTTTGGTTTTTAAGTTTACTGCAAATAGTGCGAAAAGTGAAGTGTCCAGAGCCAAAGTGATTTACCCTACAACAATAGGATGTCTGTAGCTTTATTTCTGGGAGAAAGGATACTACTGGTGAATAAGGGGTGAAAAAGGTACATTCTTTGTATATTCCTTGTGCAAAGTGGCATAATTTTTCAATCTCAGAGCATAATGTCACTGTACTGCAGCCACTCTTCATCTAAAATACTCCATCCTTTTGTGAAGCACTGAATTTCAAAGGTAGCTTACCTTTCAAGCCTTCTGAAATGGTTCCCATATTACTTTTTATGTGTGCTTTTTCTTTCTCAAGTGAATCTAGAGACACTCTCAAGCTTCCTAATGCCTCTCCCTCCCCATGCTCATTCAGTTCTTCTTAATGCCACTTTCCATGTGTGCAGGTTCTGTGCTCTAGAGTATTTATTCAGGTTGATATTAGCATTATGGTGAAATTGCCCCTGTCTAATAGAAAAAGAGCTCCTAAGTCTCCATATAAAATGTAATTCAGAAGGGTTTTGTCTTGGTAGCTGATGCAGCTGTCATTGACTGAGCAGTGCCTCTTAGCAAGATGGTTGTGTGTAATTGGGACCCAGAGGTTACATTAGTGATGATCTTAATCTCCCAGTAGGTAAAAGTTGTTAATCTGTTCATTTAGTTTGACTAGTGCTATTTTCTTGTGGGAGCTTATTGGTTTAAAACCACACTTCCCAAATAAATTTGTAGTTTTATCTTCACTACTACTTCAGGACTTCAACTATTAAGGTAAACTAACTCTTGAAGTCTTTTCCATCTTCATACTAGTATTAACTTCTCCACAGATTTACTCATGGTTTGAAAAATAAGCCAGATGGTACCAATGACCTGATTTCTCTATGTACCGTTCTCTCACACATCTGGATTGTCACAAGCTGGCTCACATTTGACAGTTTAATTCTAAAATTGAGCAGAAACATCCTCCTGGGTTGTGACCCACTCAGCTCTCAATTGTATTATGTTTTCATAGGTTGCAAGACCTAATCCTGTGTTTTCTGAAATGTTTTTCAATGACCTGTTACCCCTTTTTATAGTAAATTTCTTATAGTATTCTCCAAGTGATTTTACACATTTCACTGATGAGGAAGTTCATGCAAGGGGATTACTTGCAAACTTGCTGAAGCTGTACTGTTTCAAAGAATCTCTGTTTGAGCAGCTGCTAAAAATGCTATAAAGGAATTCTCTAAGATTTGAACCCTGTCTTTTTTAAAATGTCTTCCATTGTTTAAGGTAGGTAAAATGTAATTCCCAAAGTTGAATCAGTCTCATCTATTATATAAAGTACAAATCTTCTAAATTTTTATTTTAAATTATGTATTTCTAATTGATGTGCACTAACCTTTTAATATCTATCACAGCTGAAGGGCAAAACTTTAATTAGAAAATACACAGTCTGTGTTCATGGTAAAGCCATGGTCACATGAAAATTCGAAAAATTCCTACACAAACTTTTAGTGGTCTTTCTCCCAGACTCAAGTCAGGTTTAATCTTTGATTCATTTAGGGAAAATCTGTATGACAGATCAGTGTGCTCTATTTTTAGCTCTTCCATTCCTTGCTTCTAAAGGATACAGTCTCTGGCAAGCCTGCCCACAGTAGTTTGATTACCTTGAGAAACAAAAACCAGGAGAAGCCGAAATACAGTTGTCACTGTGATGTATGAAAATTAAAAACTGACATTTGTTACTTTGTTACTATCAGATGATCTCAGTGAATCTGCAAATCTGATAATTACTACAAAATTGTCCTGGCAGGATTATTGTTTAAAAAATCCTGATGATTTCTATGGACAAAACCCAGTATTTTTCTCTTCACTGACATCCTGAAAAATACCAGACTAAATTCAAGTGTGCAGCTTTATTGAAATTACTTCATGGACCTGACCATAAAAGATTGAGTCAAGTTTCACTATGAAGAGCTGAGATTAAATGAAGACTCAGAAAACTTAATCCTTTTCTAGAAATACACTCTGGGCGACTGTTGGAGGCAGGATATTGAACTTGATGGACCCATGGGCTGATTTACAGCCCTTCCTTTGAAGTCTCTTCTTGGCCAGCAGTACTCTTTGATCCTATCAAATCTTCAGTCATAGGTCTTTCTGGAAGATAGAGCAGATTGTGAAATAACTGTAGAAGCTGGAAGCTTATCTCAGTCTGCTTTGCCTTCAGTGCTACAAACACAAAGTACATTTCAGCCAAGTGTTGAACTCAGGAACTGCGGCATGTGTGTAAAACAAACCCTTAATATACAGTTTTCAAGAATTCAGATGTATGTAGTCTAACTGTGTGTTGCAATTGACAACTGGGGAAAGCCATTTAGACAGTATGGAAAAGATGGTATTATAGGAAGGGATTTTAAAAAATTATTTCCTCTCTTTTTACAATATATCAGGATGGGGATTTTTTCTGTAGAAATTTTCTGCATGATATACTGATATAACAGCTACTTCCAAAGAAAATGCAAATGAAGGGTAGAATTTCTGCTGAAAGTGAGCATAAAAGTAGATCAGAGGCAACTGGCAGATATGCAAAGTGCCTATTTTTCCTTCAGAAATATAATGTGAAATTTCAGGCAATAGTCAGTAATGAGTAACATTTATTTTTTGAGCTGCATACTTAGGAACAGTCAGTATATTCTTTAAAAAGGATTATGTCCTATTTCAAACAAGTGGTATTAAAATGAATGACTCTTGACAATCAGGAAATAAAATACCTGGTAAAATGAACATATTTACTTCATCTTGTTTTTCAATAAATAAAATATTAAACTGTACATTATGTGCATATTTGAAATATATGGATGTATTTAAAAGTATGTTTCTGCAAAGGCTTTTTTAAAAAGTTTCAAGGGAAGCTCTAATCTCTTCTCAAGACTAGAAGAAATATTTCTGCTTTGCTCTACTCGCTTATTTGATTTTGCAGTAAGAATAATGTATGACAAAGTAGTTTCTTGAATTTTTTGCATGGTGGTAGGGGGAAAAATGGATAAAACACCTAGAGCAAATGTCTGATGTTATTTAAAAGATGTTATGTCTTTAAAGCTTATCAAGCAGTTAGTTGCATGACCGAGACATTCAAATTACTGTACAGCAAGTAAATGGGACTGTTCCTGATTTTGCAGAGTTTTATGTTATGGAAAAATAGGACTGTAGGCAAATCTGAATCTGCAGTTGAGTAGAAAACAAACAACTCTAAAGTAGTACAGATTTTTTAAAATATATCTCACCTTGACAAGAAGTTATAAAGATTGGTTAAATCAACAAAATGCTTGAAGGAGAGATGTCTGACTTAAACAAGAGTTAGAATAAGATTTGAAATACATACCCTAGCTGTATATTTCATGAGAACTGGTTTGCATTATTTTTACTCCATCTCTGCTTAATGATGTTTCATTGAACTTTATCATAAGGTTGCAAAACTTGCCTAGTCTCTTTTAGCATGTTATCCTGACTTGAGCCTAAATGCTTCTGCTTTATTCCAGGGAGCCTTTCATCATTCTCTCAGGAGGCTTGTCATATGACACTGTAGGAAGAAGACCCTGTTTAACAGTCATGCATGGGAAAAGTACTGCTGTGCTAGAAATGGATTATTCTATTGTTGATTTTCTAACCCTGTGTGAAACACCATATCCTAATGGTAAGCTCTGTAAAGATTTGTCTCTGTACCTTGACTTTTTATTGCTGGAGTTTTATCCTATCAGAATATTCTTTACTATTGTCTTTCTGTTTTATCTCTGGGGATCAGACTGCAGCAGCAACATCTGTTATCCCTATTATCTGAAGTGTGGTTTTCTTGCCAAAACATCATAATAGAATAGTTAATTATAAAGCCAATTTTGTGTCTAGAAAAAAGCCAATTATTCACTGCATGTTTTTTTTTCTTTATAATACCAAAAGCATGTGCAGACCAAAAGCCTTACAACTTTAAGCTGTAGTTACTGGAGCAGATGTGTTCATCTGTGGATATTTGGGCACATAAGGCCTTTCTAGTCAGTGCTAAACCATGGGGAGCATTTTTGTATTATTTTAAACTTCTGGTGGCTTTATTCATTCCAATACTTAAATGGATTTCATCACTAACCTGTCATCTCTCTTCTGCAGCAGGGGATTTTTTTATCATAGTTGAGATAGTTTTATCATAGTTTAGGTAGTTATTTCAGATGAATAGTATTATATTGCTGCTGATTCCAATGGTTTTAGCTGTCAGCTTCCATCAGAGTATATTAAACTGCTTAGCTTGGAATTTGAGATCTGGCTGAAAGAGGGCAATTTAAACTTTGGAAACTTTTTCAAGTTTCTCATTTTACTGTCAAGTCAGCTGTCTTTTGAACCACTTTGTAAGCAATTAAAACTTAAACCCTTCTGAATATGAGGAAAAGCATTTTAGAGGTGGGGAAGATGTTACTCAGAAATTGGCCCTTCTCTCATATAACCTGCTTATAAAAGTTACCCTGAATGTTCCTTTTTCTGTTATTTGAGCTGCTGAGAATATCGAATAAAAGAGCATGATTTTTACGACCTTAACTTGGGTGATTCAGGAGTCTGCGTGTATAAAATATCTTTAGAAACTATAGTAATCTGAGTAGCTTTCTAATCTCAGCTGCCAGAGTGCAAGCACTGATTCCATTCTTCAGGCTGTACATGCATGTTACCATTTACCAATAGGTAATGTTCTGTTGTTGTTTTCAGACTTTCAGGAACCATATGCTGTAGTTGTTCTCCTAGAAAAGGACTTAGTACTGATTGACCTTGCACAAAATGGGTAAGAATCTTCTGTAGTCTTTTTAATCATTGGCTGCAGTGATCAGCCTGCTGTTCTACTTTATAGCTTTTTAGTCTAACCTAATATGTTAGAACATATAATTTTGAATATTAAATATGAAATTTCTTCAAATGAACTGACAATCCCATTATATCAGCTTTTTCAAGTTCATGTATAGGAGATGAGTAGAGTATCATGTGACTTTGTCCAGGCTGGATTGACTGACCAAAATTATTCATAGGTCACTTCTGCTTTTTAAGTATCACCATTTATTTTGAAGTTGATTCCTTAGTGTTGTGAGGGGTGGTTGAAGTTTTGGGGAGCTTGCAGTGTTGAGGAAGGCAGCAGGGAGAAGAATGGATCAGATAAACCCAAGTAATTTTGGCTGTTGTCATCACTTAAATATTTGCTGATCTTATTGCCAAATAAATTGCTACTTGTATTGCTTAAAGTAACTCCATAATGATGCAATAATATCATATATATATATAATTTGAATGATAACATCTACTGTCTGGTTTACATCTGTGCTAAGAAATGGCTTAAAAGGACTATCCTATTGCAGTACTCACAAATAATATCTGCCTGAAACATTGAGTCTCTTGTTGATTTGTCCATGGAATAGTCCATACACTGTTATTAGTAGCGATTAAAAATTCCAGACACTACAAAATATTTTTATGAAGGGTGTTAAAATTTGTATAGGCAGTAACAACTAACTGTTTAGGGATCAGGAGCAAGGAACTAGGCATGACTTCGGTACTGATCCTTATTAAAAATCTCCAATGGTCAGTGAAGAAAAATTCTTGTGAAGAACATCCTTTTGGGACAAAATAGAAACCTCTAAATATTTGTCCTCAGAATCAATGGTGGCACCTTAGATAATGAAGACTCTATGGAATTTGGAAGAAGATGAAGTTTTGTCCTAATATCTCTGCAGCTATTGAGCAATTTCATTTAGGTTTTCCAAATGTTACGTGGCCATATCTGTATCCAAAACTTGTTTCTGATATACCAATAGCATCATGTCAACATTCATATTTAATTTGAAGTGCCTGAAATTTGAAGTTATGTTAAAACTTATTCTATTTCATACTAAAAATTCTTCAGCAATTTGTTTTTACAATGGTCCTTATTATGAGTGACTTGCAAACTATTCATTGTTTGACACCTGAAAAAGAAATCAAATTAATACCAAAAAATCTACAGGCTTCCTTTTACCTTGTGTTCTTTCAGAGATTTGTCATATTTTGTTCAAGTTAAACCTCTTCTGCATGTAGTTTTTAAAATATTTTTGTGGCTTTCCGTATAGCCCTGTATGAAGTTCCTGATGCACAGAATGTTTTCATCCGTTGTTACTAATTTCTCTTTTAGATGGGTTGAGAAACTGTGCCTTTTCACCCCTCAAAAAAGGGAGATAAAAAGGGAAAAACAATGTATAGCATGTATTTCTCTGGACATAAATGTTCTTTGAACACTGATACATTTACGTCTGTTAGTATTATTGACCTTTTTCCTCATTAGGCCTCTGTCACTTTTCAGACAGAGGTAGTGGTCAGGAGCATGTGTGTGTACATTCTTCTGATTGGTGACTGAGTGTTCCTGTCTGTAATTTTCAGAAAGTGGTCTTGGAGTTGCAAGTAGATTAAGCAAAATTTGTCCATGCAAAATACTGGACAGCTTTCTGTTTTAGTCCAATGTGCTAATACGAAGTGAGGCTATAGTCTTTTTATCACAAGAAAAATTGACTGAAGAGTTAGAAATAAATTCATAGCTCCATGTTACTACAACTGAGACTTGGCAGCTTAATTTTTTCCACAGGCCACTAAATTAGTAAGCTTTTGAAAACATAAAATGACAGGGAAGAGTAGTGTTTTAGAACAACTCTACAAACTGTACAAACTTTAGATCCCATTCAGAGTACTACACTACCTTTGTTGTGTACTAAATGAGCAGTAAATTTGCATATTGTATCACAGTCTAATTTGATATGCATTTATTTTTCTCTGTATGAAAGGAACGGCAGCTTAGTCCTTTGTATTTTACTTGTGTTCTGCACTTTAAAAAAAAGCTTTTCCCTAGATTAACAGGTATCCTCTTTCTTCCTTTAAAGGTATCCTATATTTGAGAATCCCTATCCTTTGACTATACATGAGTCTCCGGTTACCTGTTGTGAATATTTTGCTGATTGTCCTGTGGATCTCATACCTGCACTCTATTCAGTTGGTGCTCGACAGAAACGCCAAGGTTACAGTAAGAAGGTACAACATCTACTACACGTGTTTGTATTTTAAAATACTGAGCATCAGAAGCTCTAAATAACAGGAGTGGCCATACTAAGACCAAAGCTTCACCTGACTCAGCCTGCCTTTGACAGTG
The DNA here is from genome assembly GCA_013396995.1 of Dicaeum eximium. NCBI lineage: Eukaryota > Metazoa > Chordata > Aves > Passeriformes > Dicaeidae > Dicaeum > Dicaeum eximium. Next base: position 2,171,406 of record VWZP01005411.1, on the reverse strand, counting down.
GCTAATAGCAGGGGAGGATACATGTGGCTAATGTCTGGGGAGGATCTGCAGTAATTTGCCTTAAATTTGCACTGTATGATATTTCCTTCCTCAGTGTATTTGTTAATCTTCCAGGAATGGCCTATCAGTGGAGGCAACTGGGGTTTGGTCACGCAAAGCTATTCAGAGATAATTATTACAGGGTAAGTGATACCATAGTCTACTAATAACTTTCTTAGCTCATTAAGTAGAAGTGAGAATTTTTTGTTTTCTCTTTTAAAACATTGTTTTGTATGAGTGGTTTGAGTGATTCATGAAATTATGATCACCAGACATGTCCTCGGCATAATGTCCTTGACGTGTTACTGAGAAAGTAGAGCAGAATGTGGAAGGGAAGGTAGAAACAAAATGATACCAGGTGTTTCACAGGCACTATTATTATTATTGTTATTGTTATTTATTAATTATTATTAATTATTATTATGTGGTATTGTGATTACATATGTTTACTATCAAAGCATCTTGGATCAAAATTACCTTTTATTCTTAGATTTTTGCAAAATAGCTGAGTATTGTTCTAAAGGTCCATTAAGTAGTTTTGAGTTCAGTTCTCAAAGGGAAGCCAATTTTATACCTCAAAAAGGACAAGCAAATACTTAAATCTGATCATTTTTAGACTGATTTTTCTAGTACTACTCTAAGGAACATAAATGAAATCTAATTTATAACTGTGCAGTGTCTCACTGAAAGTGACAACACTACTAAAGTGTTTTTAGAACAGCCCATTAGCCCTAATCAGGATTACTGTCACCTTGTTCTACATATTGCAGAGACTTTGAGACCATCATGAAAAAAATATAGTCATCTGATTCTCAAACTCAAGGCTAAATAAACAAGTTAGGTGACTCATTAACAGTGGGATACTGTATATTTAGGCATCTTCTATACAAGTGTTGCTCCTTATATAGGACATCTTTTAAGAAACTGCATGGTAAGGTATGCCTCAGTATTTAAAACGGTAAATTAATATGGTACAGTAGGATCAGGAAATTAGCCTTCAAATGTTTTTCTAGTCTCTTCTGTCCAAAGTAATTGGAGCACATGTTGGTATAACATTGGCTTTTAATAAATTGTGAAAATAAAATGTCACTAAAAAGACTAATAAAAATAGAATGTTAACTGTATACTTTCCCATAGAGGTTGAGCACTCCAACTAATGACTTCATCAAATATTTTTTTATATTTCATAGGCATGCTGATGGATCAATCAAGTTTTGGGATGCATCAGCAAGTAAGTGTTTTCAGTAGAGGTTTTTCCTGTGCAGTTTTAGATTTTTCATCTTCAGTTAACGGGTCAGTTACATCTCACAGTGAAAAATGCAGCAAGAATTCAAAGTAGAAATGATTTCACAAAGTTAGATGTTTGAATTGGTCTAGTTGGAACTAACGTTAGTCTTGGTACTTGAAAGCTGTTTAAAGCAATCTTGGGATCGTCATCAGTTATCTTTGAAAACTGGTGAGATTCCAAAAGGCTAAGGCGTGTGTGGCTGTGGGAGGGAACAGATGCAATGTATATGTTTAAAAGCTGGGAGGAGGACTATTTAGAGTGTTATAGATCTTTAATTTCGGTTTGGAGTGGGAGTGGAACCTGGGAGAGAGGAGGGGGTAAGCCAAACCTGATTGATTGTGTGCTTAAAAATTCTATTCAGCATAGATCTGTCAAGAGGAGATTTTGTTAAAGGTCCTTAGTTTCTTTCTAAAATAGATAAATAAACCTATTAAGGGAGAAATTGCAAGTATCCTCTTTATTGGTTTAAAAAATTTTAAGTCTTTGTAATAGGACAGTCTTACAGATGAACTGGGGAAATGTGATTCAGGTAAAGCCACTGAAATATGGAAGAGGAGAAAGGATACTATAATTTAGCTTTTCCTAATGTTGTGATTAGTATTTACAGCAGTAATTTGGGCCATTAATTAGACAATATGCCTGTGAAGTTTGAAATCAGCATGAAGACAGTTGAAAGAAAATCTTATACACACAATTAAAATTCCAGTTGAGAAGGATACAATTCAAGAATTAGCTATATCAATATGTTAGCTATATGTTTCGATGAAAACTAATTTTTCTCTTTTGCTTTGTTCCTAGTAACGCTGCAAGTACTCTATAAGCTCAAAACAGCCAAAGTATTTGAAAAATCACGGAATAAAGATGACAGGCCAAACACAGATATAGTAGATGAAGATCCCTATGCTATTCAGATCATCTCATGGTGTCCAGAAAGTAGAATGCTGTGCATAGCTGGAGTTTCTGCACATGTCATTATTTACAGGTTCAGCAAGCAGGAAGTGACAACAGAAGTCATTCCGGTAAAGAGTTATGACCATTTTTTTAACTTTGTAGGATTTAGCCATAATAAGACTTTTCTAGCAATTTCTTATCTTTTTGTCTTTAATTATATCAGTGAAATGGACAAAAATAATTTACTCAAAACAGAGATGTGGGTTTTTGGAGAAAGAGTAATTAATTATGAAACTCAACAGAAGTAAATATTGTACACCTAGATACTGGTTTTCAGTGACTTATTGAGGTTTTGCAGCCAATAATCATTCTTTGGTCTGTCTATCAAAACAAATAATGGATCAAATCTTGTATCAAAGGTAAAATGATAACAAAGTGAATGGGCTATGGCATTGAAGAATTTCAAAGCTTTTAGGGAGTTGATCCCTTGAGTCCTTGTAATTACCATCTGTCCTGTCAAAACTTCTGCAATATGCAGAGCTAGAAGAGTAAAAATGTGCCAAACAGGTCCTGAAATCTGTTAAGAACGTTGCTGTGTCACTGGTTTATTCTGTATAAGATACAATGATTCCCTTACAAGAGCTTGGGAAGTTTCTTGTTAAATCAGTAACACACAGATGCAAATTTATGTATTTGAATGTATTAACTAATTAATTATCAAGTGTTGTCTGTTCTAAGTAAAGTGTTAATTATAATGCAGTTGGTTTTCTTCTCTGACCTCCTTACTCCAACACACCCACACACCGTCCCCACCCCCCCATTCTACTGTATCGTAAGTCTTTAAGGAGCTGAGCTGTAGGGTTTTTCTTTTGTGTTTTTTTTTTATGAACAAGTACATTCCCTTCTTAAGGAATAGTTGTTTTTATGAATCAGCCCTGATTGAGCTAGTCTTCAGTACTCTTCAACATTTTAAAAACTACTATATGGTTCTGTGTTCTATAATTCTACAATCCATGAGTTAAGTTCTGTTTTCAGATGATAATAAAACAGTTGAAAACTTGCTTTACAGTGCACTGCACTTAATTCTGATATTATTACAGATCCTGGATAAAGAAATCTAAAGTCTTATGAAGTTGCAGTTCTTTAAAATGTATGATCTGGTTCAACACAACATCAAACACTGAACTAAGTCACCACATGTACAGTATTGCATCAGTAGAAGTTGAGCTGTCTGTGTGGCTTTAGCTCTGTTTTACCATTCCTGAAGTACATAAACCAAGTCGTCTTCATAACTGAGAATGTATGGTAGCAGAATAATAATTAAATGGGTCCAGTATTTAATTTCTTTCACTATTAAGAAGCAAACTTTTAAAAACTGGGAAATACGTCAGACATTCAAGCTCTAGCAATCTTCACATATGCAGTCTGTAATAATATGACTCTGTATTTCTGAAAACCTCGTGTCTTTAGGTTACACTGTTTATTAAACTGTTACCTTTCAAAAGATGGAAAAGTTCTGGATGTCACTTCTCTCACTACTACCTTCAGTTGCGCTTCATTTATTCCATATTTAGTGTTTTGAAAGGCAGACTTTACTGGTTTTTTTTTTCCTTTAATTAACAGATGCTGGAAGTGCGTCTCCTGTATGAAATAAATGATATTGAAACTCCAGACAGTGAACAGGTGCCATCTGTACCAACTCCAGGCACAGGTTCCAATCCCCAATCCATTGTTCCCCAGTCTCATCCATCTACTAGTAGCAGCTCATCTGATGGACTTCGTGATAATGTCCCATGTTTAAAGTAAGTATATTCTGTTATACTTTCAGTGAGTCTGAAATGTTGCAAGAATATGTGATTAGAGTAGATGTACTTTAATATCATTACAGATATGGCATTGCTGGTGAAAATGTTTTAGTTTCTAGAGCAAAGTTTTCCAAGTATCTGAAATTTGAGCTCTGCTTTAAGACATAAATAAATATTGCAATCTTAATTTTTTTAACTTCTTAAGCTGATTAGAAAAAAAATCCTTGCCTTTTGATTTACCTGATTTTAGGAAAATTTGGCGTAGATGTTAGTATGGCTATAGATAATTGTGCCTCAGAGCAAACAGTTTTTAATAGCAGCACTTCAGTCACTTTGATGTCTTATGGTTCTTGAAATGAATAGGAAAATTGATGTTTTGTGGATTTCCTTGACTTTAGACCAAGAATGTCTGAATATGTTTCATCTGTTAGTTCTGCAGAGCCTTAAGTTTGAGAAGCAAAGCAGTAGAAAAATTTCTTACAGATAGCTAGCTGACTGCTAACTCTTTAGGCTTATAAATATATTTCTTTTTTGGAAGTCCTCCAAGGGAACAACTTTGCATTTTGGGAACAGAATTAATTAAATGTCCCTTAGTCGTGGATCTTGAGTTTGCATGATGCCTAATGGTGCTCTCATTGTAGGTCTTTGACAAGTTTTCTGATGTTTTTAAATTGGGAGTTTTTTTCTGCAAGTTTCTTTGTGTGAGCTTTTACCCATTTAGAGAAGTTAAAGTTGAAAAAGTCTGTCTTTTTTACCCTTCTACAAGAGTGCGTTATGTGGCTTCTGAGCCATCACTTTTTCTAATAGAATGTAAGAAATATGTAATATATATCTAGAGATATAAACTTAAGTATATACTTTGTTTTCTGAAGTTTAAGATCCCAACTTGGATTTTAATTCTTTGGGTGTATCCATCCACAAACCAATTCTGATAGGGTTGCTTTATTTGGGTAAGAGTTTTCAAATTGTATTGATTGTACTGAGTTGGAGGGGTGTATTTCTGAAGCAAACTCATCCAAGTAGAAAAATTGGAAAATTCTAAACTTACATAAAATATTGTCAAACCAAAATATCCATTAGTGAGAACAAATGGGTAAAATAAGTGGAATTCAGGAAACAGGAGCTTGTTCTACATCACTTTTTTCATGTTAAAAAATGCATAAGTTTATTTGTCAGCATGAAAACAAAACCTTTACAGGAGTTTCAATTCCCCCAATCCCATGTTCATTGCACACAATTGGTCTACCATTACAATAATTTACTTGTTTTCATTTTGGTTTTGCTATATCATCAGCTTTTTATTTGCATTTATCTCAATACGTTATGCTTCTGTTTCCCTTTTCATTGTGCTTACTCCATGTAAACATCTTACCCCCTTCTATTCTCTAAATCAGAGTTCTTTTGCAAACTCTGAAGAAAGTAGGAAACACCTTCTTTTTTAGACACTGGCTGAACACTTGTATCTATTCAAGGAAATAATAGCATAATAGTACTGCCTTATTCTGAGGCTGGAAAAAATGAAACATTTGTGATCATTCGTCAATTCAATTAATTTTTAATTAGGTAGTGAATAAAAAGAAGTTAATTCCTAGTTTCAATGTGGCTTTTTCTTCTGGTTGCTTTTATTTGCTTTTGATCTTACAAATTTCCAACATTTTCAAGTCCAGCATGGTCTAGAATTTAATGAACTCTGATCCCATAAGGAAAAAACGGAGACAATGGAGACGCCATGTTTTGTTTACTTTGCAGAGTTAAAAATTCTCCTCTCAAGCAGTCTCCAGGCTACCAAATTGAGCTTGTTATCCAGCTGGTGTGGGTGAGTGGAGAACCTCCTCAACAGATAACCAGTTTAGCCATCAACTCAGCGTATGGCCTGTAAGTATATTCTACACAGCTCTTTCATTTTTCCATCTAAGTGGTTTAAAACTATCCATTAAAATTGAGTCTGTGTGTGTTCATATGAGCTGCACAGCAACACAGAAGTAATCAGTTTCTTGTGCTTCTGAGAGAATTCCTTTTGGGTCGTGGCAGATACTGATGACTCTAACAGCAGAGGCAAATCAGCATCATTCTTCCTCACCTGGCACTGTACAGCCAAGGGCAAGCGTTACTTAAGGCTCAGTGTCAGATAGGTTGGCAAGTACATTGACAGTGGTCTGTTCTACTCAGCACCATGTTTTTACAAGAGAACAATTAATCAATACTGCATTCTAAAATAGTAATTTATAAATAAGTGTAATCTAGGATAATTCCTAAAAATTAGGAAGTATTAAATGCTGAACTGCAAAAAATATTTGTATGAAACATTACCAACATTTAATTGGCATTGTCTTTCCTTTAACTTCTCTTTTTCCAGAGTAGTTTTTGGAAACTGTAATGGTATTGCCATGGTTGATTACCTCCAGAAGACAGTGCTCTTGAATCTAGGCACTATTGAACTGTATGGCTCCAATGATCCCTATCGCAGGGAGCCACGATCTCCCCGAAAAACTCGGCAACCGTCTGGAGGTGAGTAACCCAAAATATATTTTAAGCTCAGAAGAAAGGCACAATTGGTCATCTAGTCTTGGTGTATAGTCTTTTAATACAAGCCTCCTTCACTGTGGTTTTCTTTCTTCCTGATCTGTTGCTAATGTCACTATTGCAGCTTTGTTAATTCATCTTTCCCTAAAAGTTGTTGCTAAGTGGAATCTCCTGATGCTTCATACCATTACTTATTTTTCAGTGTAATGTGTATTTTAAGAAAAAATTTACACTGAATTTATGCAGTTTGCAAGAATTTACATGGCATGAGGAAGTATTCTGATATTTCTGATAAAGCTAGTACCCATATTACATGTTTGTATAAATCCATTAACGTTTGCAGATAGCCTGAGTGTTTGCTGGGATCTTTTGGCTTCCTATTTTAAAATTTGACTAGAAATGTCCCTGATGAGCTAAATCATGTTATGTTGTTAATATTGTTACGTTATGCATAAGAGGAAACCTTTGATTTAAATGAACAAAATAAACTTTCTACATAAAAATAAATAATAAATAAATAAAGTTTCTACATACAAACTGGTAAAATAAATCTCTTCGAAATAGAAAAAAGGACTTTGATTTTAAAATATGTAGAAGAGTGTTCTTTTTCAGCTGAAAAGGAAAGTGACTTTTCAATCAAAAGACAAAGCTTTTTGTAACCAAAAGGAAAATTTAGTATTTTAAAATTTTCTTCTCCCTGATGTGTCATGAATACTCCTAAGTTATTCCAGAAAACAGCACAAGACATAATAATAAACTGTTTAAAAAAACCCTTCCTCATGGTTGCGTGTTAATGCCTTTAAGAGATCCGGAGTAAAGTCCATGTAAGTTCTTCAAGTAATATTTTATTCAAATTGAAATGGATGTTCTAGGAGGTACTTGAGTAAATGGATGGTTTGAAAAAGGTCCAGTTAACACCAGTAATCTTATTTCAACTAAGGAATTGGGTCTAAAAATCATTCATATAGAGCAGAGCATACACAGTTGGTATCCTGTCAGGTAAAATATTTTCTTGTATGATATAAACTAAGAGAAAGAAATAGCTTTACTGTTTGACTGTGTTAATTTGTCCTGGGAGTCAAGGGTTTAAATTCTGCCTCATGCATATAGATTATAATCTGCCTTTTGGAGCTTTAAACATCACTTGCCTTTGTTTTCTTAACTGTTATTTTAATCCAGTAAATTGGATCCAATAATCTGTGTTTCAACTGTGTCTCTTAAGATGTTCATGATGAAAGCCCTTTTTACTCATGAATATAGCTGTTATATGAAGTCACTTTTTTTTTCATCTTAACTTCTGATACTAACAATCTGCATGGCAATAGCATTTTAATAACCTGGTTGTACAAGTTACTTGGCTGGCTTTTCTGTCTGAAATGTACTGTTAGTGTCTCCGTCTTTCCTTTTCTCATTGCTTCATGAAGGTATGCTGACTGTGGCTTCTTGCATGTGCGGCCTTTCTAACTTATATTCAGAGTCTGTGAAAAAGCTTCGCACCTCTTATATAAGTAAGTCATCTCATGGCATTCAAATATTTTTTGAACATCTGAACTTGATCTTTTTGTTTTGTTCATTCACCATAATTATTTTTCATAGTTCTTTTTTAAGGAATTGGGTTTTTTTGCTTACAGAAACTGATTTCAATCCATCCTGCATCCATTATATTTCTCGTTCATGATATCTTTAAAAGAAATAGAAAGAAAAAAAGCAACCATAATAGTCTCTGTATTTTGTGGTTTTAAATAAATAAGTCTCAAAATCCAAAGGAGATCCTATCTCAGAATTTGCTGATGTTCATAGAGCTAAGATCTTACTCACAAGGTTAGTGTTAGTACTAGAAACTTGTCTTACTTGGTTCCCTTTCTGGCAGAAAAAGTTTCATAACTCCAGTTAGAGTATTAGTAACAATGATAAGAATAAACATTGTGATTACAGAGAGATTCTTCTTCTAAAAATTAAAAGTTACTCGTACAAAAATGTTGTTTATAGGGATTAAAAGGGGTTTGTGTACTGCACAGCCCTGTTGGGTTTCCAAGCAGTTTTGAAGTTCAGGTATCTGTGTGAGGAAGGTAACCCATCAAAACCATGAATTACCTGAGAGTCTGACTTAAGACATCATTCACAGAATCCAAGAATCTGGAGAATGTAAAGCTTATTTTTTAAAAGCATAACATTTTTCCTTTTCTTAGGATGCCACTTTTCTCCAGCCCTTAGGCAGAGGTAGGTAATCTCAGCCCCTTTTTTTAAATGAACTTGAGCAGATTAAGCTACTGTAAAAATTGAGTTTTAAAAAAAAAAAAAAAAACAACAAAAAACTGCAAAACAAGCTGGAAACTGTGGTCCAAGTCATAGTTCTGCCATTTCTTTTTCCCCAACAAGAAAAAAGGAAGACATCTCAGAGGATAGTCTCAATTGCCAAATACTGCTTTCTCTGTAGTATTTTCTCCTCTACTGCCATTGCAGAAAGGGAGTTAGGCATAAAAGAAATGCCCCCACCTTAAGTGGAAATCAGGATCTGTCACTGATTGATGATTGTTCTGAAAAAAAGAAAAAGATGGGTAGAAATGCCAAAACTAGTAAATATTGTAAAGCTGAATTTACTTGGACTATTTTACTTAGGAATAAGTTTAAACAAGTTTCGTACCTGAGAGTGAATTTCTTAACCATGTAATTCTCTTTCGGTTTACCATCCTGACAGTATCTTGGTTAACTGGAGCTACAGTAATTTTAAAAACTGAAAGTAATTTCTTTAGTTATCATTTAACATTTCTCATTATTTTTAGTTCTTTCAGTGTATGTGTTGCCCAGACTTCAATAATTGCGTCAATAATTTTCCACAAACAATGAGTCTGTTACATTTAAGCATTACCCTTTGATTTATTTACAGGATGGAACTATATGAGATAGTCAGAACACTTGGATTTTGGATTCTCCCTTTCTTGGACATTTACTATCTGCATTTAGTGTTTTCAAAAATGCAAGGAGCTTATGCTTCCTTGTTTTTGGTTTGAAAGATGTGCCTTCGTTGAATCTCTATCTTGAAAACATTTCTATTTTAATACTTCAAAATTATTTTTTCTATGAATAAGGTATTTTCAATGGCTATACAACTAATAATCTTCAGGGAGTACTCGTACTTAATATCTAAATCTTCCTAGAAAGTCTTTTTCTATCTGATGTGGTTGGTTTAGAAAATTCCTATTCTTTGAGACAACAACAGTGTATTTAAGGGAAAAAAATTCATTTTAGCTTACACGTGCATTCAGGCAGCATGCAACAGTGCAGCATATTGCTATTGTACATTCAACCACATCCAGAAAAGGCGGGAAGGATTGGTCCTTCCTTGTCAAAAATCCTGATATTCTGTATGTTTCAGCATAAAATATCAATTCAAAAGATCATTAGTATCTGCCAACATACTTAGGATTTAGTAAATGGTATGTCCTTAATCAAACAACTGAAAATTTACAAAGGCATCTTTTTAAAAATTTCATAGAGTAAGAGTTACGTATCTTCTAAAATATGAATGGAAATGCGAGATTTTTTCCCTTCTCTTGTGTTGCAAGAATATGATGTATGTCTCTGTCATCTTATTTTTTCTACTCAGAAAAGAAATTCAGATTCCCGTCTTAAAGCAGCATCTATTTAGAGACAAGGCTCTCTACACTAGCTAGACTGTAAACTGTCATTTCAGGCTAGCTCTACAGATACAAGCTCTCAGTTGGGATCGTGTTTTGGAATTTATCAGTGATGCGTACCAGGTATACTACTCACATGTTTTGGGTGGCAATTTATAGTTTGTGAAGCATGCAGTATATGTGTTTTGTTAAGGCCTGCCAGACAGTGTCATCAGGTGCTTGTCAAGGTTAAAAACAACATCAATGTTTGCCTTCTGAGTCTAATAGTGAGGGGGGGACGGTGTAGAAAATCAACTTTGGCCATGTGCCCAAAGACATGAAATGTTTAAGTAAAAGCTTTATAGTGTGATGAAAACTATACATGGTGGAGGCTTACACTGTTAGGTGACCTTTGCTTGATATACTCTTTGCTAAGTAAGACAGGAGTCATTAAATCAGTACCAATAAAAAAATGAGACAGGTCATAATTTCATGATGAAACACCAAAACTTATATAGCTGTTAATTTTTCCTGCTTAATTCCACAGAGAACATGGATCATAACTCTTTTTTTACAAATTACTGTTGGTGAGAGTTACAAGATTTTGTGTGACATTTTGATTAGTGCAATATAGTACAACTCTTTAAAAGTTAGGATTTCTTAGTTCTGCCAGAGGCAGTTTAGGTTTCTGAAAAAACTGAAGTAGTTCTTACATGTATGTGACTATTAAAAATTTTTATTTCACATCAAAAAGCTTTTTGACAGTAGTCTATGAGTGATTCAAAAAGTGAGGTTGAGACAAATGGGAAGAAAATACATGCCTGGAACTCTTCTGGTGTTGCTTGGTCATGTTCTGTTCCCCATCCCCCTTCATGAACTATTTGAACTTTTAACTTAAATACTTAAATGTCATGAGACCAGCATCAGTTGTGACTGACATCAGGGAAGGCCGAAACTGCATCAGAAAGGTTGATTGTTGGGCTTGTGGGGTTTTTTTGGGTTTTTTTTTGTTTTGTTTTGTTTTGGTTTTTTTTTTGGATCCTGTTTTTCAGGTTATTTTTAATTCTAACTTTTACATCATATCAAGTTAGTTTTAGTTGTAATTTTTAATTGCGCTGTTTTCCAGTCAAGTTGTAGGTTCTTCTGATATATGTCTGCTTAAAGCTTGGGAAAGGAACTGACAAAAGTACCATGAAACTTTATGTATCAGTTAATTTCAGCTGTAGTTCTGTGGAGTTTTTAATGCAGCATGGTAATGATGTCTTTAATGACATTATTTGATTTTTGGTAATTTGGAGAGTTTTCAAATTTCTTGCTTCTGGACCTTGGAGAGATAAACTAAAATCTTATTAGAAGGTCATTTGTACATATATTGGTGTTATAGAAGGTTATAGTTTTTGCAGTTCTGAAACAGAAACTCTTGTATCAATTTGCTTTTGTAATTCATAGCAATTTGCATGGATGCTATAAACCTGAAACCAGCGAATTTTTCCAGGAGAGCTGTCTTGCTGCCAGTGCTTCTATCAGGATACCTGGGGTTTTAAGAAGAATAGCAACAGATTATCTTTCAAGTTTCTCCAGCCTGGTTTTGTTTTGACCCTCCTAGCTCACAAATTTAGATCATTCTTGTTTTACTCTGCTTGGTTTAATTACTAATACAATCATAGCTAAAATTACTTTTCATCTATTCCTGTTCCTTTTCCCTCCTAAGTAATAGCGGTAATGGCTATGAACAGATATCCAAGGTTTACATGCCATAATGATTACCATAATGCATACTTATTATTAATTAATATGTATATTAATCAAATTATAGCCTTGAGAGTTCCTACAAAGAATTCAAGTGTGCAGGTATCTTCAGTCTTTGCTAAAGACTATTGTTGTCAATTAATGAATTTTCATAGGAGAACTAGTACTAGAAGTTAAACTCTTCCTTTGAAGGTAAAGAATTAATCTTTATGAAAAAGAGGAAATTGTGTTCCTGAACTGCATGTATGAATTTGTTTGGTTTGGCTCCTGAGGGGGCAGCTACTTCTAGGAGCACAGTATGGGTTTATCCTCCCAGCACAGCTATCCTCTAAAACTTATATTGCTTGTTGTGAAAGCAACTTCAGCATTTCTAAAAAATCTTTTTACACAATCCTGTCTAATTCAAAGCATTTAGTCTCCCATGCCTGATAAAACTGGTGTAAAAGTATGATTATCCCATAGTGTTCATTGATTTACTGGCGGATGACTAAAAAAATTTTCTTTCTCCTGTGCAGTGGAAAGCTGTAGCTTCCACCTGGAATTTCATTTGACGTTTTAGAATTTAAATTGGTTCCAGGACTGTTAAATGTAGGGTTAACAAAGCCTTAAGGTCATTTGACAATTCTAGTCATTGAGTTTTGGGGTTTAAGCTATACATGATGTTAGTACTATCTTTAAAAATACTATTTTGGATAAATGGAACTGTTAATGTAACATACTTTCAATGTGTTCCATATTGATATGTTATTTTAGGAGAACCTTTTTCCTTTAAACTATTAACTTCTGTTTTAAGTTTGGAATTTTAAAGCTTTGATGGAGTAGAGCTGTAGTATTTGTTTGTTAACAGATATGTACAGATGCACCTTTGAATGTATAGTGTACAGTTATATAGACAGGCTTTCCATGTGATACCTTTCTTGCCTTAGCCATTACCACTACCACTCGAACTTTTTGAGTATTGGAAATATTTGTGTGCCTGCAAAACTCTTTAATATTAAACAAATATTTCTTAGCTATTACTGTTTCAGTATTACATGCTTGTTTTCCTTAGTATCACATAATGAAATTTCTGTAGTAAAGCTTCATGAAATAAACCTGAAGATGCATTAATAACTTTAAAATATCAACAACATGCGCTTCTCTTAATTGTGGGCAGTCTTGATAGCAATTTGTTGTCAAAAAGGAAAATAGAACAATTTCTTGTGTACTTTTAATTTGTGCAATGGAATAATATTGAGGACCATTTTGAGGCATCTTCCATCTTTTGCATCTGATTGTGTATGACTAGGTTTTGTTTCCTGCACTGAAATGAAAGGAATTAGCTTTCAGATGTTAACATACTGCAGTTATTCAAATTGATCAGATTTGATGATGTAAGGAATTTAGTTAAATTCTTCCATGCCAGGGAGAACACCTATCTAAACACCCTAAGACCTGAATTTTCTAAGTGACACCAATAAGGAGTTTTTCTGGAAAATTAATTTGGCAATACAAATTGGGAAATACAAGGCATATCACTATAACAGTGGAAAAGTAGTTTGAAAAAAAGGCACTATAGCTTCACACATTATGTGTTTGTAATCTTCAAGACCCTCTTTTATATGATTTTCTTGTGCAATTACATTTTTAATATAACTCTGATTTTTTTCAAAACAAATTATGTTTATGCTTAATGTATACCTGCAGCATGTTAATAATTAACTGTTCTGATAAGTCTGTCTAGCTGAAAATATAGTGGTTTTCACTGAAATTTATTGAGAGAGTGTATTTTGCAAAGAAAACTTAGTAGGAAGAAAACTTTAGTAGGAAGAAGTGACTCAACAGTTACTGTGGGTAATGTCAAAAAAAGTAGAATGTAACAGAAATTCTATCACAACTGTCTTGTTTGTCTCTAATAAGAAATTAAGTTCCTGACTGCAGTGGAAGTAAAAATAAAATGGGAACTGTATTTATAATACACTGGTTTTGTTTCAGCAGGTCTTTGTGACATAAATGAAGGTACGGTGGTGCCAGAAGACCGCTGCAAGTCCCCCACGTCAGGTAATCATAACTTTCCCTGATCTTCAGCTTCTTACTTTCCCTTAAGATGGCATGCATTATGTTAACACTTACTAGTTAAGCAATTATATAAAACCTGTTGTCCTCTCACAAGCTGTTGGAGCTGTCATAAATTCTGCCATGTTGCACAACTGCGTTTTTAAAGCAAGGCTGACTTAAGAGATGCAATAGGAATATGTCATAAAGATGATTGGAGATATAAGCTGAACTATTTATGCCTCAGGGGACATACTGCACAATGAAATTTTGAATCATTGGCAAGAGATGCACGAATTCCTGTGATCGTTCATGTGATTGTGTTTTGTATTCCTCAAAAGTGTCAGAGATTATTTCTGAGCAAGTTTACTTCTGCTTCCTCATAAGTGGCAAATTACTATTTTTCTGTGGAATCAGAGGTCTTCAGAAACCAGAATCCTAAAAAAGTAGGAGTTCCCTACTTAATACTCCTTTCACTGCACCCTTTTTTAAATTTTTCAGTTGCTTAGTACTACTGTATGTGAATATTTTAAATGAAACCTTCAAGATTTATTATTTTCTCATTGGCTAGTTGAGGCTATAACCATGTAAATACTTAATAATGCATGTCAATGTATAGAGTGAATAGTTTTTGTAGTAGCTAAAAATTGTCACAGCTTTACTTACTGCTCTGAGAACTTCTAAAGATGTCATTTTGTTTCATTCAAAACTACTCAAGGTTAAAGGACTCAACTGCAGCTTTAAATGAAGCATGTAATGTAGTATGTAGTGTAAAATGTTAATGAAGATGGGAGTCTAAAGATAGATTCCTTTTGTATCGTAGCCTGTATCTTTCAAAGCCAAATTGAAAGCATAACAAACCAAAACATTGTGTCTAGCTCTAGTAGAAATTTTAACATAAATTTTAATTTCTGATTTGAAAATTCTTTTGATGTTCATTTTAAATTGTGCAAAACGCGCCTCTAGATCAGTCAATATAATTTTCATTTTTGCTAGATCTTTCTTAGTGTAAATTTTATTTATTTATAATTAAAGCAAAACCTAGCTGTGAGTTTTAATTAAAAGTCTTATCTGAACGTGCAATTTCATGACATATCTGTGTTACTAAGTATTGGCATGCTGAAGGCATCAACTTCAGTATATTTGATAATGAAAGCATTTTTTATAGTGTTGAGAAAAATGTGCATGTTTCCTATTTCATTTTTACGTATTGAGACCAATACCTGTAAACAATTTGCCCTGCATTGCTGCAGTTGCAGTAAATCCTTTCTCTGTCAAGGTTGAGCATAGTTATCAATTCACTATGGTATTTGAATTTGACCCGCTTAAAAAGTTAGGCTAAATCCAAGTTCTGGTACACTGCTATAAAATATCTGCAATGAACAGCTAATGAATCATAACCTTTAAAGTGTATCCTTTTTACCCCCTGCTCCAGAATCACCCAAATGTCAGCCCAAACAACTCCTAACTTGTACCACATAAAAAACTGTGTAGTTTAAATAAGAGGGTTTCTTTCATAATTGGGTGTTGAAGTAGAGTAAAACTCAGTTCACCACTTCCTCAACAGTGCAAAGAAGGCAAGTCCAAAGATGAAAATTAAAGTTTATGGAAAACTCCTAAATTTAACTATTGGCTTCTCCTAACTTCCTCCTGCTTGTTTAAGTTGAGTGTGAGCTGAAGTTGAGTGTGAGCTAAAGAAGGTTAAAAAATAATAGCTAAAATACCAAAAATAGTGAATGGACAGAAGATAAAGGGGGAATGTAACTGTTGTGTTCTCCTGTAAAATAGAAACTTCTAGTAGTGAGGTTGGACTGTGCCTTGCTTCCCTTGATTCTGTCCTCTGCTCTCAGTGAATGAGATGAAGCTTATGGTAGACTTCTCAACTTTTCCTTTGGAAAAAATCTTGGATGCTCCACCCTGGTATGGAAATCATTTGTTGATGTTAGTGAAGAGAGAAGAACTGCAATTCCTTAGGTTTGGTTTGAGTTTTATATCTTTTCTGGGCAAAAGCACAAGACTGAAAACAAACTTCAAAGTGACATATAGCTTTCAGAGGTAGGAGAGTAACTTTCTGAGAAATTTGCTGCAGAGTATTGTCAACCTTGAGAAGAGGGATGGAGGCTAAATTCAAGGAAACTTTTTGCAGTCTAGAGACTTTCTAGTTAAGAGGAAAATACACAAACACAAAAGGTTTGTGTGTTACTAGCTCTAAGATTAGAGGATGGGATTGGCAATTGAATGCCTCATTGGCTTTCATTGATACAATGTGATCTGTAAAATAGACCAGTTGCTGTTTGGACTGGAGTCTGCAATTGCTTAAATCCACCTTTCCATGTCCAAGTGAAGTGGAATGAAACTTCCATTAGACTTCCTCCAGTGGGTGGTTATATAGACGAGAGGACTGTGAAATAGACTTCCTGCCCAGGCAAGCTGGGAGAGTATCCTACAGTTTCAGTAACACACAACTATAGAAATACTGTGAAAATGCAGGAGGAATCATCTTACCTCCTGCTTTTTCTATAGATGTCAAGCATCTAAAGCAAGTAAGTTACTGTCAAGCAAGTAAAAGGCTGAGACTCTGTGAGCGTTTATCTGACCTAAAACATTGTACAGCATTTAAACTGTCACTTTTTGTCTTCAGAAGTGCCAAAATGCTTGTGTTCTGTTCTGGTTTTACACTTCCACAATATAAAATCCAATTAAAATTTAAAAATTTTAGATGAATTGTTTTAATTTCCTGGCGATGTTTTAAGCCTGAAGTTGTGGTCTGTTGCCAAGATCAGTTTTTCAGGGCTGGGATACAGAAAAATCCAGGTGGCAGTATTGGCTCAGAGTTGTCTGCAGAGCAGTCGAAGAACTGTGGTCCTACAGTGATTTACTGCATTGGAAAAAAAAAACCCAAACAGATTTATAGGACTTGTGTTTATTGTTACAGCTGTGTTTTGTGAATCATAACTTAGGCTAATCTCTGTGTCTGGAGCAATGATTAGTAGAGCCATGCAGTTATTCAGTGTAAACATTTGTTCAATGAGGGAATTATTTCTAGCAAAAAACTCACTGCAATATGCAGTGTTGTACCTTGCATTATAAAATTTCTGTGGCTAATTCCAATATGACAGAATTCTATCATGCCAAATTAATTTGTACTTTATAATATTTAGTACTGGCAAAGAGAATACCAATATCAGTATTTGATATTTTCTTTGTATCCTTATTAAACTCAGAGCTTGTATATAATTTTATATAATATATGTATACATATATTGTATAATATATGTTATTTTATATGTATTAATATACATTGATTTTTGTATCAAAGATACATCCCCTTCATTCATGTCAAATATATATCCATTTAATTCTGTCTCCACTTGTAGGTTCTGGTTCACCAAACAATTCTGATGATGAACAAAAATTGAATAATTTTATAGAAAAGGGTACAGTATTTTTCTTTTCTTTAGTCTTATTTTTTCTTTAGTTCACCTTTTGATACACTTAGATTGATTTTTTTTTTATTAAAATATTATTTACAGTGAAGACCAAAAGCAGAAAGTTTTCCAAGATGGTAACCAATGATATAGGTAGGAACTAGAAAAATTCTACTCTTTCTATCCAGTGCCTTACTCTATGCAGCACTAACACAGCAGCAAAAAAAATAAAAAGCCAATAACAGTCAAATTTCAATGCATTACATTATTAATTTTTTCATTCTTTATGCTAATTGGTAATTCTATGGGCTGCTTCTGTACTAAATACACTGGGCACAATAATTTTAAAAATCAAGGATATTGGTGATTTAAATTCTCTGATTTTACATTTGCACTTCTCTGTTTTCCTGGATGGGTGAAATTCTAATACACAGTAAGAGTTCAGTCTATGCAAGTCACAACATGATTCCACTACTTTTGTGAAGGTGTGCTGGTTTGGGAACATATGGCTGATGCCCTTTCTTTTCTATATGTTGTATTCATAGCCATATGGTCAGATTTTTATATGGCTGTGGTCAAGAAAGAGGTATTACCATGGTTTCATTTCTTCATTTGGAAGAGGACTGGCTTGTATATATAAGTATTCCCTACTGCTGCTCCAGAGCACTCTTTACTTTTCTGCATCCAACAGTGACAAAATACCCTACCAGCTCTAGAGTTGTGTCTTAATTTGGCAACAAAATTGCCTTGGGATGTTGTATGCAGGTAGATTGAACCCTTTCATGGATGCAATGGAAATAACTCTGCTTCTGACAACTGGCTCATTAAATAAATGAAAGCAAGAGGCTGTATGATTTAGCTTTGGGAAAGGGACTCTTCTTCCTTAACTGGGATATGGTTACTTTCATTGCAGAATCACTTTGCTAATGTTCATTTTGTTTTCATTTAGCAAATTAGTATGTCATTGTAGAATAATTTCATTTTATCTCATCAGTCAGTTTAGGTTGAAAATATATAGTAAAACTAGTTACTAAGCTACTATTTCACAGGTTGTGTGGAAGCATAGCTTGAGATGAGGGAGGAAGAGATTTCTTTTCCTCAAGTCTCCCTTTGGTTTTTCTGTTTTGCAATTTAAATTTTATCCTAAAATATTAATTTATTTAATCATATTTCAGTATTTGAGACAAATAATCATTCAAAATTCAGGGAGACAAATAGGAGTATGACAAAGGGATCTTTGAAATTTAAGGTACAAAATGAGAAAGTACTGTACAAAGGGCATATTTTTGATCTATGTTGAGACCTTCTTGCAATAGCATCAGAAATGGCAGGGAAAATGAATTTTGGGGCAGCAAAGGTCTGAATATAACTGAAGAAAGCCAATGGCTGTCAATAATACATTATGTGAATTCATCTGTAATTAAAAATAAATTATCGTCTTTTATATGAGCATTAATAAGTTCCCCTAAAGGAAATTCAGGGTAACTAGAACCTAATGTTCAGGTTGAGAAAAACATGAAAAAAACGACTGATCTTGTGCACGTTTCCCTTTTCTCTCTTTTGAACATAAGACACACTCTCTTGTGCAAAACACATGGAAAATTTGACTGTGACCTCTCTTGTTTCCACTTCTTTTCAAAGAATAATGTTAGAGCATTAATAAAGTATGCTAATGAGGATTCTATAGAGCCATTCACATCTGTTTCAGCTGGAAGCCTTTCAACTGAAAGTATTGGGAATGTTTTTCACAGCTAAAAACAAACCATTTATTTATAAGCCATGCATTCTTCAGGGTGTAAGTTATACTGTGATTTGTGTAATTTGCACAATTTATTGGAAGCTTAAAGATAATTATTTATTTTACATTTTCCTACTTTTGAGTGGTTTGCTGTGCACTGAATGTGGTTGTTTCACTACCATGTTTTCTACAGCTTATCTGGCATGCTTATTCTATCTCTTTCTGAATTTATATTCTTAACTCTTTCACATACATAAAACACCTTTTCTATGTTAATAGTTGCATGCTTTTGCTTTTCATTGTTTTAAACTGAATTGATAACCAAATGTGCATGGACAATGAGTTTTGTAAAATACGTCACTGTCATTAACATCACCATGTTGTATGAAACAAATTGTTTGCTGTCAACTGTGTTCTCAGGGATTAATTGGATGTATTTGATGTGTATGGCATGGTCATAGCTCTCTGAACTGGTACACAGAGCAATCAGTTCAAGTTTTTTCCATTCTTTGTCAATGTGTAAAATACAACCTGCTAAATGTGGTGCAAAAAGAATGAAAATCATTTACATTAATAACTTCAGTTGCTGTTAATATCACTCCTGTGTTTGTCATATGGGAACAGGGAGCAAGGGAATACTGCTACCAAAGTGTGAAGTTATTTCATTTAGGTAGGGCTGCAAGGTGGTAACATGCTAGACGCAGCTATAAACATGAAAGCATTGTCAATTTATCACTTAATTGCAACTCACTCAATAGAGCATGGTCATTTCTACAGACTTCTGTAATTAGTGGCAGTAACAAACAAGGTTTCTGTGATTGGTGAGAGGATCATGTAAACCTGAAACAATACCCAAAGTAAAACAATATGAAAATGCTTCATGCACCAACATTTCGATCAGTTGGTCTGGTTTGTTGTCTTCTTCTAAATACTCAACTGTGAACGCTCTGTGCTAAGGAATGGATAGTAAATCAAGTGAAAGACCTGTTGTGCATGTGTTGCTTTTGGGTCATGTTTCCCTTTTATTTGCATAAAAGGTGAACCTTGAAAAAATTACAGTTATTTGTTATCTTGGAGATATTGAGAAACTTTAACTAAGCATTTCTAGAAATTTTAGAAAGTACTGTGGCCATTATTGAATCCAGCCCATTCTCTTACAAATGTCACATATTTGAAGGTATAAACAATATGTTGTGAAGTAATATTCAGAAGTATACTAAAGGTTGGTGAATTTATAGAAACAAGAATTGGTAGGAAGTATGTATTTTCTAAGGCTGTGTCATTTTTATAGAAAGACATTGGAATCCAACTTCAGTGGAAGCAAAATCTTCAGCTGTTTTACTCATAATTTGGTTAGTTAAGTATTTGGCATGAAGAGGTACAGATGATTAAACATTATAGCTACAAATTGTTTTGGAAGTTAAGATGTAACAACCATTTCTGAAAAACCTTTAGTAAAGGTGCCTGCAAAATATGGTAGATTTTAAAACCTTTATAATGTTCTAGTAGCCTACGTGTCAAACACTTCTCAGGAAAATTGGTCTTATTTATTTCCTGTGCTTCACAAATATAAAAATAATTGCAAACAGTATTAGTAGACAGACTTAGGCAGAGTAGATTTAATTCCAAACTTTTGTAATCCCTGCTGTTAGTAGTGACAGAGGTTTCTCACATTTCTTACATTCTAAATGTATACCTAAATATTTCAAACTTTGCTATAGTAGACTATTGATGCTGTTTTCATCTAATCAAATTTTAAGATGTTCATAATTAGTTCTTATTTGCCCTAATGTCAAAGACCATTTCTTTCAATGTGTTTTTAATACTTTGATCTAATTTTGGATGCATCTAAGTATATGTTTTCTTAAGTTTCTTGTAAAATGTTTTTATTTTAGAGATTTCAACATTAGTTGATTGGTAATGTAAATATTTCACCTTGTGTAGTTGTCAAATATAGAATAATTAGGGAGCTTTGGTATCTCTAACCAAATCTAAGCTGTTTAGTTATTTCTCATGTGATGTGATTTGAAATAGGCTTCATAAGATGTTCTATTGGTTGTCAAAGCTCCAAGACACATCTCCTTTATAATTTTTAGCATTTTATTTCAAAATAAAAGGAATTGAGGAGAAGTCAATGTATAGCTCTCAAACTGGTGTGCTATACATTTTAAAGTATCAGC
Source organism: Dicaeum eximium (assembly GCA_013396995.1). Classification (NCBI taxonomy): domain Eukaryota; kingdom Metazoa; phylum Chordata; class Aves; order Passeriformes; family Dicaeidae; genus Dicaeum; species Dicaeum eximium. Next base: position 2,150,114 of record VWZP01005411.1, on the reverse strand, counting down.
TCAGGATAACCCACTGCAAAGAAAATGTAACTGTTCCTTCCAAACCACAGATTCCTGTTGAGAAGCATTCTCAGGCTTCAGGTTTTCTTCACTGAATTGAAGGTTGTTGCTGCTATACTGACACATAACATGTTATGGAAAGGCAGTCTTTCATATTGTAACACCTACTTTCCCAAGCCTGACCAGTGGGGAATCTCCAAGAATCCTTGGGTTTGGACAGTTCTGTAATATGATACCTAATTATATATATATTGACAGAACATATGTGTGCACCTGTGTATTACTCTAGGTTTTCTAATTCAGAGAAATATTAAATGTAGGTCTAAACCCAGGCAAAACAGTCACTGTTGCCTTGAGCAGTGCCAGGAGAAGCACAACAGCTCCCAGATCTCTGTCTGGGCTGTAAATGCTGCAGCAACCACCACCCCCAAGAGAGATATTGAACTCTGATATGACAGCTACCTCTTGAAGTCAGCCACATGCAGCAGGAGCAGTCAGCATCACCTCTGCCCTGTTGCACAGCTGGGGTGAAAAGCCTGACACTGAATGCTCTCTCTGTAGATCTCCAGCCTGTATCTTCCATTTTTCTGATTTATATCTTTTGCTTTGTACAAGCTATCTAGCATGTTGCTGGTTTTCTTCTGAGGCATAAGAAAACTGAATTTATCAAAAACTGTAAAACTTAAGCCAGTGTGAAAACAAGCAGGGTTTTTTTTATACTGAGTAATGTTAGTTTAAAAGGGCTTAGCTGGTGAAATAGTCCTATTTTTTCCTGCATGGTTAGGCAGTTTTTTCTTTAAACACAAGATGGCACCATTGGTGTTGGAATAGGTTCTTATTTCTCATTTACATTTGAATTATTGAGGTTTCTGACACATTACCATATGTTTTGAAATGTTGGGGGTTTTTTGCATAGCACAGTAATTCACCATTTCCAGTAATGATATCCTTTTTAACAATTCATGTATCCTCTTGTCCTATTAATGAGGCATAGTTCAGTGTATGTTGAAAATTGTCTGACAAATTTGTTTTATCTTACCAGCCTAGTTCACACAGCTGGCCTTTCATTAAGGAAGAAAAAGCTAAAACTGGATCAGTTCTCAGAATCCAACAGATTTGCCTATACTTGCTATTATGTGTTATATAATCTGTAACCTTGGATTTTTTTTTAATTTTTTTTTTTTTTCTCCCAGTTGTTGAGATTGTGCTATATGTTTCTATTGAAAAGCCAAGAGTCACTCTACTGGTCTTCAATTAGTTAAATAGGTTAAGGTATTTACACATAGTGAAAGCTGTTAAAAGCCAAAAATAGCTCCAGTTATTTTCTGTGTACATACTTGAGGTTTTGTTCAGTATCTCAGCTCTTATTATTTAAATGTCTAACAGAGAAAACAAGTGTTATGAGGAATGCCCATCTTGTAATTCTCTATACCAGATGAGATTTCATGCTGTCTCTGGAAGCTGATTTAAGTTCAAGCTGACAGCAAAAAGATGGGCTCCTTGTCATTAGTGCTGTTGTGTAGCCTGGTTTTCTGTTTGTATCTCTGAGCTCTGATCTGAAATAGGAGTTGATCTTGTTTGAAAGCAACCCTTGGCAGAAACCTCATTTAGATGAGTTTTGGCCTCACCATTAAGTTAGATATTTGCCTGTGCTAATGCAAGGATGAGGGTAGAAAATATATAGTCAGGCTGCCCTTTTCAGTTTCAGCCTGCACTAAAATAGGTGATTAGCATTTCTGCCTGAGAGTGAGTAATTTCAATTTAATTCAAACATACTTTTAACATTGACACATAAAGGAAATTAGAAGATTATTTCTGGAGTCTTGTTCTCAAATTTTTATGATGTATGACAGGAATAAAACCGTTTAACTATTCAGATAACTAGCATTTGCAATATTGATGAGCATAATTGATGATACCGTGATGTATTTCACTTTTGGAAGGAGTGGAAGTAAGTCACATGCTGTTCTTCAGGATATGTAGAAATTGGAATGATTTCTATAAAAGTGATAATTACAATGAGGTACCTCGAATTTTAACAGAGAAAAGCAGTAGGATTCAGGCTGCTTTGAGTTGTATTCATTACAATGTACTCCTAGAATTATGAGGCTCAGTTCAGTATCTACTTTAAGAAAAGAAGTATAATAATTCCTTCTCCAGTAATTATTGAAAGAAAGATGGAAGGGGTATGTATTCCTACTAGTTTATTTGTGATGTTTTTTGTAGCAGCATTTGTTTGTATTGTACTGCAGTTTAAATGGACTGCAAGATTTCCATTCCTATAAAAAAAATTCTAAGTCAGAGATGAGTTAAAGTGCTGTTTTTGACTTGAGCAGTATTATCAGAATCTGTTTTTTCCATGTGTTGCAAGTGTTTGTACACTGCTGATTTTATGATTATTCTCTGTAATGTTTTTATTCTTCTCAGGTTGTGGATTTTCTCTCAGGTGATTAGCTTTTTACACATGTGCATTGATTTTAGTGTAATTTCAAGTTCTTTTTTTTCTATTTTAAATGTCTCAGGTTTGATCAGAAAGTAGGGCATAAGAACGGGGGATGGGATCTTAACTTTTTGTAAGAATCAGTGCACATCCTTGCAATTCTGGCCTCTCATCTGAGGAGTTAAAACTTGAGGTTGAGCCAAAGCCACATTAATCCAATCCATTAAGTCCTGCCTGAAGCCTGAAGAGAAATGAAGCTCAGCAAAAGTCATAAGATGCTGTATTTAGGGATTTTGCTGTCTTCCATGATTTAGTTTGCACCCCTCACTTGAGGAAGTGAGGCTCTGCTTTAGTGGAATTCCTTTAAAGTACCTCAATGAATGTAATAAATAATTATATATTAAATATTGCAAAATAAGCAAATAAGGACCAGCAAAATTATGTTTATTCTTTTTAAAAAAAAGATATACTTCACTTTTCAGCAAAGATGTCCAGGAAGCTAAGTTTGCCAACTGAGTTAAAGCCTGATTTAGGTAAGTTTATATAGTTGATTTTATTTTTACTAAATCTGAATGTGAGTATGTTAAAGTAAGAGGCCTAAATTATGTAAGCTATCATGACTTTATGTTGCATTTATATGAGGTGTAGAAATAAAATTTTAATTCCACTCTTTTTGGGGACTCTCAGGCACAAAATGTCATTGCTGTCATCATAAGGTAAGCCTGCAATTCCTGTATATGGCTTATCACACTTTCATCATAATTTTTAGGCATCTGTCACTCACTTTATCAGTAGTGCTGTGATAGCAAAAGCATGAATAAGCAGACAGCATTAGGAAAACTGCTGCCTGTTTAAGACCATCTGATACACTTTAAATTGAAAAATGGAATATCTTAACAGGATATGTTGAGGTGCTCTCAACAAATAGTTGGGCATAGTTTTCTAAATGTTAATTGTCTTGTGACCACTCTCTCTAAAGTAAAGCAATATACAGCTGTTTGGATGGATGACCAGTCTGAGAATTTATTTTTCTTGAAAATGCACAGTAACTTTTTAAATAAGGATCAGTTCAATTGTGAGGTCTGTAGTACTAAAGGTCATTTTATTGCCTGACTAAAACATGCAAATAAGTAGGTTGGGGTTTTTTAAGTACTTTGACTGCCAGCTGTTACGTAAGCTCCAAGTCCTCTGACTTGTTCTCTAAAGAGGATGGGGGACAACTGTAGACCTACAGTAGTAAATGCTGCTGCCCTCTGCCTGCCACAGCTTGCTCCTCTTCCTGCAGCAGAATTGCTACCACCAGCCCAGCAGAAGGATCAGACTGACAGCTCTAGCACTGTGTGCTTGCCAGGTGCTGCTGCTGTCAACAAGGGGAAAAGTCCATGTCACTGGGATATTCTGAAACTGAGCTGGACCACCCTGACTTACAATTACAGCTTGCCCCTCTCAGAGAAATGTTAAGTTGGAAGCAATTCTCAGAGATTCTTTATCCGAGGATTGGCAAGGATCCTTTGGCAGGGATACCGATATTTTGACAATTTAACCTCTGATCTCTTCTTGAGCCTCCAATAAATAAGGTTTTAGAAATATGCCAGATGATTTTTCAATGTTATGTAGTCTAATTAGACAGATTTCCTGTTATTTAATCAAACTTCCCTGCTTCCATGTTAACTTTTTCTTGTCATTTTCATGATAAACGGGAATAACAAGTACTCCCTATCTTTGTTAGTAATTTTTATGCTGTTGATATCTGTCATCATATCTCTAATTTCAATTTTACAGATTTTTTTTCTTTACAGAATTAAGTTCCTTCTTCCTTAGGTTATGTTATCTAAACATGGGGTGGCTTCTGTTAATCTCCTCTGGAACTGGAGTTTTTCCTCATCTTTCTAAGCTCATTGTCCTGAACTAGAGCAATTTGACTGTGGCCATGTTGGCATGGAGGAGCGGAAGAATTTGATGACTCTTTCCAAAATGTTTCTGTTGTTCCACACTATGTTTACTAATGGTTTAGGAATAATTTTGATGAAGGGTCAATTTCGTACTTGGCAAACTGGAACACATTGCTACTTAAATACCAACCAATTGTAATTCTGCTGTTTTACTCAGAGTTCTTTGATGGCAATATGTACTTGGAAGTGTTACTTTTTCCTAATGAAGACTGGTGAAAAGTGAATGCTGATTTTTTTCAGCACTTTCCAATCTTGAAAGAGTTTACAGTGTTTTCTACATCACTTAATATTTGCTGTTCTTTCTACTGAAATAATGGAAGGGGTTTTTTGTTACATTCTTTCTGATAAATTTATAAAATGCTTTGTACCTTCTGAATTGTAATAGCCTTTGACTGTTTTTGACTTTGCATGTATGTGAATATCTGTGCTTAGAGACCTCATTTTGTTCTGTGTAAAATTATTCTAGGTTTTCAGGTCTGTAAATCACTTTCTTAAGCAGTTACATTTATTTTGCTTCTGTCTTTTCTCATAGTAATATAATATTTGCATAGTGTTCTTCAGGGTTGGCTTGCTTGTACTTTTGTCACTTATGTGGCCATATCTACTGTGGCCTATTGTAGGAGACAACTAAAATGCCTTTCTCCTAAATTCATTATCCTTATCATTGTTTCTTGTTTCTTTCCATGGCTTCTTGAAACCTCTTTCATGATCTTGTTCTTCCAAATTAGTTTTCTGTCTTTAGATCTTTAACCAGCTCTTTTTCCTCTCTGAACAGATAAAATCTAAACTATGTGTTTCTATATTTATTCTCCGCTTTCTAAAACAGAAATTGTCTTGATCATACCCTTGTCTGTATTATACCATTGCTTTTCAATGTTCTAATCCAGTGATTAAGATGCTACTGCCAATAGGTGCTATTCCTTGCTTTACTTCCTCAAAAGAGCCTCATCTTTCCATCCTTCTGGTGGTGTGTAGTGATTCATCACACTGTTGTTCCTTCCTCTTCATCTGAATCTATTCCATTTAAAAACTTCTTCCTTGACTTCAGGACAAATAGGATGCACTAAAGCAGTTAAACTTTTAACCCTCTGTGCTCTCTTCTGAATGGATTATCCACTTTCAAAAACACCCATATTGTCTGACAAGTTAGTTTTCATTGGTTTTCTCCTGTCCATTCCAATGCTTCTGGAATTTGTACACATGCTCTTCAAATCAACTAGCTAGAACTCACAAATGCATGTGTAAAGCTATGCTTATTGCAGTTACTGTATGATTGATTATATTCAGACTGATTAATCCATGTTAAATTTGAAAAAAAACCCATTAAATTAGTAAATACTCAAGCCTGAAAAAACCAAGCATCATAAGAGTGGTCATTAGAAGACTAATTAAAACAAATTATTGTTTTCATTGTTTTACACTGAATGTATTGTTTTTAATGTGAAAACTTAGTATGTCAAAATCTGAGTGATTGAGTTAGTTTCTATAATCCATGTTTTATGTTTGACAGCTAAAATTCAACAGGACAATGTTTTTTTCTATCCTTGTTGGAATAAGGCAATTATCTCCTGAGAAGATTCACTGTTTGTATTAAGCAGATGTGTGTATTTATTCAGTTGAAATCTATTATGTATGCTTTCCAAATGTATGTTAGATATTCTCTGTAGGAAGTTTTTCAAAAAATTAATGAAACTAACATAGTAATAGTTCCAAATAATACATGGTTGAATGTTGTTCTTTAGCTCTTAATCCTGCTTTAAAATGTCAATTGCATCTATACCCTACTCAAAAGATTTTTTAAATTATTTTTTTAAAAAGCATAATATAAATTGCATCAAACTTTTGCTGGTGAGGGCTGTCTTGTGCTAAAACTGTGCAATTTTGAAATAAGAAAGTATAGCATTAATTTGTGAATGCATACATAAATTCAGTGTCTCCTGATGTATTAGGTATTGCCCCACCTACAAATAGCGTATAGCAAGAGTGGAGTGGCACATTTACTTTTGTTAACATTAGAATTCACTTGTTGCTAAACTGTGAGCAAGACATCCGGAAATGCTTTAGTGCTATTACTGGCACTATGCTGTGGCATTCCAAGTAGAAATCTTCAGCTTTGCATAGCAGTACCAGGTGGCATTTGGTAGCATTTGTTTTTCTCTTACTGAAGTTTGGGAGTGTGTAAATAGCCTGTTAGATCTCCTGCAACAGTTTGCTAAAGTGAAACAATATTGTGAGTCATCCCAGGTTCCATGCTATCATGCTGTGCAGATGTCACTGAATTTCCTAAAGTAAAATAGTTGTATCTTCCTAAGATGAGTTAACTGCTTTCCATGGGAGCCAGTATTTTTTCATCTGCTCAGTGAGCTAATTGGCAGAGAGGTTTGTAATTCAGGTTTTTTAAAGGAATACCACTTGATAACTCTTATTCTCTGGCTCTAGAAGACAGAAATATGCCTCAAAATTGTTCATGATAACTACCTATAGCAACCTCTGCAACAAATATTGGGTGCTTTGCTCAAGAAACAGCTGGAAATCGGGGAATAGGGAAATATGACTAAGGAAGGATGGGGTACAAGATCCATAGTATTCTAGTTAGTAAGTTGATGCTAAAGAACAAAAGAACAATTAAATTCTCTTAATCCCTCCAATTTGCCATTGTTCTTAATTAATACTGATTTATTTTCAGATGTCAAAGACAACTCTTGCAGTCGATCCCGGAGTTCTAGTGTAACTAGCATTGATAAAGAGTCACGCGAGGCCATTTCAGCTCTTCATTTTTGTGAGACTTTCACAAGAAAGGCTGATACATCGCCTTCCCCATGCCTGTGGGTTGGGACCACGCTGGGTACAGTGCTTGTCATTGTACTGAACTTACCCCCAGGAGGAGAGCAAAGACTTCTTCAGCCAGTAATTGTTTCTCCTAGTGGTATGTACAAAGCAGACAGGCTAAAGTATGCTTTGATCAAGTACTGTTGTCATTTTTCATATTTTTTTAAGAAACTGTTTGGGGTTTTCTTTTCAATTATTGATTAATTAAAAATATATATTGCATTGATTTAGCTGATAAGTTTAACAAGCTAGACTGGTTACTTTGTTACCAGAGTTTCTCAAATTGGAAAAGTGGGAAGTACAGCTTCATGATATATAAAAATACAACTTTAGTGTTTATTTGCTGAGAAAACAATGTTTGCAGTTGTTAAATAGAGATAGCAGAAGAGATGAATAGTATCAAATGCTCAGTTTATTATTGTTTGTTTAGTCATGAGCTAAGAATCAATCCATTTTCCTTCAGCAAGAAAAGGGAGTGCAAACTAAGGCTGTAAATTGAGCAACTAGCTTGAAATATTAGTGATAAATATTTTTTTTTTGATTGCTGTGAAAGGTCTTGTATCTGGTTTTTCTGATGCACAGCAACTGATTTTGTTGTAATTATGTATTAATGGTTTATTGGATAGACTGTTAGTCACAGATTTAGCTTTCCTGCTACCACTGTCTCATGCAGAACATGCCGCTCTAGTCCATTTTGCTATACAGATGGTACCCAACATAAAAATTGCAATGCTATTTGATTGTAGGAATGATGAGGAGTGGACATGTAGATATGCGATTTGTGCCCATCAAGTGAGGTATTGGCAGCAGTGGTCAGATTTGGTAACATTTGGTCATGAAGGCAATGCTGCAGACTAAGCAGTGTGTTTCCTCTTTGGATCTGCAGCATAATCCTTAAAAAATATTGCTTTTATATTTTGTACTTAGAAAATGCTCATGTTGTTACTTATGTGTGAATAAATTAAATAAAATTTATTCACTTAAGGTCTGGCCTATAGAGGCAGTGATTTAAACAGTAAGGAGGGAAAACTTTTTCATTTCAAGCTAGAGAGATGGATTCAAGTGTGAACTGCAGGGGAGAAATTAAAAAAAAAACATACATGCTTGTTTCTGAACCAATGGAAGGAAAAGGTAGTGCTCACCTTTGACTAATAACATTTATTGTTGATATTAAATATACTGGGTACTCATAATGAGAGAATAAAATGAGTTGCATTTGTGACAGTGAACTTAAATACAAATACATTTCCCTCGAAGTTAATAAAAGAGTATGAACTCACTTTACCCTTGAAAACTGGTTTAACGTTTTCCTGATTACATTTGCGCTTCACTGGTTTTTAGATAAATGCCCAAGGTTTATGTACATCTGTTTTGCTAGGGAGGGAAACTGAAGTTCTTGTTTTCTTTCCATTCTCTTAGCTTCTTAAAGGAATATTTTGTAGCTTGAAAAGCAATTTAGGAGAACTGTTTTAGAAATGTGCTCAACTACTCTTTCCTAGGAACCATTCTGAGGCTAAAAGGGGCAATCTTGAGAATGGCTTTTTTGGACACCACAGGATCTTTGGTCCCACCAGCACATGAACCCTGGAGAGAACACAATGTTCCAGAAGATAAAGATGAAAAAGAAAAGGCAAAAAAGCGACGACCTGTCTCAGTGTCCCCTTCTTCCTCTCAGGAAATCAGTGAAAACCAATATGCAGTGATATGTTCAGAAAAGCAAGCAAAAGTTATCTCACTGCCATCTCAGAACTGTATTTATAAGCAAAACATAACAGAGACTTCTTTTGTTCTTCGTGGAGACATAGTGTCGTTGAGTAACAGTATCTGCCTTGCATGTTTTTGTGCCAATGGACATATTATGACTTTTAGGTAAGATCTGTTTGATAGTAACTTAAATATAAGAAGAAATAGTGTTCTGCTACACAGAAAGGTTCATTTTCCACAGGATGATAAATTTTTAAAAAAGTACATTCACTCAGAGTTGATGATTCTCTAACACTCAAGCCTGAATAATTTTGATTGCACATTCCTATTAGTTATGTCTTTAACACATGAAAAGTTTACTGCTTCATTTCAAGCTACACTGATTGAACACATAGTTCCAAACAAGTGATACAAGTCTTTAAGTTTGTCTAAAAGTTGAATTTACTTCTTGATTGAGAAAACTGCCCTGAGTCAGACCTTTAGCTTTTACCTGACCAGAACTCTGCCTATTTTTGTGCAGCTATTTGCATCACACTCGTGCCTCAGTATTTTGTTGTTAGCTTGTTTGTGTCTTAAAGGCCTTAAACTCAGGCTATGAATGCAAGACGAACTGCCAGTTGTATAGTAATAAGTCATCTAAAGTAAGGGGTTTAAGTTAATGAGTTTAAACATGTGTAGTAGTAGTGCTTAAATATACTTACAGGTCACCTATGTAATTTTCATGTCCTTTATCTTAAATGTTTCTAAGTGCTATTTTATTCTGAACCAGCAGTGTGTATATACTTTCACCCTTACACCTGCAGTTTAGTTGTGGCATGATGTTAGGATGAATGTGGAACGTGGCCCTATAACATTATGCCAGTAAAGTCTCTAAAAGATTAGTTTTAAGGTTGTCAAAAGAAGGTTTCAGATTGGAAAATTCTGTAAAAAAGTATTTCTTTAGGAAGTTGTTAGGAGTAAAACTAAAACAGATACAATCAAAACTTGTTTTTTAATTGTCATATGTAAGTCTGTACCTCCATTGGTGTATATCCCATGTTTTTTGTATTCTAAACATCTCTACAAAATGCTGCTCACCTTTCAGGGCAAACACTATTGGTTTTCCTAATTAAAACTGAAGTTAGTAATGTTCAGATACTGAAACAAATCCTGTCTTCAGGATTCACATTGTTTTCTAATGAACTCTGCATGTGTGCTAAATTATAAATGCTGAATTGTTACCTTGTGTGGGGAAGTTGGACTCCAATGCTGAGCTCCATTTCATAAGCATGAATCACTGCTGGGGATGGACCTTACGTGCAGTTCGTGTAAAGTTGTCAGAGCACTGTCTCATACCCAAGATGCCCAATACTTAACTACTGATATAAATTCAGATAGGAGTTAGTAGCAAACAAGTCTGTAACAGAAAGGATGAAAATGCTCTCATGGATATCATGCTTGTCCTATCTGATCTAATGTTTCTGTGTTTTGAAGCTGTAAGAATGTTTTATGCTCCCATTGATCTGAAGCAAAATACTTCCCTATTACTGACTCTCTTAGGAATGTTCTTATTTTAGACACATGTATGGCAGAGGTGTCATATCTGGGTGACATGCTTATAAGAGAATATTCCTTTTTATTTCTCACTTTTAAAACTTGCCTCCAAAGTCAGTCTCGGCATCATGCAGAAAAAGAAAAAACAAAACAATGCAGCCTGGTACTGTTGTGGTTACTACATCTTTCTTTAGTTTTAACTCCCATTTGCCCCTTTGCTGCTTTTTTAGTGTCTAGAATTAATAACCTTATGTGGATGGTGTCTGCAGCAGAAGCTGTTCTTATATTTTTGGGACATGGGCAGCTAACAAATTTTGTAATTTTTTTTTAGAAGAACTTCACAGGGGATGTTTGAGACAGTGGTTTATTTTGGGTTCTACTTGTCAAGAAATTAGGTGTTTTGTCCCTTCTTACTTGCATTTATTATCACGTTGAGGGAGAGCAATGTTTGGTAGGGGAATATTGTTCTAGCTGAAGTGTGCTGTCTGTTCTTCAGTAGATTGATACAATAAGTTCTGCAGTTACATGTACAGAATCAGAAAATACAAGGTAAGCAAACTTTGCTCTAAGAGGACTTTCTCTTCAAAATCTAGTCAGAGAAAAAAGGAGGACTTAATTCATAAGATAGTTTGAGGCTACTGTATTCTGCTTTCCATTGACAGCACACTCATGTTATATTTCTAAATTTTATCAAGATCTTTTAGACTTGTATTTTTAGTCAAGGAGAAATTATTAACCCAAGAGAAGAGACAGGATGTTTAATTGTAAACTCTTGGTAGATACTAATCAAAATACCTTGGTAATTATTAAGTAATGCCTAATTCATTAAATAGTGGATTTGTGATTTACGTGCTGAGACTATCATATAAAAAATGCTATTAAATACATCTGTGATGCAGATGCTTAAATTTCACTTTTGAGGTGCTACCTTGAAAAATCTCATGTTTTGAGATTCTGTAACATCATTAAATGATACCTGTTTATGTGGGACTCATGCAGATGGTGAAGAGAAAAAATTATGTATTGCAGTTTGAAAATGAGCCATTTGATCAATCATTTCTGCTATATATAATGGGCTTCTTAATTCTTTTCCTTAAGTTTGCCAAGTTTAAGGCCATTGTTGGATGTATATTACCTGCCACTCACCAACATGCGGATAGCCAGAACATTCTGCTTCACCAATAATGGACAAGCACTCTATCTTGTCTCACCAACTGAAATACAGAGGCTCACCTACAGTCAAGAAACATGTGAAAATCTTCAGGTAATGAACTCTTTTTTAAAAAACACTTTTTTCTTAGATACATTTTGAGCTGAGCATTTAGGCTTTTGTGCTTTGATTTTTTTTTTCCCCTTTTGTTTCCCTTCCCTGTAGAGTCTGATTCCGGATGAATCACTTCTACTGTAAATTTTTGTTTCATCCATGCTGTTGTAGCTGAATCAGTTTGTTGCTTAATTTCATTTTGATCAACAGGAAATTTTCTCCTTTAACATGCAGTTAAAATTCCTTTGACCAGTTGATGCTGGGGTAGGTGTGTGCTGACATAAGTGGGGAGTGCTAACTAAGGATAAGCTCAGTTTATCAGTGTTAGTGTTTTAGGGGTATTAACAGCTTGAAAAATTCTCAGTCATGGTAGTTGTATAGAATAATGAAACAGCAGAGTTGCAGGCTCTACTTTCATACTGCTACGTGGATATAAGTATTTGTAGATACAGTTTCAATAGAACTAAGTGAGGAGTCTTGCCCAAGTCGTTGAGGGGCAAATCAGCTTTACTTGAATGTGTTTCTTTGCTTCTGAATTCTATGAGCTCTAAGCTTGCAACCATCAGAAAGCAGATGGTTTGGACAAATTTCTTAATATGCTTTCATTCTTCTATTTCCTACATCACCTTGCAAAGACAGGTGTCCATTAAAGCATATTTATTTTGAAATTAAAATCCATTAAATAAATCCTGAAAGTGAAAGAATAATCCACTCTTTTTTACAATTTATGCCTTGTTATGTCTTTTTTTCATTGCAAAGGAAATGCTGGGTGAGCTCTTCACTCCTGTAGAAACACCAGAAGCACCAAACAGGGGGTTCTTCAAAGGCCTGTTCGGAGGTGGGGCACAGTCACTTGACAGAGAAGAACTCTGTAAGTTATTATTAATTGTTATTTTTCTGATATTTCTTCCCGAGGAAGCTAGTGATCCTCAATAAATGTATTACCTGTGTGGATAGAACATTACCTTTGTGAAGAGGAAAGTAAAACAGGGAGTGACAAATGCTTTTTTCATAGATTTTATGTTGTACACTTTACCAACAAGATCAGAAAAGCTTGGTATGTTTTCTTTCCCAGGGTCTTTTAGCTCATCTATTCAGCAGTAGATGAGTTGTCCCATTTCTTGTTTTATAATCTTATTTTTATTCATCTTTATGAAGTATGTAGTACTGACCGTGAGTATTTATGCTGGTAAACTGAAAGGGACTGCTTTTAGAGAATTCTGTTCTGGACAGTGAGAAAACTGAGATTTCACTCTACTTCAGTTATTTGCCAGATTTTCCTTGTTTTGCTTGTGCAGAGATGCCTTAGGAAGGACAGCAAGGACAGAACTGTATGATATTTCAATTCAGTCCTCTGTTTATAAGACAGTTAAATTCAGATTTGGCAAAATTTTCATTGCTTTATCGTTCTCTCATTGTCTTTTTGATTACACCTTTTTCTTTTTACTGTAGTGGCATTCAGCACTATAATATATTTAAGGAAAATAGCTTCCATTTATTTATTCAGATATTTGCTAGATGCAGCATATTATGCAAGCTTATTTTTAAGAACCTTTTTCTTATTAATGTGAAATGTATGTGTCAAAATGGACAAGGTGCCCTGCCAATCCTTTCTTTTATGTTGGTTCTTTTGATCTCTACAGAATAAAAATCAGACTTCATTACTTGTGCCTGTACATTTTGAGCAAATATTAGATATTTAGAGATCACTTTCTGTGTCAAATGTTTCTTTTTTGTGTGTTTATATGTATATATCTGTATAGGTAATACTATGAAAGGTTGGTCAAGTATTCCAGTAAAAAAAACTTGTGTGCAAATTATAATTTAATATTACTGAGAGGAAAAATACCTTGCAATTTTATAAGCTATCTCTTTCTATAATTTAAAGTTTCAAGAAGGAAAATAGTATTGAATGGAAGAAAAAAACCTAATTAATTGTAGCCTGACAGAGAGTTCAATGACAATTCAAAAGACATTTGAGAATATCTTTAAAGTAACCATATTTACCATGAGGGTCACAGCAGAATCTGTAATAAGTGAAATAATTTCTCTTTCTTATTTTGGAAATTCACAGAAAGATGTTTATGCTACTAATTTAAATGTAAATCATTCTTAATAGAAGCATAAAATCAAATCAGATAGTCTTGAAATACTGCATCAAAACATATTTAACCAGTTAATATTATTTTTCCTAGAGGTAAAAAAAAAGAAACTATTCAAACAATACTTTACTCTTTGGTCTCCATGCAAAGAAATTACACCTCTATATAAACTAGTTTCGGTGATATTTATGACATAGAAAAACTTACTATTCTGTATTTGCTGCTTTTGCAAATGCCTCCAGTTGGAGAATCAGCATCTGGGAAGGCGTCAAGGAGTCTTGCCCAGCACATTCCAGGACCTGGGGGTATCGAAGGTGTCAAAGGAGCAGCATCTGGTGTAGTTGGGGAACTGGCACGAGCTCGGTTGGCACTGGATGAAAGAGGACAGAAACTGGGAGAACTGGAAGAAAAAACTGCAGCTATGCTTTACAGTGCTGATTCTTTCTCAAAACATGCTCATGAGGTGAGTATGTTAAACTGAACATTAAACTGACTGTCAAATAAGTGTGAATTCTACAAGTGACTGAGTTCTGCAGAGGTATCTAAAGGGCATGCAGTATCATTGACACTTCCCTTTCATCTATCACTTGCTACTCCTAAAAATTAAGTGCTGATTGTCAACAGCCTTGTCTCGTGGCACATTGCTCTAGAGCATGCAGTCTGCTGGAGTGGCATGTAAGCTTCTAAATGTGCAACTTAATCCCCATTACTGAAAAAATTACTTATTGTCACTGAATTAATAAGAAGAGTAATGCTTTATGTCAGATTCCTGCTGTCCTTAAGAAAGATCCTGTTGCTTGCAAGCCCTCTGAGTGTGAGTTCGGTTTTTTTCTCAGTAACTACCATAGAATGGCTGTTCTCATCCATTTTCATGCCGACTTCTTTCCACACCCTAAACACCTCTGCAACCTCCCCATTCCCCCAAAAATGTCTTTTTCTGAGGCTAGATCACCAGCAATGATGCTACCATTAGAAAATCCATCATGCTAAACGTTCAGTGTTCAGAGATGTTTGCAACTTTGAGAAGCCTTGCTAAAATCTTTTTCTCATGCTGCTTTGTAAGCATATTATTTCTTTGTGTCATTGTACATTTTCGTACATTACAGAGACAGTAATTAGATTTTTTTTTTGTTTTTTTAGATGATGTTGAAGTACAAAGACAAGAAGTGGTACCAATTCTGATGACTCTCATCAATCACATCTGTTTAATTTTGTCCTGATGAAAAAAATCTTGTTTTTTCATTAATTTTGGCAGGACCACTGAAATTTAAAAGAGTATTCACCATTGGATACTGTTGTTTCCTAGCACAAATGACACACTGTTTTACCTCAGTCCTGGCTTTAACTGAGGAGCTTTATATCTAAGAAACACACACACAAAAAAAGAAACTTGAGTGTTTCTTAGCTGTTGGTTAGCATAAAGTTGGAACAGAGAAGGTAACTGGAACATGTGGAAAAGAGAGTAAAGGGAAATCGTGGTGAGATGGGCAGGGGCAATGCAGGGTCAATCCTGTGTTAATATTTCATATGCCAAAAGTTTTCGTGCTATTGTAATTGCTGCCAGTGTTACACCCTCCTGTAAGGAGAGGCAATAAATCAGGGGTCCAAGAGCTGGAATCAAGTTGTTTGTCTTGCTGGACAGTAGCTGACTTACAATTACCCTCTCTAGGACTCGCTATATTTACCATTATTGTTGAAGAAGAGTTGAAATTTCCTGTCACTTCTTTCATTTGAAAAGCTGGAAGCTTGGAAGATTTGTTTTTGAAAATTGTATACATAGTTGACCTGTGCATAGTCTTTTCTTGGACCCCTGATCTAGTATTCTTGTATTCACATCATATTCTGTGACGTGCAAAACAAAAGAATACGTAATTTTTGCATTAAAAAAGTCAAGTGAATAATGTGACTGGAATGTGTCATGCTGGGAGTTTTCATTTGTGTTATGGCTGTGCAATGTGAAATGTGGTAACATCTTCCTTGTGGTAAGAATTCTTCGAATTCTGTTCAGTTAAATATTATTTTTGCCAAAAATAGTTATTGGTTCAGGTTGTGTAACATTTAGAATTGGCTGTGGGTTCCATTCATGCTGTGAGTTTTTATAAATGTTTAACGGAATGTATCTTTACAGCCATTAATTAAAATAGCTGAGATAGTTTTGCTCAAGACATAAGTTCTAGATGCCCCTTTAGTCCTTTACTATGAAATCAGATAACCTTGGACTCAGGTTTTCAAAGTTTTACACACCATGGAGGTGCTGATGCATGAATAATGGCAAGCAAGCATCTAATACTTACTAATTGTCAGTATGTTGTTCAGCAAATCTCTAAGTTCTGCCAGCAGTGCTATTTTACAAGTATGTGTCTCAGCCCCACGCAGCACTAAAGGCACTTGTCCTAAAGTTTGGATTTAGTCTCTAAATAGTGTTTTCATTGTAAGCAGTGGTAAAGTGTGCATAAAAACTTTAGGAATTGCTGAAATAATGTTCAGTTTGGGTGAGGTATATAATACAGCTGAGCTAACTTGTTAATGGCTACTGCACTAAAGCTACATCAGTGTGGATGACCAGGGCTCTTTTTGAAAGAGAGGATTCCTTAAAATAAATGCTTGCATTTCAAAAATTCCTTTATACCTTTTTATTTAACGTAGGAATAGTTACAGACTGATTTTGTTTTATAAAAGGGAGTACTTAGAAGCTGATAGGTCTACGTTGTCTGAAATTAATCACTTGGGTTTGCTTCTCCAAGCATAGCATTTTGTGTACTTTGTTCACAAACTTTCTGAATGTTCCCAAAGCAAAACCTTGGTTATATTTGTATTGTGAAGTGATGTTGCAGGTACACAGATAAGGCAACCTTACAAAACACCTCAATGATACAAAATATTAAAGTTACTTACGGTTCTTAAATCACTTTTCAAATGAGAGGCAAATATGTTTGGGCTTCGAAGCACAAACTGATACATTTTCTCACTTTGTGTATAGCAACATTTAATTTAAAAAGACAATTTAATTGAATTGCCATTATGAGGGCATGTTCTACTATGCCCGCTGCTCAAAGGACTTAAGAAATGAGACTGTGACAATTCAAACAAGCAGTATTATGATTTCTTGATGGCTCTGTCCCATAGCTACTGCGGCAATGTTTACTTGAGTTACTTTATTCAGTTTGCCGTGCAGTATTTGCCTCTGCATGTTAATTTATTTTTAGTGTCTAATTAATGCCTATTTAACACCATTTTTGAGACATCCAGGTAGAAGAAAAGGAGATAAACCACTACCCATACCACATCCAAAAAAAACCCGCCCTAGCTGACACTTGTCCCCTTCCTTGTCTCACATTTATAAACTGAGATGACTCATTATTATTTGACCTGATGAAGATCAAGTACATTTCAGGGCAACAGCATCTTGCGAAATTAATCTGGTCAGGCTCTGGGGGAGAGGGTTGTAAAAGTATTCTTCAACAAATGATGGTATCATTCAATGGAAGATGACCTTGGCTTGAAAGGAAAGCATACTTAACTTCCTCATCAAGACGCATTTGACAACCACCAGCAAGCAAAGTAATAAGAGGCAATGAGAGACCATCTGCCAGTGCCAGAAGAGTAGTGGCTTATTTGGTGTTACAGAATCTGTTGTAGTTGAATCTCTTCTGTTGCTTGTGTTCAGGGCACGCTTCTAGATAGGAAAGCTAATGACACAATTGCTCATGAGAGAAATGCACAAATGGTTCTTGGTCAATAAAAGGGGCTATGTACAATTTTAGTCTAAAATGTTGATTTTTCCTTCCCAGTAGAAGGAAGGCGATGACACACACATCATTGCATCTTACTGTGCTATTGGTGGTGCACCTTTTGTACTGCAAAGTCTATTGAAATTCTTGAAGGGAATCACTCCTGTTTTTTTCACTAGCATTTCAGTTGTGTGAAATTTTTTAGAGTGTCTGGAAAACTATAAAATACAATTGAGCTATTACTTTTTTTTTAAAATGAAAGTAAGAAACTACCTGCTGCTACCTATCTGTTTATATGTAGTGTGTCACATTAGGAACTGTAAACTGAAGAAGCTTTTCTTCACCTTAGTCCTGCCAAATTGTAACTTTTGAATCCTGGTATGTGTAAATATGTGTGTATTACAAATCAGTCTGAAAGTGTTACACCACAGGCATCTCCAGTGATTTGTTCTTCAGCAAACAGTCAGTTATAAAGTATAGTAATATATAGCTGTGTTCTTTGTCTGTCTTTATGCAAAGTTTTTGTGCCTGAGTTGGTACTTGCATGGCAGGTGATTGGAAAGCTACATCCAAAGGAGGATTTTTGGAAGCAAGTTCATTTTCTTTTTTTTTTTTTTCCTTTTAGTTTTCCTTTTATTTTCCTTTCTATGTTTTGTTTTTGGGCTTTTTTTTTGTTTTGTTTTTTTTGGTGGTATTTTGGTTGGGGTTTTTTTGGAGGGATCGTAAATTTGTTTAGTTTTTTTGTTTCTTTTTTTTTTGTTTCTTTTTTGCTTAATTAATGGCACTGATCTTACCTGAACTTTTAAACTTGAATTTTTCCTGCACTTTAATTCAATCATGGTATTTTATTCCTTACTTTTGTTTCTGCATTTGTGCAGTTCAGGTTCATTATTTGTATATAAACATACATGTTCAATAAAGACTTTAGAACAGATTACTTTCAGGCACCTTTGCTAATTATGTGATTTATTTAGAATGTGTGTTTTCTTAGCAAAATATGTATATACAATATAGAATCTAATGAAAGACACGTATTCTGTGTCGGCATTCAGTTTATAAATTACTGCAACACTTTCGCATTTGTTACTAGATAATACAAAAGAAATCTGTTATATTTATACATACTGCTTAAAAATATACTTTTAGTTTTAAATAATTTTTATATGTACACTTCTACCTTTAATTTTAAAAATACTTACGTTCAAGTTTTAAGTCAAAGTACTTAAAGTATGTATATTATCCATAGAAGTTGTTTTAAGCTTATGAATACATTCATATCTCATATCGAGATGATACAATTACTAAGCAATGAAAACAAATAGCCCATTTTGCTTTGCAGAAAATAATCAGTTATTTTTACCTCCCATTATGAACATCCTTGAACAATTCTCCAAGTATGGAGCAAGAAGATAGGGAACTAGCCTAATATTAAAGTTTTCTCAATAGCTGCAGTCCATGGCTGACTGGTTTTCTACGGTTTGGGTTTTTTTCTGATACACACAAGAGACTTTTTTCAGCTCTATTTCTTGGACTTAAAAAATTTTCCAAAACTGAAGTGAGGTTTGTCCAATAAACGTTTTCTTTGAGTAATCTGTGTATTTTGATTGTACATCAGCTCTTCACATGTAAATCAGGGTTGGTTTTTATGTGGGTTTGTTTTGTTGGGGTTTTTTGTGTCTGAAACATGTGTTGGAAAACTTAAGAATCTGTGGCTGAAGTGCCCTCTACTTTCTGCTTGTGTTTTAACATGTCTGGGCAGGCACTGACTGTAGGCAGAGTCTGGTGTGGGAGGGAAGGACTGCAGTGCCTTGCCTTCCTCTCCAGGTAGAAGGGCAACTTGTCACTTGAATCTTCCCTCGTGCCAGCCAATTGCCTGGATTATTGATTTGAGTCTTTTTGGGTGGATGTTGATAACTTCGCTGCTACCACAGAATCTTCAAATACTCTGTAGACAGAAATTAGGCATGCTTGCAGAGTGAAAGTGAACAGAATCAGGGGGGAAAGGGTGTAGCGTAGGTGAATCAGTTAAACCAGTTTTACTTCAGTTTTCATTGAAAAGCTGACCTGGGCCGATTTCTTCTTCTTAAGCCCATTAAAAAGACGTTCTGTATATCTACCTTATCACTGTTTCAAGTCCGATGAGTGTACTCTTTCTGGGTTCTTTTGCACCTTATAAATTTAGACTTCAAGATGTAGGGATTAATTTTTAAAAAGTGGAAAAAAAGGAAGAAGAGAAATGAGGCAGAAACACCAAACAATCAGAAGAAAGATGTCAATCAGTATTTCTTTTAGTAGCTCCATGTGCGCCTAGAAACGTTTAAGCTGACCTGCAGCTGTGGGTTACTTTGACACTTGTATTTTTTTCTGTTAGTACCTAAGTTCCATATTACCAGGCAAATAACTAGAAGTTAAACTGTTTCAGTTGAAAACATGTAAGTTGTATGTGGATTACCACTACCATTCAGTCATAGGTAATGGAAGGGGAGAGGGGTGGGAACATGTTTTAAATATTCCCTTTTAAAACAGAATTGTAAATAAGCAGTACTGTGTTATTTTAGACCTGAGCTCTGCTATCTGTAATGGTTAGAACTAGGAAAACATGCTGCTTTCTAGTTATGCTGCTGTTTCATTGTACCAGCACCATGGGGGAAAGAAAATACATCCGTAAATTTTTCTAACATTGCCCACTCCTGGGTAAGCATGCTTGATGTGTAGCAGTTCTCGTTTCTGTATATGTTAGTGTGTACATGTGTGTTTTCTTTTGCCCTTATGTTCATTGCAACTTATTCTTCAGTTAAGTCTTGCTGAGCCCCACTAGCTCTTCTGAGGATGATTACTGGAATATGCATTTTTAGGTAGGGTTGCAAATCCATCTGTCTACAAATATAGTTTCATATGAACTGCAAACTGTACTGTTACAAACTCAACTATGTTAGATTGCATAGAGTTATTTTACTTACATGTACTTGGACTGAACTATGTCATCATAATGAAGTTAAAAAATTAAGTATGGAATATTTTTGTAAATAAAAATACCTGTGCAGCTGGTATTTTAAATTTAAAATGTATTATACATTAATGTTTCAGAAAAAAATGTTCATATATGTGTATATGAATGTGTCATTATGCTGAAGGGCTCTTGATTGGGCAAAATAAACTATTCAAATCTCTCCTGAAACAAGTGTATCTTACTCCTTTTCTTCCTGACCAGTTGTTTTTCTGCTGGCTGGAGCAGCAGGAAGGTGTGAGTTGTGCTTGATAACAAGCAGAGCAGCCAGTCTGGCTGATGGGAGTGGCCCTGAAGGACCCCAAGAGGTGTGAAATGGTTCATCTGCAGTGAGGTCCCCAAGTATGTGTTCTGAAATGTGTATACTGATGGTGACAATGTGAAGTCCTGTTATCTTTTTAAGTTACCAAGAAAGATAAGGTCATTAATTGTACAGACTCAGTAAAGTATTTTCTGTAGCTGCATTTTGTCAGTGTCTATTAAATGAAGAATCCAGTAAGGAGAGAAGAGATTAAACTGGTAATTTTTTTTCTTTGCCATGTTTACAGTACAGCAGACGGATTATTTTCTTGGATTGAGGCTCAGCTTTGCCACAGAGCAGTTTCTAGCTTGCAGTCTTATTAAATTTGCTGTGTTTTGCTGTTGGGGAGAGAGGAAAATACAAACAACTTGGCTTTGTAAACATACTCTCAATGGTGGGGAAATAATGAATCCAGAGAGGCTTGGGCAGTAAATCTGAGAAGTGAAATTGCTGTACCTTGAAGAAATTTTAGGAATCTCTTGATGTCAAATAGCAAAATATTTCACTGTTGGTTGTTTTGGTATGTGAGAATACAGTTTCATCTGTGGGGAAAAGTCTGCTTAGTTTCAGACTTATTGTTTTGTTTTTTTCTTTAATATCTGATGGTTACACATAATGAACTGGAAGCTCTGCAGTGCATGGAGCTATAAAAAGGCTAATGTATTGCAATGAAAAAATTGTTTTATCTTCAGTTTAATTTGATTCAAGCTATTTGGAGCTGTCACACTGCCTCCAGCTACTCGCTAGGTCTGGTAGTGTCCAGTAAAAGTAAAAAAGCTACAGTAGAAGTAGCTCCCCCCTATGGGTACTGTAGGACTGCACAGATCAATGGACTGACAAGAGGGGAGTGCCAGAGTGAGGGTGCAAAGTGAAGCATTTTCATTTAGTGAAACTCAGGATTTGTTGAGATCTATATTAAAAATATGGTTCCTTTGCACATCATGTGTTTCAACAGTTTTGGTGCCAATGTACTGTAAATTAAATGCATTTAAGATGTACAGACATATGGTTATATGCCCATCAGCACTTTCCTTACCCAGATTTTTTTATTGGGAATTTTCATCCAGGCAGGGTGACTGAACCAGCCCCTCCTTGTTGCCCACTGGCCTGGGGGTGCTCAGTGGTATCCTGGATCTTGCCTGCTCCCTGCTCCTGCCTTGTGCCCCTGGACTGCTCCCTTGGCCTCGGGTCAGCCCAGCAAGAGGCACTGTCTGCTTCCTCCCTCGAGAGAAAAGGTTACAGGAGGCATCCAAGCCTGGCCTGAGGAAATGAGATGTCTTCCCCCACAGTCCTGCACTGAGGTAAATCTACAAGAGCAGGATGGCAGCAAGCACCAGTTTGTTACCTCCTTCAGCTTGCTGGCTGATTTTTCACAATGTGTAATTAACGTTCCTCAGTGAGGGCTTGGGGGCTTGCATATGCAACTCATTTCAGTAGCAGAGCTCTGCTCACTTGCTGTAGCAAACAGCTTTCTGTGTTTTCCAGCCACAGGAGACAATCTGGGCTAAGGCTTGTGCACAGGCTGCTCAGAAGGAGGAAGCTGTACCCACCCCCACTGCCCCTGCTGAGACCTGGGGAACACTCCTTTAGCCTCGAGCACTCCTTCAGAGCTGTTTGATTCCAACACTGCTCAGAAGGGCTGATGGAGGACTAGCAAAACCACAGTCAAGATAAATATGGAAAGGTTGATGTGTTTTGGAGCAGGTAACTGCATTTTTGTATCTTGCTGCAGTCTCAGTGTGAGCAGGACTTGATAGAGAGTGAAGTGTTTGAAGGGGTTTGCAATCAAAATGTCAGACTGTGCTTATGTTTTGATAAGTTTATGAACTCCTCTGCCTAATTAAGCAGACATAATGAGAAATTTTATATAATTTTGGTTTCTGTGGTGCAAGACACTCCTGGAAAGAATAACATGGAATGCAGTCTCCTGTGACAGAGTGAACAGACAACAATTTTAAGCTGGTATCCCCTAATTCTTCTGTGCACCTGCAACTCTCTTAGCACTACTTGAGTTAAGTACCTTTTACCTGAGTGGTAGTGTCACCTACTGACTGTAGTGCTTTTTCTTCCAGGATCTCCAAGGACGCAGCATAGTGGTCCAAGGTCTCATGAGACTTCTCTTCCTTAGAGTTGCTGCCTTCAGACTGAGTATGCACATCTGTTGTTCAAGATGCATGTCAGAACTTAATATTAATTTATAGAAGGAAGAACTGCTGTGGTTTTGTTTTTAAATATGAAAGGATTAGAAAAAGGGCTAAGCAAGGTGATTACATCATCAAATCCAAAGTAAATTCTAGCTGTGAACTTAGAGGCCCTTTACCTCCCATTTTGTCCTTAGCAGAGCAGTTACTGGTTGGGTTTGAGAGTTCCCGACCACTTCACAGATTTTTTTCCAAGACATTCTGGAAATTATTTCCTTACTCTACTGTTTCAGTTAAACCCCTTTAGAAAACTTGTTTTTACATATTTTAAAATATAATTTATAGTCAGAGCAGGATCCAAGGAAGTTGCATTGACTTCTAGAGCTTTCCCTCATTTTTAAAAGGCCAGTAGTTGGTTTGGCTCTATATCTGACATGCAACTGCTTGCTCTTTTTAGGATTCTTCTGTAAGCAGCTTCTTTCTCTCCAGTAGTGTAGTTATGCTGCATGAACCAGTTTTGGCAAGTAGCCTGTGGGTTGTGGTCACCAATGCAAACTTTCTCCAGTTAAAGAAAACTGAAGAATACCTAACTATGGCTGGGGCTATGAGGCTCTGACACCAATATCACAACTACTTCAAAGTATTTAGCAGATTATGGCCTAAGGGACAATAGAAAATCTCTTTGTGTGCCCTCTGCAGGGAACAGTGCAACTCTTGGGATTTGCATCATGTTGGACCTGTGGAGCATTGCATCCGAGGCCTTTCACTATTTCAGTGTATTCCAATAGTAGAAGTGGGGATGGCTGAAGTGGATGCAGAGTTTAGGGAGAGTTTTAACTCAGACCATCAAGATGTATAAAGTGACAGGGATTGGCCGTGTACCACATCCTGAAGAGCAAATTTCAAGCCTGAAAACCCCACTCCTTTTAATTTAACCTGGGGAAAAGGCAAAGCCTGTGTGAATAATGGTGGTTTGCTGTATTCTCCCAATGGAAAGCAATTACCTAAAATATTTCCTGTAGGTGTTAAAGGAATTCCTTTCTATTTGGAGTGTAAGCAATAATGTTGTCTGTTGCTCTCAGTCAGAGTGTGAGTTGCAACTCAACTTCATAATTGAGCTACTGTTGTTGGTCTACTACCTGATTGTTCCAGGCAATGTAAAAACATGGGGAAAATGTGGATCTGAGCCTGTGGTCCTGTAGGCTTCAGCCTAGTAAAAGAATTTGCAGCATAGCTCAGAGAGGCAAGGAGGCAGAAACAAGAAAGGGGCTTGAGCTGGTTGGCACAGCACCGATTCTCCTCTTGACACATTTTTGCAGCTATTGTTCCAAAGAAAGTCTTTTAAGAATGCCTTTAAAATGAGAAAAAGTGATGTCTTGTGCATTTACAGGGAGCTGCTCCCTAATGTAAACACCATGGAAAAAGAGAGGTGGGACTGTTTGAAAAATCCAACCAGAAGTGGTAGTGTTTGGCATAATTCACTGATCATGAGAGACCTGGCATCCCACTGAAGGGGCAGTGATAGCGCTGGAGGGGGCAGGATGCTGAGGAGGCAATGGACATGGAGACAAGCTGCTTGCATGTGCTGCTCTCAGGAAGAGGGAAGGCAGCACAGAGGGAGGCAGCAAGCCTGGCAGCCGGCTCTGAAATGACCTCTGTGGCTGTGCTGTGTAGGATGGCGTTTGTCAGAACAGGAGGAAAGCATCTAAGTGAGCACTGGCATGAAGCCTTGTCCTGGGGGTGTGTACAACAGGATTTGCTTTAGAAGAGGGGCACAAAAAACGGCCCATGAGGCAGCAGGCAGCCCCATTGTCAGCATCTGGAGAGAGCAGCTGGAAACAAGGCCTGAGGAGACACCTGCTTGACCAGAGGAGCCATGTTATCCCAGGCATCCCTTCACATGTGGACACTATCGGACATGGGCCGTGTTTCCAGTCGCACCTGGAGCCAACCTATGACAGCCCAGGAGTGACTGGCCTCAGATTTGTCTGGCAGCCAGGATGAGGAAAGCACTGATCCCAAGGCTCTTCTCTTGGTGATGAGAAACAGAGAGCCAGAGTCTGACACTGCAGCCTTGGCCCCTGACTGCAGACCAGAATCTCTGTCCCCCTCAAAGTGATGCCAGTGGGGTTCTTGTCCTTTGCAGATGGTGGGAGGTGATTCAGATACCCCTTCTGTGGTCCTGCTGGCTTCTCTCACTCTGACACTGGGGTTCTGACTCCCGAGATTTTCCAAGGTGGCTGTGAACTGAATATAGCCTGATACATAACTGATACAGCCTTTGATTTTTACAGTTCTTTTTCTTTAAGAAAATACCCCTACCCTCCACTGCTCAAGGCCAAATTAACTGGCAATGTTTCTTCATGTAAGAAGATCTGCAGCTTACTTCAGTGAACTGATATATGGCCACATCTGTCCAAAGAGCACTGCAGATGCAAACACCCTTTGTGCAAAGAAATTGATTTGCCGAGCGCACTTTCTTTTGGCTTCACAGTTGCTGTTGTGCGGGTCTGCTGTGCCTTGGGAGACTTGCTCCCTGCAAGCAATGCACGTGACACAGGAGCAGATTTTTTCATTGATTCATGCTCAGAGTTTTCAGTGAAGTGTCATATTTTGGCTGAAGACTCACAAGACAGGGCTTTCGTGGGCATGCCAGGCTTCTGAGCTTCATTGCCAGGTCTCTGTGAGCGAGATCTGCAACAGCCTCACAGACTCTGCAGCAAATGTGCCCTGTAATAATAATCCCTGTTGTTCTCAGGCACCAGATGGCTGTTCATGGGAGGAGTACTGGTAATATTGCAAGTTAATAAGCAAAGAGTCATCCCCTTCTCATTATTACCACCCATCCTGCTCTGGAATGAAATAAAAGCCCTTCCTGCTCCATAGTTTTAATTAAAAGCTGTGCTGGTTATAGGGCATCAAGAATGACTGAAATTGCAGATTCCTCTTCTCCTACATGAGATGATTTACTGCATAGGAAATGGGAAGTTGTATATCTTCCCAACAGCATTATCCTTTGCTCTTCTGCACATGGGAGTAATGCAGTAACTAGTATATGCTGTAGTAAAACTTCCCATTAAAAGTTCCTGTAAAACTAAAATATGGGTCTCTAGAAACTTCTGCTTTGATCAAGTCACTTAAAAGATTCACACACTCAGCTACTTTTTATATTAACTCTTCCTACCACTATGTAGGGTACAGGAAAACCTTTCCCAAAACCTTTNTTTTTTTTTTTTTTTGTGCATCAGCATCGCAGCTCACTGGGGAGGGTTTTCTTTGCTTTCTGTGCCAGGGAAACAAATGCCACTGGGCCACAAAAGTGGAAGAAGATGCTGTTGTACCACAAAGAGGAGAAATGAGAGGCAGCAGGATGGGATGTGCAGAGTTTGGGGTTCTGCAGGGCTGGGCAGGATGCATATATGGGGACAAGGGACTGGGGTACACAGGAAGAGAGTAATTGGAGGGACTTGGGCTTGGGGACAGAATTTCCAGTGCCAGAGGGGCTGGGCAGGGTCCCAGCCAGATCTGCTGGAGCCCAGGCAGGGTGCAGCTGTATTTTGGACAAGTGAGGGATGGGAAGAAGAAAAGCCTGTGGATTGCCACCACGGGAGTGTTGTGTGCAGCTGGTGAGTTCAAAGGTGGAGGGGATGGGCCAAGGATGGCAGAAAGAAAAAGGTCTGAGTAGGGAAGAGTTGCTGCTCCAACTGCTTGCTGGGATCCAGTGTCATGTTCAGCAAACACTCAGCATCCTTGGATACCTGTGAGAGATAGTCTGGCTTCTCCAACTCTTCCACCTCATGCCATTACCCTTCAATTTAAATTTGTTCTCTAACCAGCAGAGTTCTCTAGCCAACAGAGGGACCAGCTATGCACACAGCCTTTCACCTCTCTTAAATTCTGAGAAAAGCTCCCAGGAACAGGAAGAGCAGCACCAGTCTGTTGGTCACCCAAAATCTGACCGAATCAAACATTTGGGTATGCTGCATTTTGTGTAATCCTACTTCCTTCTAATTTGTGTTTGCCAGGAAAACCTTGTTTCGCCAAGGATGCTTTACACAGACTTCTGATTACTGCCTGACTGGAGGGGGCCAAGAGGCAGAGTAAGAAGAAAAAATTACCCCAAAATACATAATGAACGCAACAGTGGATTTTTTTACACAGGTCTGATGGCAATGAAGGTAACCGTGGGTCGTTTAGCAATTATTATGGTTGATCAGTAATAAGCGCTTGGCAAATTGTGGGACTCAATTCCTGTGCAAGACAAAGCTGTATCAGGTAGCAACCTTTGCCATATTGCAAAAACACCGATACAACCATCCCAGTCTTTTCTGGAACTGAACAAATCAGCTTTTGTCAAAAGCGCAGTAGGGTCCTAGGCTGCTTGCTGGTCTGGATTCAGAGACATCAGCCCTGTGGTTTCTCAGGAGGTTTTTTTTTCATAAAAACAAAATGCCTTTACTTAGTTTAGGCTGCTATTATAAAATGTCATTGTGTGTAGATTACAGATTTTGCTATAGACTAACAGTCAATCTTTTCCATATGAGTGCATGATTTTGGCTGGGAAAACTATTATCTGAATATAATGGCTTTCTTTTCAAGCCAAAAACTAACTATAGAAGGCACAGCCAACTGAAATGAGAAACACTGCATTATTTCAGTTTTTGTAAAACTGCTCTTATTTCTGACAGTGGTTTTGCTGAAGACAGTGGTTTTGCAGAAGAGATGCAATCTTTTTAAAATAGACCACAAATAATGGCTAAAAACTGAACTGGAAGCAGAATAAATAGAGACAATTAATTGAAGTGGAAAAGGCTAATTTTCATTCTGATTACCCATGCTAGCACAGAATTATCACTTAATGCCATTACAAGACTGTAGGATAAGGAACAAATCATAGAATTCATTTGATAAAATAAATGGTACAATGCATGTGCTATTCACTTCAGTCTGTCAGTAATTATTCTCCACTGTGCTACACAAAAATATTCCCTTCCAGTTTGAACACAGTTTCAAAAGCCTCATTAGCAACTTTGAAACGTATATGTGGGTGATGTTCCATCCTCTGTGTGTGTGTTTGTGTCTTTCTGCCTTCACCTTCCAAATACATATTTGGAAACCCTCTCGGTTTGCAAATATGTCCGTGTGTCCCCTCTATATTCTGAAATAGTTTGCTGAGGCTATTTCTGAAACTTCAAACAAATCTTGCTTCCTCTCATCCAGCTAATTTTCCAAGCTAAACCACAGTTAATTAATTTTTTGTCATCCTACTGTTCTGGACACATTTCATTCCTACCACCAGCTGCCAAATGAAGTTCCCTGTAAGTGGCAGCTGTCACGCAAAATTGGGTCTGGAGGAAAGTCCGTGCTGTGCTCTGCTGGGAGGACCCAGGGGTGCATGCAGCACGTGGTGCTGTGCTGGCTTTGTGCTGCAATGCTGATGTCCCTGGACATTGCATGGACGCCTTCTAAACAAAAGCCCTCAATTGTGTTGGTAGGGTCTTCGTTTTCTGTTTTAAAGCATCACTGTCTGAAAGCTTTAATTCACTGTAACACTGATCTTCCCCACGCTGACTCATTTCTGCCAGACCCAACACTCTCCAGACCTCAGCATTTCTGCCACGGGGTGTGGGCCTGATGGTACAAGTGGGACTGCTTTTCTCATTCTGACTGTCGGTGACCAGAGTGAATCAGAATTTGGAGGAGATTGCTTCTAGTGTGATGTGGGATTTAAGAGAAATTCTAAATTGAAGTTTGAGTTCAAAGATAAGTTGCTCAGCATAGGCAGCTACAGAGTATTTGCATCTAACATTTGTTTTTCTGAGAAATTTTTTTTTCCAGTTTGAAACCCTCAGTGCATTTGGATCAAACAGAGTTGAGAAACCAATCCAAGAAATCATATAAACAATTGTACCTTAAAAAAAAAATAAAAGTAGTAATTTCTAACTGGTGCAGCAGTGTGCTCCTAAAAATATTCTGTTAGATGGCTGAAAACTTTTTCAAGCCTGCCTTTCAGCTTATCTCTCATCTTTATAGACTCTGGAAAGGCAGGTTAGTCTCTAGGCGATGAATATGATTTGTTTACTCAAAGAGCTCCCTGAAATCACAAAGCAGCATTACTGTATGTTATTAAAAGATAAAAAATGTATTACTGTCAGGTGAAGGGTCAATGTCAAATCCTTGTTATATCAGGCAAATTCAGATTTAAAGCTGAAGCAGTCTTGAAGATGCTCAATTGAAAGTGTCATATTCAGCAAAAATATCTCATGATACCACATTGTTTCCTATGTCTGGGTCCATCTAGTGTTGTCAGGAGAGGAATATCACCCTAACATGCAGCTGCCTGTCAATTTACCTCCCTGGATACTTGCAATAAATTACAAATTGTACGACAGCAACAACAAAATATGTTAGAGAAAGGCCATCCTTATAGTGTGTGAGCACAGGCAGGGGGAGAGGAGAGCTGAAAGGCCTTGCCGGAGTCTTTGTCTCTTTCTGGCTGCAAGAGATGGTTCTGTACTGAAAGGAGACTTTAAAAATGGCATTGGTATGTACTGTAGCTCAAGGGGAAGAGGCAATAAAAGTAATTTCTGTCAAACAACTAAGCAGATATGACTGGATATTGTAAGAAGCCATTCAGCTGGAAATCAGAAGTTATTTTTACATAACTGCATTCCAGAAGAAATATCCTCTAAGTTTTTACTGCAGGACTCGATCGACTCCTGTGTGTGTCTTTTCATTCCATTTTACAGGGAACCTTCTTCATAAGGGTTGCTATGATGCATTTTGTGGAAACCGTGATTATAATCTGTTTATAATTATAATCTGATTATAATTATTCTTGCCCTGGGATATTTTAAAAAATATATAGGAAGTCTGCCTGAAGTCGTGATAGTCACAGTGGTGCAATGAAGGTGAAGTAGCACAGCTGTAACTCTTTATTCAGAGGCCAAACCATAATGTCTGTTGAACTGGGAAGGGGGCAGCTCACAGAGCAGTGTGTTGAGACCATAAGACAACTTGTCCTTTCAGCTAAATTGTTGGAATCTATCACTTTGCAATGAGGTTCTCTGAGGCAATTTAGGTAACTTTGTTTGATATACTTCTCAAAAGAGTAATGGTAACAATAAACTGCAGAGAAAACAATTTACCCTGTTTCTGACAATTATTCTTTCACTACTGCAGTGACCCCATTAACCAGCCACATGCATTAGCAAAATCCAGCATTTCAGCTAAGAATAAGGGCAAGAATAACAATGTTTAAATGGGTTCATTCTAAATCTAATAGCCAGTTGAAAATCCTATAAAGTTTTTATCAAGCGTATGGATTCACCTAAATAGACAAGGTTCTTACTTATTTTTCCACTACAGAAAAAACTGAGATCTTTAAATCCAATGCCCTTTGCACAAAGGGCTTGAATTTCTATTACAAACCTTAGCTACTGGAAACTGCCTTTGTATTGACATTTTTCTGACAGCAGAGGATCAACTCTTTAAAGTGCCTAATTTATTATTGCTCACATGCAAACAATTTCTCTCTTGCAGAATGAACAAGTGCAAATAATTGCTTATGCATTCCTGACAAAAGACGCCCATGAATTTTTCCCCCCACGTAGCGAGGCCGTTGACCCATCATGTATTTCTCTGGCAGTTGTTCCAAAGAAAAAAAAAATTGATGTCTTTCAGCACCTTGGATATGATACTGTGTAACATCAGCAGCTTATGACAAACCCTGTTCTCAAAAGATTTTGCTGAAACAGGAGTTCTGCTGCCTTTCCATACCAGCAATACTCATTGACTTATTTCTGCCACGAGCAGCTACTGTGGGTGTTAACAAATCACATTTTATCCCCTGGGACAAAAGTGGAGTTTGTATCATATTTCATTCTTGCTTCAGTCTACTCAGATATTTTATTTGGGTTGCAGATCCCATTTAGTAACACAGTAACAGACCATGTTCTCACAAAGCCGCTGGTGCTTTTATTTCAGTGTCCCTATGCAACCCCAGCCTCATTTCCATGTTTTGGGCATTATGGCAGAGCTTCTTGGCCAGTAGAAGATGTACAGGGTGTAGATTCATTAATACCAGCCGTGAAGTAGCAACTTGTTAGTTTCAATTCATTTATAACATTAAAAAAAGTTTTAGATGTTTACCTTCCAGTGCAAATGTGACAGAGTGTGATTATTTCAAACTCTTCAAATTCTACAGCAACAAATTGTGAGGACAATGAGAGCAGTGTGCCAGTCAATCCAAGTGTGGTCTTTGAAACATTTGGGCCTATGGGAATCATTCTGGAGTTTTCCTGCTAGCCCTCCTGTGTCCTGTAAAATAACTAGTCAATGCTAAAGAAAACCCAGAGCAGTACAAACTTAGGTCTGGCTCCAACTTATGCTGGAATCTGGAGTTATAAAGCAGTTAGAAGCAGATATATCAAAAATAAGTGGAAATCAGGCCATGCTTACCTGTAAAGCTTTGCTTCTTTGCCACTTAAGCACCAAAATTTTCCTGAGAAAGCTGCTGCGGGGTTGAGCATTGCTTTTGGGTACCTATCCATGTGCTTGAGTATCTACATATCACCAAAATTCCTGCCTATGGAGGTATGACCTCATTGAATCCCAACAGGTAAATGGCACCACAGCTGATAACCCCTTGAACAGTTTCCCTAATGCACCAACAAGCAGCAGCAGCCCACTTGTGCTAGAGATCTCCTGTTTTGATTGCACAGGATCATTCATAATCCCTGTGCATTTTTCACGAAAGACCTCAGCCTGGAATTTAATTGCAAGCCTAAGCTGCAGCACCAGCACAGCTGCTGTTTGAAATGGTAGATGAAGATGATTTGGTGAGGCTGAGGGGAGAAGGGCAGGCATGGAGGAGGGGAGCAGGGAGGAAGGGCTGAATTCACTCAGGTGGCGATGGCAGGGCCACTGTCAGCTCAGCCCAGCTCCTCCCCCACCAGTCAAGGACAACACAGCCCACACCACACCTGTTTGGATTTCCTCCCTGTTGTGGTAAATTACTGTCATTATAAGCAAAGAAAAAAAAATTAAACTGCAATGAATTAAGCAAAAGGAAAATAAGAACTTTTTTCATAAACAAATTCCAACACTGATGCTTTGTAGCCTCCAATTCTTTTGTTTCTCTGGATTTGAGTCATTACATTATGTCTTCATGTCAAGCAAAGCAATTGTTTGTGACCCTGGGAAAATGACTGTACAGGCACTTTATGTTTTAATTAATGCTTTCCCTGCATTTCAGAGCAAGATTTCTGTGGTGTGGTGCTACACATGCTGTACTCTGCTGAAGCTTACACCCCTGGTAGGAGCAACCCTAAAAATGTAGTTTCCCTCAAAGTAAGTAAAATTTGTCAACCCAGAGTGGTATGTGGGATCTCATACAGCTGCTTTGCACTTTGTATTCATAAGCCAAGAGCTGAATATCTTGGTTGTATGAGGAGAGGTTTTTTCCTTAGGGTTGTCTTCAAAGTAGTGTGGTGGTCATTCGGTTTCCTCTTGCTTTCCATCTGTGACGCTACTTCACATTTCTGCTAAGTGGAGACAGGCAGCCTGCATCCAATTTACTTCATCCATGACCATTCCTGTCACATTCATCAGAGAAGCCTCTTCTGTGCCAGGCTGAAGGGTTTGCAGTCCTTCTGATCAATTTCTGTTCCTATGGTCGGGTTGCCATTCCCAAGCTTGTGTACTATTTATTTTGCTTATAATTACTCATTCAGCTGTTAGGAGTATACATCTGTAGCTTGGACCTCCAGAAATAGAACAAATTTAACAGAGTTTGCATGGAACTGAAAACCATGTTGATAGAGCAACAGTGTCTGCTGTCCATTTTCTATCAAATTTTCCCCACTATCTGTTAATCCAGAAAAAGAGCTTGCTGGTTTTCTATTTACCATGTCCCTTTTCTCTGCTTTTAAGAATTTCTAGTAAATTTGGTAAATGATAGCATAATGACAGGTGGAAAACTAATCCAGTTCAGGCTACAGCTTTCTGTGGGCAGATGTGTCAGCATGGCTTATTCTGAAGGAAATCCCCGGAGGGTGAACAAACCCACTTAAAACAAAGAAGTGATTTTTTTTCCCCTTTTGGGTTTTGAACAGAAATACAGAGAGCTATGATAGAAAGCTGTATTTTAGGTGTTAAATTATGCTAGTCCTTTATATTTTTTGCATGTAAGATTTGTACATTTTATGCTAACCTGAAACATGGCAAACAGGTCAGAATAGATTGGATTCCTAGCTTGAAAAGTGAAAATGTAAGCTACTTAAGACAAAATAGCTTTGCTTTATATGAGTGTTGTAGGAGCAACTCTGGTTGCAAGGCAGACCTTTTCCCCTTGCCCCTGCTCCCACACACCAGATTTTCAGCCAGTGCATCCCCATCACTGCTCCCCAGCCCACCCCGGTGTCCTGGGCTGGCCTCTGAGGACTGCAGACCCCGGGCAGAGCAGTCTGTCCCCATCACACCTGTCCTGTTGCTCCTTTTGCCCTACAGCACCTCGCACCTCTCAGCCATGCACTCTTCATTCTAGGAGAAGTCTAGAGGCCCAGATAGGATCCTATTAACCCTGCTTTGCTGGTTGTCCCAATTTCCCAGCATCTGTATCCTTGCCAGGCTTTGCCCTCTCCTCTTGGGCAATCTGGTCCCTCTCTACTCTCCTACCCTGTGGAATCCCATGAGGCATCGCCACGCCTCTGGGATTACCACATTGTCTAAGCCCCGCAGGGTCCGCTTTTCGTGGGCGGAGGAAGACATCAATCACCCACGGTTTTCTAGAGAGTTCTATGAGTTATGACATTTTACTAGTTCGCTCCTTTGTCATTCACCCTTCACGCCCTGAGATTGGATGTTTTGCCCTTGTTACTCCCATGTTCTTGTTCTCTATTGGTTACCTTGTTTTCCTTATATACCCTTCACCCCCCAGTGAAGGGGGGCCATTCTTGCCTCTGCTGCGTCTGAGTGCAAGTGGCTCCCGAGCTGGGTTGCTATCCCCGTTTTACCAATAAATTTGGTAGAGCATATATAGCAATCCAGCGTCCTTCTCCTCATTCTGCTGCGGCTCTGCTGACGGCCACATACCATCTCGTGGCGAGCACGCACCTGGGATCGCGACCCAGGCGCGCGCAGCACCCTTTATCTGATCGCGCCCCGTGGGTCTCCCCCGCGTCGCCGGTTGCGACGTCCACAGCCCACTCGGGACCGCGACACTACCCTGCCACTCTTTTATAGTTTCTGCCAATCTGACTTTTTTCAGGTCCTGCTATATTCAGGCTTTGTCTCCAGTTCCCATAGTCTGACATTGACTAGTTCCAGTTCCCATAGTCTGGCATTGACTTCCCAGCCCCAGCTAATCCTCCTGAATCAAAGATTTTCTGCCTGAAAATAAACAATCCTTGATAAGCATTTGCTGAATTGAATAGACAAGATTTAGAAAATTATTTGATTTTCACTAATTCCCTCACTGTTCTCTAACTTTAAATACCCTGAAGAGGGGTTAAGGCTCACTCTGAAATCAGGAGCCCTCCTTTTACCAGAACCTACTGCCAGGTATAAAGTGCTCTGTCCCCTCCTCCACCCCCCAACTTTGCACAGCCCCAGTGATGGGTGTAGGCTGAGCCCCATAGGAAAATCTGCTTTTTGTCTGCTTTAATAATTGCTCCATACAGCTATGTCACTTCAGTCACCAAGCTGTAAAATTGCTTTTGTTATTTATGTTGTAAAAGCACTTTGAGTGCAGCCTCAGCAGGGCTTTCTGTGGTAGACGGTTGTTTGTTTTTCCCTCCCTTTTTGCCTTTGTCTTGCAATTTATTGATTGAGGTCCTTACACAGGTGACTAAAATCCCAGCACCTCCCAGAAATACACAGAGCGTGGAAAAGTTTCATTTAGCTCTTTCTTCAGACAAGAGGTCAAAAAATTGGCCTGTGTATTTATTTCTGAATATGGCAAATGTTTTGGTCATCTCAGTGTCATTTTGTGGTGAGCTACAAACCTCAAACCCCTGGACCAGCTGAGAGGAAACAAAACGTGGGTGCTCCCTCAGAGCCACTGCATACAGCCGAGTGCCCACTGTTCTGATCCAGCTACAGATGCCAATTCCAAAATCCACTGGACTCTACAGACTCTACAAATTACAACTTGTTCACCAAATAAGATGAATCAAACCTTTCCTTTGATTTGTAGTCACATATAGAATTGCCAAAGACAGAAGAACTGGGGTGATACTGCTTTGGTAACCTGTGCTGCCTAGCGTGTGTCCTTTGGTCAGCAGTTGCTTTTCTTGTTGCAAACAACTTACATTCATATATCCAGGTTTCAATTTAAAACAGCGTTTATCCTACAGCAGCCTGAATTCAACAGGAAAATTGCTGCTGCCTTTCCAGCTGTCAGTTGGATCACAAAAGTGTCATCCTCCTTTCTACCAAACTCTCCCACGAGACTCTTTCAAAGCCTGAGGAGGATCTTTAGAATTTTGATGGACAAGTAAAGCACTAATGTATTTCTTTCCATATCACATATTTACCAAATATCATAGAGTCATATCTTACTAGGAATTAAACATTTTAGTGTGTCTATCACAAATTATGAGTTTTTTCAGAAAAAAAGCAAGAAATATTTACTGTCTACTATTGAATTTCACCTTCCTGAGAGCAGGATAACCACAGAAGTGATTTTTTTTTTCATTCATTGTTTGAAAGTTCTTTGACAGTTCAGGCGCCTCCATTGTTTTCCACCAGGGATGAAACATACCTCAAGGCCAGGCTTAGAGGCTAGGATTTTTTTAAAAACCCAGTAAGGTTGGTTTTTTTTGTGTTTAGAATACCAAAATATGTGACTGCAAGGGTACTTATGGGTTTGTACTGCATGGATAGCATCATTTATTGTCTTCCAGTTTTGGGGTTTGTTCTTTTTTTTTTTTTTTCATATGACACAGAGAGGCTCTCAGATCTCTCTAAGTCAATGCACTTAACCTTCTGATAGGGATTCAGATTTTTCTTTGGTCTGGGTCATGAATAAAATGGTCTTAGGAATGTAAAGCAGGCTCTGGCCATCCTCTGAG
This sequence comes from Dicaeum eximium, assembly GCA_013396995.1. Lineage (NCBI taxonomy): Eukaryota > Metazoa > Chordata > Aves > Passeriformes > Dicaeidae > Dicaeum > Dicaeum eximium. The sequence goes on along the minus strand of VWZP01005411.1, from coordinate 2,114,037 downwards.
TATTGTCTTTTCTTTCAGACTTTAAGGTTGTGGTCAGTAAATTACCTGCCTATTACCTGCTCTTGTAAAAGTCCAGCAAAGCTTAGTGCAGGGAATTTTAGAGTCCTTGTATTAAAGGAAAGACCTGAGCTAGAAGAAAATCAGTGTGGGGCTGTTAGGGTGAATTGGAAAACTACTGATGATGACAGTGGCACAAAGTCAGGTCACAGCTGCCTTTAAGGCAGATGATTTGATATGTAAATTCTTCACTTGGCTGAGAAAGGCAAGGAGAGAGAAAAAAAACACACTGCAAATTATAATCAATTATGGGTATAATGAAAATTTATTTTGATATTATGTCTGCATTTTTGTGTAACCAGTAAACTGTCCTGAAGTTGTGTCTCACATGCCTTTCAATTTTTCAGGATTAGAAGGTGGCTTGTTCTTGTGAATGTCCTTGGTGCAAAATTTTCTCCCACAAATCTCAGTGATTTCTCTCATGTAAGCATTGAATGGGCTTTTTGTATGCTTTTTGAAGTTGGGTGACCTTGTGCCACTCATAGTCTTCAAAGGAATGTGAACTGATGGACAGTGAAAAGGCCATACTTTGGGGCCATGCCTTCATTTTGGAGATCTGTATTGCTGCAGTGAGTTAAGCACAAACAGCAATGCTCCCTCCCCTTGCCTTTCTCCTCATAAAGAAACAGCTGGGACTTCAGAAACACCCAACATCAGATATTAATTCACATTTGAGGAGTTTCATTTCAAATAATTCCATGAGCAGTGTTCCAGGATACTTTCTACCTTTCTGAGCTCCTCCACCCATTTAATTTCTTCATTCTCAGCACTATTCACGTGGATATGTGAATAGCAGATGACATGCAGACCTTGCAGTAGTCTTGTTGCTCCAGTTGTTTCTACTTAATCAGTCATGCAAAACAGCCTTGGGGTAAAGTTTTCCACATTTCTCACCTTCTAAGCTTGAACTAGCTCTTTGTCATTTTACCTCCAGCATTAACAAAGTTTCTACAGAGAAAGAAACTGAAACCAAAACAAAGCAGGAAAACAAAGGACTGCACTAACCTACCTTGGAAAACAAAGAACAGTTGATGGACAAGGACAAGCCAGCAGCAGTATGATTTTCCTCTGTTCCAAAAGAAATACTTGGATGTTGATCTCCAGAGACTTTGTTTGCCCTGGCACTGGAGGAAAAGAAAATTCTCTAAATTCTATGAAAATACACCTGGAAACTCAATAATTATTCCGTACTCTATTTTTTTCAGTGCAAATAGTTCTGGTTGCCAGCATACACTGCAGTAAAAATCGTCTTGACAGGTGGTGGGGTGGGATTTCACAAAAGTCAATGGCTCTGTTAAGTTGTAGTCAGTGTTATGGAAGCTACTTTTCCATGGCTTCAGGCACTCTGGCCCTGCTTCCTCTTGCTGCCTTTCAAAATACAGACCTGCATGTAAATCTGTGTTGGGTTTGATAATTTTTGTTGGTTTTGGTGCGGTTTTTTTTTTGTTTGGGTGGGGTTTTTTGGTTTTGTTTTTGATTTTTTGGGAGTTTTTTGGGGTCGTTTTACCAACTGCACAGATTGAAGATCATGTCACTGCTGCTAATATTCTAATCCTCTGGACTGGAATCTTTGAAAGAGCTTGGGTGCACAAACTCTTAAGGCTGAACTTTGACCTTACAGTGTTTCAATCCACTGCTAGGGCTCGCTTAAACAGAGCCCCTACCTGCAACTTCCACTCCTTTGTTGGCAGTGGACTCCTGTCATCAAGTCACAGTACTTAAAAGACTTTAAAGAAAACAGCAGGTTCTGTTAGTAAATATAAAAAAAATCCCATTTAAAGAAACAGATAATAAGATCTATCTCTGCTTTGTCACTATCTATGGAATAAGAGCTATTAAGTCCTCTATTCCTTGTCACCATGTAAGATTCCCAGTCATAGAGAGTAAATGTCTTACAAAGACTGCAGTAAATTCAAGTAAAATGTATTGTATATAACCAGGGGTAGATCCCCAAAAATAATTGAAATTGCATAAATTTGTACTTTTGAAGAAATTATTGTCTTTTATTCTGTTATTTAGTTATGGATAAGCAGCACCAAGGTGCTCTGTGACATTCTCAAAACTCCAGAGTGAAGGTATCTTTCTTTTAGCTCAGTATTTTCTTCCTCTTAGTCATTCACACAAGAGCCTGTTCTTCATTGTACCCAATATGAACTTCTAAGCCTGTTTTCCAAATCTCCTCTGACCAAACTAACTCTGGTTTAGCATATTGTGGAGAGTGGGGGGTGGCTGACTGCTATCACAGCTTTTTAAATGCAAATATGCAAATGACCTTCAGTTTGTCCTCCTTCAAATGCCTCTAAGCATAGCATGAATTTCCCCCAATATTTAGACTGCTAATACCACCACTTTATCCAAATCTCTAATTAGTATTTGCTTCTGTGTTGGTGCCTGCTGGAATTAATTGATATTTGTTAGATGCTGAAGGGCAGGAACATATGGTGCCACCTTGTGTGCTGTGCTGATCTATATGAAACCCTGCTGCTGTGATTGCTGAGTCAGTTCTTTCCTTTTCTCAGCAATAGCAGTAGCTTCAGGACTGACAAGTAGAGAAGGTGAAAGCATTTAACCCATCCTCTGAGCAACGTGGCTGCAGCTGCATTGGGAAATAGTAATAGAAAGATACTGGTAGTGAGAAACACTCAGTGTTAAATATCTGGTTTTCAGATACTATACCCAAGTCAGGAAGGCTGCTTTGAACTAGGTTGATTCTGGTCCCTGAGGATGAACTCCAATATGCAAATGAAGTACATTGATGTATTTCTGCAGCTCTTTTTTTTTTTACAGCTCCTGTGCTCCAAGGTGCACTGTGATGCCCACCAAGCGTTTGCTAATCTCTACCAAGTTTATCAAAGTTTATCTTGGCTATGAGTTACTGGGGCCTCTCCCATGAAGGATGTCTCAGTGGATTATAAACCTACTGATGTGCTGCTGCAGGATTAAGGGATCTGGTTTTGCACTGCAGTTGCTGTGGGTGTTTGTTTTCTTTTTGTTTGTTTGTTTGTGTTTTGGTGGGGTTTTTATTTGGGTTTTTTCTAAATCATCCTATTCAGGAACTAGCGTTAGTAGTATATGTACAGTGTATCACTGGCTTCCTGACTCCTTTGTTCACTTGCTTTCCTTCAGAATAAATAAACTGAAAATACAGTGCAAAGCCCTAAAAGAAAACAGGAGAAAACCAAGTGTGCAACCAAACCTAAAACTAAAACTAAAACTAAAACTAACTCCCTTTTGCAAAACAAGGTGGGTTTTGGGAATGAGAGGTGCTGAAGGACTAAGTGGGCCATAGCTTTTGGCATTGATTTGGTACAGCTTGCTCCCAGCTCTTGAGCAGATGACAGTACCAGGGAATTAGTGCAGAGCTGGGGGGGCAATCTACCTTTGTTGTTCCTAACCCATTCAGCTTAATCCTTTCTTAGAACACATGCATTGAATAAAAGTTTATTGGTTTAAAGCTGACCAATCTATTGAGGGTTTTTTGGGTTTGGGGGGGGGGGGGGGGTTGGTTTTTTTGTGGTTTTTGGTGTTGGTTTTTTGTTTGTTTGGTTTGTTTGGTTTTTTGGGTTTTTTTGACTACATATTAACTACATACTGATCGAAAGTCGCATCCACATTTTTCTCAGCTGAGGAAAACCACAAATTGGCTACATTTACAGACAGAGGAAGGTGCTGCTAAGGCAAACATTCAATTTCCTGCTGAGAGGCTGTGAATCATAGCTCACAAAGCAGTACACACAGAGTTTTTATTCTATTGTAAAAATACTGGGGTGAATTTGTTGCCTGGAAGAAATAAAATGCAGTGAGATAGTGCAAAATGCCTTAATTTGTTGCTTGCTGACATAATGTGTTTTGGATAGCTTTCCATTATATTACCCCAAACAGTTGGACATTGGAGTTGATTGGATTTTTTATAATTTTCATAATTAATATAGTGGTTTTTTTCTGAGGGACTAGTATTTCGAGCACAGCAAAGGGTTATTTTATTTTCCTTATTTCACTTTCATTTATCTTCACATCTCTCTCACTGACTTTTTATTTCAGCACCTTTTGCTTTTCATGGGTCTTTAGTTCCATTAAACATCCAGTGCTAATTAGACTCTGTTGTCTAGACTGTACCAAACACTTCACTCAAAATCAAAGAGCATTTAATTAGTTAGTCTACAGGTTACACCCTATCTTGCAACATTAACACAAATGAACAGTTGAAATGCTTGTTACAGCCTAGCAAAAATGCAAAAACAAAAAGCTTCTTTAATGGCAATCAAGGTTTTAATTTCGTTATTGATGAAGGCAGGCATGACAAGTCCCTGTTACTCAGGTGACTGTCAGGCTGTTTGTGGTGGAGGGAAGGCAGGGAAGCAGTAATATTTATTTCTATCCTTTCCCAGGAACAGCTACACAGACAGAGCCCCTTGTCTGTGCTGAGCACCCATGGGGTGAAGCCACATGGTGGCCTTGGCTCAGCACAGCCTGCCATGACCATGGTTATTTGGGATCTCTGGGTATTTATTCTGGCATTCAAATGGGGAGCAATGAAGTCAGAAGCAATGGCTAATACAGTCATATCTTAGTGTTTGCAGTGACTACAATAATAGAATGCTAACTATCCTGGGATGCTTCAAAAGGTTGAGGGAGGTTATTCTGCCTCTCTACTCTACTTTGCTGAGATGCCACCTGCACTGCTGGCAGTGCAAAGTTTATCAAAATTTACTAAAACTCCAAACCACCAAAGCAAGTAATTTTGTGAAAATCTTATCTTTCCTTCTTAAATAAATGAAAGAAAAGGAACTCCTCCACACTCTAAGCTGCCCCTGCAAAAAAACCAGCTGTCATGAAAAATCATATGAATGACATTAAATATCAGACATAGTTCATGATTTCTGAATATTCTGGATTGAAAACACAATGGTTGCTACAAAGGCAAAGAATAGTAGGCACATCACTGAAGGAATTAAATCTCGAGTAATTACTCTTCAACTGCTCTGAATAATGATTTGTGGTCTCTGTAGCGGTCTGAGTGTTAAATTGAAAAAATGGAGATGGCTAAGCAGAGCCAAAACCTTGATCTGAAGGTGCTTTAAATCTGTATGATCTCTGCAATACTTAGAGAAAAATATCTGCTGAAGTGAATGAACAATTCTTCTCAAAGCAGTACAGGCTAGTGACCAACAATGTTTTCCAGGCATGCTTTACCCCTCCTTCCTTCTCTCCTCAATAACAATCATCTAGCAGCATTCAAAAAGGAAATTACTTCAGGTTCAGAGTCTGCCTCTATTTTGCAAGACATTAAGTGTTGAAGTCAAACTCACCAAATTAGCTTCTTCTTGCAGATGGATCTACGTAAGTCATCTTTTCAAAGAAAACTTGTGCTGAAATATGCAGAACTGCTCAAGATGTACTTGAGATAATTTGCTGACGGCGTTGGTTAGGCAGCACAATCTGCAAGAGCTAGTTCTGCAACTAAAAAGGAAAATAAAATTAACTAAACTGCTGGGTTACCCCTTTAAAAACTTGAAAAAATATTTTTGATAGAGAAAACAACAGAAGCAAAATAGAATTGGATTTATAATGCTTAACTCACTTTAGTGATTTTCACAATGCTACACTTCAATCACTTGCTTTGGTTCACTAGCATTGCTATTAACAGAGGCAAACACATTCGTGGTGTTCCTGTTGTAAAGTATAAAAATGATATTGGCATTACCAGTTTCTAAATATTATTATCATTTTTACAGCGCATTGCTGTCAAGAATAATTGCTGCAAGACCTCTCTCTTTCTCGTTTATTCTAGCACTAAAAACCTGATGAAATAAGGAAGCTTTAACATTCTTCCTCGTGAAATTAAAATCTTCAAAATTAAGTTGAGCTGTACACGTACAAAGAAATAGTATATATTCCTGTACAATGTGTTCCTCTTTTTGTTTGTTTTTGCTGTAATAAGATCTTGCTACAGCAAACTTTTAATATGATTACATTAAATGCAAATAGGGAGAGACTGCAAATCCTGCTGCTACCTCTGCATGATGATTTCCAGTGGATATACAATGCCATGAGTGTGAGGTGTCTGCCATTCCTTGAGGGGAAGGTAAGTAAATAAAAAAAATTTCCTTCTTTATGTTTATTTTAGCATACAAACCAGCATGTATGACAAGCAGTAGTGACATGTTAACAGAGTAATATGTCTTTAAACAGCTATCAGAATTAGCACTTTAGAGGCCACGTCTTAGACTGATGACTACAGCAATGTTTTAGGGGTGTTATGTCTCAGGGGAACTGTGGAGACTGTTGGAACACAGACTAGGTTGGAAAATATTAAAAGAGCAGCATTGAATATTTTCATTTTGCAGTGTAAGAAGACACGTTTTTCTATTTGTACTTCAGGCAGGGGCAAAATGAAGATAATATGGTGTTGTACCTTTACTTTTTGGAGTTCTGAAAGCCCCCAGCATCACTGGCATCTATACACTGTTCATTGCTATACACTTCGCTCAGGAGTGAGCCAGTGCTCAAATTTAGTTAACTCTGGAAGTTCAGTGAAGTCTTCTAGCATAGCAAAGGTTTATCTACATGCTTTGTACAAAGTGTCCTCAAACATTTACCTAAGTTTTTCTATTAAATGAATAATGTATTAGGATTTATATTCATGAGGGTTAAGGTCAAATTACTAGGCAGAGCACAGAGACATATATGTCCCACTTCTTCAGTTTTCTTTGCTCTCATTGATAGGATCTTCCATTTTGTATTCCTAACCTAACTCACAAAAATCTTTAGCATCTCCCTTGCTCTTACTTCAAAAATGTGCCACTTCCAACGATCCCTCCCACAAATGCCAAGATGTTGTCAATGAGGCTATTTCTAGGCTAGGTTTGACCCATGTCTAGATCAGAGTTGGTGTCACAGCTTGGATCATCTCTCATGTGCAGCCCCTTTCCACTTCTACAACACTCCTATATTGCATACTCAGCTGAAGTGGGTGAGATGTGAAAGTCTACAGATGCCTGGAAGGAAAGAAAACATTCTGCATCCCCCTACCAACACTTCCAGGGTTAAAAAGCATCAGTGATTTGCACATATGGTATTTTTTAAATTTGAAAGTTATTTGCTTTATAACTCATTTTTCTCTTGCCTTCTCCCTCCAGAGGTGCAGAAGTTAACTCTCAGATCTGTCTTTCTTTCTGCAGCCAAGGTCTCTGCCCCTCAGCAATCTTCCCAGATTCACTTCAAGTATAAACTGATAATTAAAGATAGATGATGGTTCACGCTAATTAAAGAGTCTGTACATTAATGGAAACTGCATGCATGCTATGGAGCAATGAAGACCCAGTAATACAAAGATAAAAAAAATTTCTGTTGAGCTACTGGCTGTTGAAAAAAGAATTAAAATTTAAGATGTCAAAAATATAAATTGCATGGGTTCTCTGGAGATAAAACCCATCATCTCGAGTTTGTATTTACAGAAAAACTCTAGGTTCTTTTAGTTGTTATGACTCAGAGGAAGAGAAACCCCAAGTTACTTCTTCCTTTTTCTTACTCACATTTCTAATTATACTGTTGTATCAAATTTAGCAGAAATATGTGTGGTGTAAATGAACTCATATGACTGTGAGAACTCTTGCTTGGTAATTCCCTGACCTCATTATATTCTGCTAGCCTTGTGTTTATCTATCTAAGAATTTAAAACCCCATGGATGCAGCAGCTGTGTCTGCTTGTGTCAGGAAGATCCTGGGTGTCAGCTGCAGGAAGGCTGGAATCAACACTGACTTAATGAAGCACTGATGCTGGGGCAGTCAGTGGAGCCAAAGAGGGTGTGATGGGTCAGGCTCTTGTGATGTGTGATCGACTCCTGACATATCAAGGAATGTCGGAATTAGTCCAAGACAGAAAAAAAAAAGATCATGCAAAAGGCAGGAGCTGAGATGCAGTGCTGTCTTTTGGGACACCTAGTTGAATGACTGACAAAAATCTATTATGGAGAGAGGGGTGAGCATGACTAAAAGGTCTCACAGCATTTATTTTGACAGGATGATTAATTTCTCATTACTCATCCAGAATGAGGATGTCTGGGGGGAATTAGGGAAATATTTGATTCTTTCAAACATTGATTATTTGAAGAAAAGCTTTTGCACAAATCCAAACCTTTTATTCTGTCTTTGTTTTGAAATGGCACAGCTGAAGCTGTCTAATTTTTGGTGGAGGTTCTTCACAGTCTCAGCAGTATCAGGACTCTTTATTTCAAAGCCAGGAGCCAAATCCTTAGCTGTTTCAGATGGTCTAACTTACATGGCCCATGTTTTCATGCCAGCTGGTTCCTTCTCTTCCTCCTGGACTTATGTTCTGCTGGTGTGATAGATTCAGGTCTGTAAGAGACCTGAATCTAAATCCTGACTGCTAACGTGCAGTACTGCTTCACTTCAGTAATTTTTACCTGATAGCCACCTGGGTAATAATCTTACCTTCTTCTCCTTCAGAAGCACTTTGTGTTCAATGACGCTCAAGAAATAGAATAAGTATTTGCTTCTTTGCTCTTGCTGATTTCTGCCTTGCACGGCTCCTGCTTTAAGACCTTCTGTTTGAAGCGCCACTCAGGAAGTTCTGTGTGTTTACAACATCTACAGTAGCTGAGCTTAAGAGAGAAAGGCAAAGCTAGGATTGTGCTTTCACCCTTCACAAAAACCATACCTAGTAATGGCCACGCTGAATCACGTGTGAGGTCCCTCTAGCTCGATATTTTGTCTAGGTAGCAGGTGCCTAAGTAAAAAATAAGTACATGAACAGGGAAAACATTACAAGGAAATTTTTCCACTTAACTATTTTTGTTGGAGGTGTAGGAGGAAAGAATTAGATCTGGACACAGCAAGACAAGGAGAAAATAACTGAAAATGAGAAGTGTGAACAAAACCACTATTCAGAAGGGATGTTGTAAAGGAAAAGGAGAGGAATTGTGGAAAGAGGAGATGGTGAAATAACACAGTCCATGAGGCAGAAAGTCCATGAGGCAGAAAATTGCTGTGGATAATAGACATGGAGGAAGGATGGAAGAATGCAACAGTTGGAGAAAGAGCCCATGGAAAAAGAGAACCTGAACACGTCAGCAGGTAATAGGAACATCCAGTCTCTACTATCAGCTATGCACATAACAGAAAGACGTTTAAGGACACAGTTGTAATGCATATTTACTTAAGAGAGTCTGGGTTTTGAGTAATTTTGAAAATCTCATTATTTTCTATCTATCTTTCCCTAAATACTTTCAAAATCTGGGCCTCTGTGTATATGTTGCTGAAGAGAGACAGAGTAAAAAGAAACATGGGAGAAACTAGGACCTGTCTGTCATAGTGCAGCTTTGAAGAAGCTCTGTAGGATGAATGGGATGAATGCTTTGTCTTCCACAGTAATTACATTTCATAATTACAGCTAGTGCCAAAAGTATCGGGCAAGTTGCACAGGCCAGTTAGAAATTATGGATTCATTTTTGCCCATTTTATTAAATCCTTTTCTTCCCTTTGGTTTCCTGGAAACCTGGTGCTTGACTTTTGTGGATTTTCACAATATATTTGTTTAAAGCATGTGACTATACTGACTGTGAATTCATTCTTGTTAGGCATTAGCCAATGCTTTAAATTAAATTTCTCACTGGAAAAAAAATCCAGCTTGAAAGCCTCATAAAGATTGTTGTTTCATGATTCATGAATATGTCTTATGAAGAAGCTCTTCTTGATGAAGAAGAGTAAGTGGAATTTCATAGAAAAAAGGAAACAGAAATTAATTACCAAGAGACCAAAGCTTTAAGCTTTTTCTTCATTATGATTTCCAGACAGTATCACATGGAAGCACTAGATTATAAATTCGTGAGGGTGTAAATATTTATTAGTTTTCTATCCATGGTGCTGATATTCAGCTGGTATTTCTAGGGATTTCCACAAGTTATAGAGTAGTAAGAATGCAACTATTAGTAATAATTTAGGATTTCTTCTTATATTTATCTACAATAAACAGTTCACTTAAGTAGCATCCAGTGTGAAGCTAAATGATTTGAGTTGGGGTAAAATTCAACCATGCACACACCATATCAGCACCATCTTCTGGCTCAAAGCCAGTAGCAATGAGAGTTGGTCAGTGGTTTATGTTTGTAAAGACAAATCCACCCTGAATTATTATAGGGAATCATTGCTTTATGAAAATAGACGTCTGTCAGCAGCTGGTAAAATAGTAATGAGTTTTTGATTTGGTGTAGGATAATTCTGTTTTCTTTCAGGATAGAGTCTTTGTTACAAAAGGCCAAGAAGGTAAAATCTGTGCGAGCCCATTTCCTTTCTCATTGACTGTGACATCAAAAATAAAGTGTTTCAAATTGACTGGTTAATGGAGAATTTGCTAGTCCGTGGAAGAAGTTGGGCTCTTACATTTTTTCTTTCTGTTACTAAGGAAAAAGGATAATTTTTAAACTGAATTCTTGTTACAGAATTTGTTCTGATGAAAACAGGAGCTTTGATTTGGATATTTATTCCCATTCCTATTCAGTTTCTTTATCTATCTCATTAAAAAGAGAACTGAAATTCATGCATGTAAATTTTTACGGGAAAGGAGAATCACAGTAAGTAAAGTAACTGTTCTGTTTCAAATGCACTCTCAAATCCAAATTAATTTTATATTCCCAACAAAGAAAAATGGGTATTTCATCAGCCAGATCCTTTCACATTCCCTGCTGTATAGTCTCAGTGAGCATTAAGTTATTACAAACATAGTGAGTAAATTTAGAGTGGGGTCATGTTTTTGTATATTTTAAAGTTTCCTTTATAATTTAAACATTGCTTTGTTTATATAAAATTCTAAGTGATAAATCTGTTTTGTAAACAGTTCTATTTTTACATTTAAATTTCACATAAACTCCTGATTGCAATGTCCTCATTAGTCTCCTCTTTTTGTTTGTCTTTTCTGTGATAAAACTTTTACTTACATACCTCACAAACATGTTTTCAAGTTTTTGGCTGCTGACAAAATATGAGAAGGGGCTAGGAGAACTTGGTTTGTTTATCTTACAGATGAAAAGGCAAAGGGAACCACACTGCAGTCTTTCATTGCCTGTGAGGAAAGCCATGCAGAAGAGAGAGCCAAACCATTCTTAGAAGTGCTCAGCAAAAGGACATGAGACAAAGGTCACAATTGCTTTGACCAGACAAGAGGAAGGAATTCTTCACGGTGAGAGTGGGTCAGTGCTGGAAGAGACCACCTAGAAAGAGTGTGGAACCTCCATCCCTGAGGATTTTCAGAAGTCAGTGGGGCAAACCCATCTGCAACCTGATCAGAGTTTGCAATTAGGTCTGCTCTGAGTAGGGTATGAGACTGGGTGACTCCTAGGGGTCCTTTCCAATCTAAATTTTCCTAATCTTCTATGAAAGAGTACTTTAAATAATGGCCATCTGATTTTTTAATGAGGAAAAGTCAATCTCCAGAACACTTAACAGAGAGTACTTTCCATTAGAGTTAGTACAGCTGTGGGAATTGACATGATGTATATCAGTTTTTGGAGTTCTAAGTTTATTCCTCTGCAGAGTTTACATGGGCAAATCTTCCTTTAGATGCTGAGTTATGTTGCTATATGTTTTTCAGGATTAACAGTCAGGGTAAGACATTGGATATATTCAAACCTTCTCTCACAGTCATTGCTATTTCTTTCTGGACCCTTCGCCAATGTATATACCATGTACAGTCAAGTTATTGCAACATTTTACACACAAGTATAAATAGCTCTATTTACCTGAACTAATAGCCTGGTTCTGCAAACATTTGCCATTGTGTATGAGCAGTTCTAGTGAATTATTCACCTTGTGACCTAGTGGAAACCTTAGAAAAATATTTTAGAGTCTGGTTCTGTTCTTTTAAAAAAAGCACAGAAATATTAGCTTCCACCCGTTCACTGCACATTATTCTTTGCAACATAATAATGGGGTATTCATTCTGTGTGTGAATCTGAGTTTCCTGTTCTACCTGAAAACCTCCACAAATATCTTGATGGAATTCTATTCATTCATCCACTATGTGAGCATTCAGCTCCAAGTGTTTGTGTTCTTGTCTAGTTTTTTTCCGACCATCAAATATGTGAGTGCATGATTCAAAACACTGAACAGTAGTCAGGTATCCAGAGCAAATGCCCATGCTCTTTCCTTAATGTGTCAAAAATAAAATAAATCTTGAATGTAGAAAAAATAACCAACTCTTAAGTGTTCTTAAATAACATCACTGCAGTTAATAGAAAGCACATAAAGGAGTTTTTCAAACTGAATTTGTTACCAATCAAAACATGCCTCCATTTTCTGCTCTGCCACTTTTTGACCTTTTTCCTTCTTTACTCTTGAATTACCTTCCCAACATATTGACTACCCTCCCCCCTATTTGGTGCTGTCCCTGAGAATGTATTCCACCTTGCCACTGGGAGGAGCATCAGTGAAGGTGATGAACAGTGCTGGCACTAGTATCAACCCTGAGGAACACTCCTTCTAACTACCCACCCAAATTTCATCCAAGTCTTCACAAAGACTTGCCCCAGATTTCTATGTGGGCTTGAGGTGAGGTAGACCAGTCTTTTTTTTCCTGGACTTCTGATTGTCTTATTTTTTTTTTTAATTGTTGTTTATTTTTGTGTTTCAAAATCACATAAAACTTTACTATATTTTCTGACAGGTGACTTAATTTTGTGAAACCAAAATCAGTGCCAAACAACCAGAAAGTTTCACAATGTCGTAACCTTGCCAGCCTCAACAGTCTCATGGGAGTGCATCACTTCTCCTCCTGCCGTCCCATCAGAAGGGTCTTACCCTTTCACCAAGCACATTCAAAACATAACATTTGCAGTATCTAAAAAGCCTTTCAAGACACTTCCAAAATGCAAACACAAAAAAAAGATAGAATTCAGTATGTACTGTCAATGACAACCGATGAATAGGGCCTGCATCATTCGGTTTTTCCTGCCTCTCATATCATCAGTTCCAGCTCCAGATCACAGAACCTCCTTGCTAGTTTTGCCAGCGCTGTCAGTCTTTCACCAGGTCTGTGAAGAGAAGATAATTGCTGCATCAATCTGTCTCTGGGCTGAGAAGAAAGTTTGACATATTATGTGGTCTGGAAGGAAAATAAGATTCAGGGAAAAAAAAAAAAAAAAAAAAAAAAGGAGAGGAGGAGATTTTAAAAGGAGTAAAATGCTCTTCCCCTTTTCCTCCCTCTTTAGCGGACCAACCTGTGATCCCTAGGCTTTATACCCAGAGGCTGCATTTTCACCGCTGGTAAGTAGCTAACCTTTCCCCAACACTTCGCAGTGCAATGCTTTCTGTGAGAACGACGCTGTGCTGCGCAATCCTGTGGCGAGCTACATGAAATTACAGAATTGGAGGAGGGGTGCCCCTCCTCCGGCACCCCTGTGCTGCGGTGGGTGCCCCACCGCCTGTCCGCGACTCCCCCCAGCCAGCATGAGGCGGGATTTTCGCAGGAAAACAAGTTTTAAGCAGTTTAAAATTACACTGGCAGGGGTCTGCACCTCAGCTCCAGGGGGTTGGCGAGCGGAGCCGGCGGCGGGGCCGGGCCAGGCCGGGCCGGGGCCGGCGGCGCTTCCCGCGGTGGCCTGGCGGGGGCGCTGCGAGCCCGGCGTTCGTGGGC